>JAJOZX010003761.1:312500-425000 GCA_023014485.1 Bathynomus jamesi | reverse complement strand
AATAGTACACATAAGTACAAATTAAGTACACGACTGTACGTATTAATTTGGTTCATTACAATTACGTTTACAATTATGGATTACTTCATATATACTTATTGTTTAATTATAGTTCTATTAAAGTACATTCTTACATTATAAATTAAATCATTACATTTAATTACAGTTTCAATGAAGTACATTACGTTATATTAAATTAAAGTATTACAGTTAATTACAATTTTGTCAATTTGTTAATTGACATATTAATACTGAAGTAATCTGAATAGTAATACAATTTAAATAATGGAGAGTTCTCCGTTGTTCTATAATTTACAGGGATTAACAACAATGTTACATATTTATATTAACAATAATTACGCCAAATTATGTCAAATATTATTAGAAGAATGGTTGGTTATTATAGTTTGAAAGTCTAATTAGCCAGCGATGAGGAAAGCGGAGAAACCAATACGGTGTACTTTTCATTTGAAAGTACACGGACATTAATGATAACGTAACACATAAGTAACGGAATTTGAATGACAATTAGGTAGAAGTAGTAAGTACAGGTAATGAGAACGTGGATAACTATGTGCCTAAGTAGATAATAACTAGTAGCCTGGCAGGGAACAATATGGTATATTATAATAATATAACATCACATCTTAACGTTATAAATTGGTAGCAGAGGCAAAGAGAGAAGAATTCGAATTCATAGGCTCGCTTTTGACGAAGTAATCGGAATTCGAACCTTCGTCTCAGCAATAATAAACAACTTGCGAGAGGTGAAAAAATAAAAGAAAATAAAACGTAAAAAGAATACATGTACGTAATCATGATCGTCAATAGACATGTACGACTGCACACAGTAGTGTACACATATCATTCGTCACACAATAGTTTTTGTGCGTAATATAGACACGAGTAAACATATAGACTGATAAGTTGATAGGGCATAAGTAGACAATAGGTAGATGAATGAATAAGTAATAAAATTAATAAAGGATAGCGGTCAAGAAAGAACATGAATGTAAGAATGAGTATGGTTGAATAATGATATTTATACTACATAACACCACAACATTATTACTAAAGAATTTACATACATTGAATACGGAAGATGTCCAAATACTAAGAACGTGATTCAGTGTACAAAGTATGGGAAACGTAAAGAGAACAAAGTTATTTTGTGACGTCATAGTGTATAAGTCATTATTAGAAAAGATGAATTAGAGAAATACAGTAATGAAAAAGACGTACAATCGAAATTCTATCGAAAAATTCGCTTAGGCGATTTTGGTTTCTTATGTAAAAATGGACATTCGAACATAAAACTATACGAACATAAGTTCTACATGAAGACAATGAATCCATATAATGATGGTGAAGGAATTGTTCATTGTTCACTTTTTACAGTATTTCCCCCTCCAAAATGGTATTAATACAATAATATAATACAATTAATACAATATAATACAATTGAGAAAATAACATCGTAAGTAATTCAAGTTAGATGACGACATTCTTTACCATACAAATTTTATACAGAACGAGTTCGGGTAGTTGAGTACAATGCAGAGTAATCAAATTTTTAACATGACACTCGCTTAGAGGGCTATGATAAAATATAAAAATTCAAAGATTAAAACTTTACTTTATACAAACAGAATAAAGGTTTAATACGTTAATTTAGACAAACAATTAAGTTAGACAAACATTGATATGGTTAAAATTTTTTACCAAAATTTTATTTTTTTTCTGTAGGGAAAATTACATTCATAATGAATAGGTAAGATAAAAGGGAAAAAATGTAAATCGTACAATCTATAAGCTAATTTTTATTGACTAGTGTAGGTAAAATAGAATTACGTAATGGATGATGTATAGACCTGTGGTCTAGTGTGTATTTGGCCGTATTAGGTGCAAAGTGTGTATTTTACAATTTCGAGGGACAGATAGCTGATAGGATTGTTCAAGTAACTGAATATTCAATGATTTTAGCATAAGGTTTGTATGTATATAGTATATATAGTGTGCATACATGCATTTTTATTGACTGTTGTAGGTACAAATCGAATTACGTAGTGGATGATGTATAGACCTGTGTTCAAATGTGTATTCATGTTTATTGGGTACAAAGTGTGTATTTTATAATTTCGAGACACAGATTAGATGAGAGAGATTGTTAAATTAACTGTATAAACGCATGAGCGAGAATTTATATAAAGTAAGCAATAATTATTATGTATTATGATAATAATGTTTTGCATACGCGTTTTAATGCAAAAGTGACTGGAGGGACGGAACGTAAATGAATTCGAATGTGTCAAAAAGTAATAAAATTCAATTAGGATTCATAGCCATATACTGTAGTATTCTTAAAAATAAAAAAAACGCAACTTAACATAAATGGAGGTTATGTTCCATAGTACTAAAGAGTAATTAACCATGGTTGAACCATTTCTCCGGTTGACACTGGGTTCAACTGGGGTTGTTTTTTTTTTTTTTTTTTTTAAATAAAATAAAAAACAAAGTTTGGCGTACGACATTCGGGGGAATTGAGTGACTAAGGGGGGGGTATAAGTCTGAAATTGACAATTGCATCTTTCGTGAGCACTTTGCTCTTTTTTTTTTTAAAAAAAAAAGATTGCTTGTCACACTACTTAGAACAAAAAATTAAAAGAGTTCAACAAACGGAGGGACGGCATGTTCCTCATATACATTACAATAATTACCAAAATCGTTACAAACAATTGTAAAAACTATTTTGGTTACAAATAATGAATTACATAACTATATATTTATATACGTAACAATGCATGAAAAGGGAAAGACAAATCGGTGAATTTCCGTCTTACAAACAAAGAAAAGGTTAAACCAAAGCCGCAACCCGGTCAATTCAGGTTGAATTTAATTCTCTTTTACAACACAAAAAAAGGTTGAATTAAATTCTTAAATTACATTTTCTTAAATTAAATTCTCTTAAATTACAAAGAAAAAGTTGAATTCAATTGACTGCATTGAAATGAATGGGTATTTGAAACTAACAGAGACTGACTTAAAACAAAACTCTCTGACTTCAAATAAAACTCTCTGACTTCAAATAAAACTCTGACTTGAGCTCTATCAAGTATTCTGAAACTAAAAATGAAACTTAACTCTCTAACTTGAACGCTTGTCAAGTATTTTGAAACTTAAACTGTCTAACTTGAACGCTTGTCAAGTATTCTGAAACTTAAACTGTCTAACTTGAACGCTTGTCAAGTATCTTGAAACTTAAACTGTCTAACTTGAACGCTTGTCAAGTATCTTGAAACTTAAACTGTGTAACTTGAACGCTTGTCAAGTATCTTGAAACTTAAACTGTCTAACTTGAACGCTTGTCAAGTGAAGATTAACTGAAAATGGAAAATGACTGCACTTGATCTTTATCAAGTGGAGACGATTAACCTCTGTTTTGGTTGACCCTCTTGGTGCAACCTTCTTACTTCAAAAACTGACTTCAAGAAAATTACTTCAAAAATGACTTCAAAATTACTTCAGTATCTCTCTAAATCTATAAACTCTCTGTAAACTCTCTGTAAACTCTCTGTAAACTCTCTGTAAACTTTCTCTCTCTTAATTTGCAAGTCGATTCAATTCAGTAATTGAAAAAAATTTGCAAACAAAAATATAAAATGTAAACAACATTTCACTCTAATGTACACGAAGGTACGATACTATTATGTTTGATACATAAAATAAAATTATTCTATACTGAATATAACAGTGAAAATAACTCTGAAATTAACTCTCTGAAATTAACTCTCTTGAAATTAACTCTCTTGAAATTAACTCTCTTGAAATTAACTCGCTTGAAATTAACTCTCTTGAAATTAACTCTCTTTGAAATTAACTCTCTTACTTTTAACTTCTCTTACATTTAACTTCTGTGAAAATTACTGTTTCACTAAAAAAAGTGTATCTCTAGTGTCTGAAATGTTCACTGTGTTTCTTGTAAATTCTGATTTGATACTCATTATTAACTGTTAATAATACTGACTTTTCAAGTGTTTATAAATTACTTAAAAAAACAAAATGTACTTAACAACATTTTCTATGGGGAAAATCCTCAGAGACGTGTCCTGAAGACGTCTTGCTGGCTACTTCTTCTTGGATGAAAACTAGGCGTGGAGAACTTGGAGTCGTGACACACCGGTTCAAGGATGGATGTTAAGAACTAGAAGTCGTGACACGCCGGTCAAATGGTTTTATCCTGATGCAGGGTAATTTCTATCTTGGCCAAAGAGTGGCCTCTTCTTAAAATCTTCTTCTTAAAATAATCTTCTTGTTAAAATCTTCTTCTAAAAATCTTTTTCTTATCCTGGTATCCTGGTAAAGGGTCGCCACAAGTTAACCCCTCCGTCTATGGCCCTGAGTCGGTTCGGATCGACGGGGGTTCTGGTTAGGAGGCTGCAACGGATATTTCTTCTATAACATTCTATAATTCTTTTCGGTCGCCTTAAATGGTGGGTCGCCACTCTGTTATACCCTTGGCTACAGACTCGCCAGACTGTTATGCCAATATCTTCTATGGTGCTTGGGTTGTCTCTTTCTCTCGCTTATGGGTCGAGAATTATTAATTCTTCTCTTGCTATAATACTCTGATACTTTCTCTTATACTAAAATTATCGACTTTTCTGACTAAGTTCTGAAGAGAGCACGGCTCGAAGGGAAAAATAAAAACTTCTTTTACTTTGGTTTACTTCTTAAAAATATACAGGTACTGCTCTGAATTTACAGGGGTAGAGGTTCGACCTCTTTCGACCATGGCTCAGGCCGGAATCTAAAAATATTAAGGCAAGGGGCCTCTGCCCCCTCCCCGCAGCAAGGCTGCTAAGAAGGGAGTCCTAATGAAGTGCTATGATGAAGTGCAAATATGAAGTGACTTAATCAAGAAGTCTAATGAAGAAGTCTAATGAAGAAGTATAATATAAACTTAAATATTTTGGGGGAGGACAGTTGAAGGTTAAATTTCCCCCCTTTTTAAACACATCATCAGATGTTTTGAAAGATTTCAACTAGAAACAATAAAAAAATGAAAATAAAAAATAATCGTATATTTTTTCGCCGAGTCTACATTTATGAAGGCGATATCATTTCGTAATAGTACACATAAGTACAAATTAAGTACACGACTGAGTACGTATTAATTTTGGTTCATTACAATTACGTTTACAATTATGGATTACTTCATATATACTTATTGTTTAATTATAGTTCTATTAAAGTACATTCTTACATTATAAATTAAATCATTACATTTAATTACAGTTTCAATGAAGTACATTACGTTATATTAAATTAAAGTATTACAGTTAATTACAATTTTGTCAATTTGTTAATTGACATATTTAATACTGAAGTAATCTGAATAGGTAATACAATTTAAATAATGGAGAGTTCTCCGTTGTTCTATAATTTACAGGGGATTAACAACAATGTTATATATTTATAGTTAACAATAATTACGCCAAATTATGTCAAATATTATTAGAAGAATGGTTGGTTATTATAGTTTGAAAGTCTAATTAGCCAGCGATGAGGAAAGCGGAGAAACAATACGGTGTACTTTTCATTTGAAAGTACACGGACATTAATGATAACGTAACACATAAGTAACGGAATTTGAATGACAATTAGGTAGAAGTAGTAAGTACAGGTAATGAGAACGTGGATAACTATGTGCCTAAGTAGATAATAACTAGTAGCCTGGCAGGGAACAATATGGTATATTATAATAATATAACATCACATCTTAACGTTATAAATTGGTAGCAGAGGCAAGAGAGAAGAATTCGAATTCATAGGCTCGCTTTTGACGAAGTAATCGGAATTCGAACCTTCGTCTCAGCAATAATAAACAACTTGCGAGAGGTGAAAAAATAAAAGAAAATAAAACGTAAAAAGAATACATGTACGTAATCATGATCGTCAATAGACATGTACGACTGCACACAGTAGTGTACACATATCATTCGTCACACAATAGTTTTTGTGCGTAATATAGACACGAGTAAACATATAGACTGATAAGTTGATAGGGCATAAGTAGACAATAGGTAGATGAATGAATAAGTAATAAAATTAATAAAGGATAGCGGTCAAGAAAGAACATGAATGTAAGAATGAGTATGGTTGAATAATGATATTTATACTACATAACACCACAACATTATTACTAAAGAATTTACCATACATTGAATACGGAAGATGTCCAAATACTAAGAACGTGATTCAGTGTACAAAGTATGGGAAACGTAAAGAGAACAAAGTTATTTTGTGACGTCATAGTGTATAAGTCATTATTAGAAAAGATGAATTAGAGAAATACAGTAATGAATAAAGACGTACAAATCGAAATTCTATCGAAAAATCGCTTAGGCGATTTTGGTTTCTTATGTAAAAATGGACATTCGAACATAAAACTATACGAACATAAGTTCTACATGAAGACAATGAATCCATATAATGATGGTGAAGGAATTGTTCATTGTTCACTTTTTACAGTATTTCCCCCTCCAAAATGGTATTAATACAATAATATAATACAATTAATACAATATAATACAATTGAGAAAATAACATCGTAAGTAATTCAAGTTAGATGACGACATTCTTTACCATACAAATTTTATACAGAACGAGTTCGGGTAGTTGAGTACAATGCAGAGTAATCAAATTTTTAACATGACACTCGCTTAGAGGGCTATGATAAAATATAAAAATTCAAAGATTAAAACTTTACTTTTATACAAACAGAATAAAGGTTTAATACGTTAATTTAGACAAACAATTAAGTTAGACAAACATTGATATGGTTAAAATTTTTTACCAAAATTTTATTTTTTTTTCTGTAGGGAAAATTACATTCATAATGAATAGGTAAGATAAAAGGGAAAAATGTAAATCGTACAATCTATAAGCTAATTTTTATTGACTAGTGTAGGTAAAAATAGAATTACGTAATGGATGATGTATAGACCTGTGGTCTAGTGTGTATTTGGCCGTATTAGGTGCAAAGTGTGTATTTTACAATTTCGAGGGACAGATTAGCTGATAGGATTGTTCAAGTAACTGAATATATCAATGATTTTAGCATAAGGTTTGTATGTATATAGTATATATAGTGTGCATACATGCATTTTTATTGACTGTTGTAGGTACAAATCGAATTACGTAGTGGATGATGTATAGACCTGTGTTCAAATGTGTATTCATGTTTATTGGTACAAAGTGTGTATTTTATAATTTCGAGACACAGATTAGCTGAGAGGATTGTTAAATTAACTGTATAAACGCATGAGCGAGAATTTATATAAAGTAAGCAATAATTATTATGTATTATGATAATAATGTTTGCATACGCGTTTTAATGCAAAAGTGACTGGAGGGACGGAACGTAAATGAATTCGAATGTGTCAAAAGTAATAAAATTCAATTAGGATTATAGATTTTACATAATTAATCAGTTACACGTATAAGGTAACTTAACATAAATGGAGGTTATGTTCATAGTACTAAAGAGTAATTAACCATGGTTGAACCATTTCTCCGGTTGACACTGGTTCAACTGGGGTTTTTTTTTTTTTTTTTTTTAAATAAAATAAAAAACAAGTTTGGCGTACGACATTCGGGGAATTGAGTGACTAAGGGGGGGGTATAAGTCTGAAATTGACAATTGCATCTTTCGTGAGCACTTTGCTCTTTTTTTTTAAAAAAAGATTGCTTGTCACACTACTTAGAACAAAAAATTAAAGAGTTCAACAAACGGAGGGACGGCATGTTCCTCATATACATTACAATAATTACCAAATCGTTACAAACAATTGTAAAAAACTATTTTGGTTACAAATAATGAATTACATAACTATATATTTATATACGTAACAATGCATGAAAAGGGAAAGACAAATCGGTGAATTTCCGTCTTACAAACAAGAAAAGGTTAAACCAAAGCCGCAACCCGGTCAATTCAGGTTGAATTTAATTCTCTTTTACAACACAAAAAAAGGTTGAATTAAATTCTTAAATTACATTTTCTTAAATTAAATTCTCTTAAATTACAAAGAAAAAGTTGAATTCAATTGACTGCATTGAAATGAATGGGTATTTGAAACTAACAGAGACTGACTTAAAACAAAACTCTCTGACTTCAAATAAAACTCTCTGACTTCAAATAAAACTCTGACTTGAGCTCTATCAAGTATTCTGAAACTAAAAATGAAAACTTAAACTCTCTAACTTGAACGCTTGTCAAGTATTTTGAAACTAAACTGTCTAACTTGAACGCTTGTCAGTATTCTGAAACTTAAACTGTCTAACTTGAACGCTTGTCAAGTATCTGAAACTTAAACTGTCTAACTTGAACGCTTGTCAAGTATCTTGAAACTTAAACTGTGTAACTTGAACGCTTGTCAAGTATCTTGAAACTTAAACTGTCTAACTTGAACGCTTGTCAAGTGAAGATTAACTGAAAATGGAAAATGACTGCACTTGATCTTTATCAAGTGGAGACGATTAACCTCTGTTTTGGTTGACCCTCTTGGTGCAACCTTCTTACTTCAAAAACTGACTTCAAGAAAATTACTTCAACAAAAATGACTTCAAAATTACTTCAAGTATCTCTCTAAATCTATAAACTCTCTGTAAACTCTCTGTAAACTCTCTGTAAACTCTCTGTAAACTTTCTCTCTCTTAATTTGCAAGTCGATTCAATTCAGTAATTGAAAAAAATTTGCAAACAAAAATATAAAATGTAAACACATTTCACTCTAATGTACACGAAGGTACGATACTATTATGTTTGATACATAAAATAAAATTATTCTATACTGAATATAACTGAAAATAACTCTGAAATTAACTCTCTGAAATTAACTCTCTTGAAATTAACTCTCTTGAAATTAACTCTCTTGAAATTAACTCGCTTGAAATTAACTCTCTTGAAAAACTCTCTTGAAATTAACTCTCTACTTTTAACTTCTCTTACATTTAACTTCTGTGAAAATTACTGTTTCACTAAAAAAAGTGTATCTCTAGTGTCTGAAATGTTCACTGTGTTTCTTGTAAATTCTGATTTGATACTCATTATTAACTGTTAATAATACTGACTTTTCAAGTGTTTATAAATTACTTAAAAAACAAAATGTACTTAACAACATTTTCTATGGGGAAAATCCTCAGAGACGTGTCCTGAAGACGTCTTCTGGCTACTTCTTCTTGGATGAAAACTAGGCGTGGAGAACTTGGAGTCGTGACACACCGGTTCAAGGATGGATGTTAAGAACTAGAAGTCGTGACACGCCGGTCAAATGGTTTTATCCTGATGCAGGGTAATTTCTATCTTGGCCAAAGAGTGGCCTCTTCTTAAAATCTTCTTCTTAAAATAATCTTCTTGTTAAAATCTTCTTCTAAAAATCTTTTCTTATCCTGGTATCCTGGTAAAGGGTCGCCACAAGTTAACCCCTCCGTCTATGGCCTGAGTCGGTTCGGATCGACGGGGGTTCTGGTTAGGAGGCTGCAACGGATATTTCTTCTATAACATTCTATAATTCTTTTCGGTCGCCTTAAATGGTGGGTCGCCACTCTGTTATACCCTTGGCTACAGACTCGCCAGACTGTTATGCCAATATCTTCTATGGTGCTTGGGTTGTCTCTTTCTCTCGCTTATGGGTCGAGAATTATTAATTCTTCTCTTGCTATAATACTCTGATACTTTCTCTTATACTAAAATTATCGACTTTTCTGACTAAGTTCTGAAGAGAGCACGGCTCGAAGGGAAAAATAAAAACTTCTTTTACTTTGGTTTACTTCTTAAAAATATACAGGTACTGCTCTGAATTACAGGGGTAGTTCGACCTCTTTCGACCATGGCTCAGGCCGGAATCTAAAAATATTAAGGCAAGGGGCCTCTGCCCCCTCCCCGCAGCAAGGCTGCTAAGAAGGAGTCCTAATGAAGTGCTATGATGAAGTGCAAATATGAAGTGACTTAATCAAGAAGTCTAATGAAGAAGTCTAATGAAGAAGTATAATATAACTTAAATATTTTGGGGAGGACAGTTGAAGGTTAAATTTCCCCCCTTTTTAAACACATCATCAGATGTTTTGAAAGATTTCAACTAGAAACAATAAAAAAATGAAAATAAAAATAATCGTATATTTTTCGCCGAGTCTACATTTATGAAGGCGATATCATTTCGTAATAGTACACATAAGTACAAATTAAGTACACGACTGAGTACGTATTAATTTTGGTTCATTACAATTACGTTTACAATTATGGATTACTTCATATATACTTATTGTTTAATTATAGTTCTATTAAAGTACATTCTTACATTATAAATTAAATCATTACATTTAATTACAGTTTCAATGAAGTACATTACGTTATATTAAATTAAAGTATTACAGTTAATTACAATTTTGTCAATTTGTTAATTGACATATTTAATACTGAAGTAATCTGAATAGGTAATACAATTTAAATAATGGAGAGTTCTCCGTTGTTCTATAATTTACAGGGGATTAACAACAATGTTATATATTTATAGTTAACAATAATTACGCCAAATTATGTCAAATATTATTAGAAGAATGGTTGGTTATTATAGTTTGAAAGTCTAATTAGCCAGCGATGAGGAAAGCGGAGAAACAATACGGTGTACTTTTCATTTGAAAGTACACGGACATTAATGATAACGTAACACATAAGTAACGGAATTTGAATGACAATTAGGTAGAAGTAGTAAGTACAGGTAATGAGAACGTGGATAACTATGTGCCTAAGTAGATAATAACTAGTAGCCTGGCAGGGAACAATATGGTATATTATAATAATATAACATCACATCTTAACGTTATAATTGGTAGCAGAGGCAAGAGAGAAGAATTCGAATTCATAGGCTCGCTTTTGACGAAGTAATCGGAATTCGAACCTTCGTCTCAGCAAATAAACAACTTGCGAGAGGTGAAAAAATAAAAGAAAATAAAACGTAAAAAGAATACATGTACGTAATCATGATCGTCAATAGACATGTACGACTGCACACAGTAGTGTACACATATCATTCGTCACACAATAGTTTTTGTGCGTAATATAGACACGAGTAAACATATAGACTGATAAGTTGATAGGGCATAAGTAGACAATAGGTAGATGAATGAATAAGTAATAAAATTAATAAAGGATAGCGGTCAAGAAAGAACATGAATGTAAGAATGAGTATGGTTGAATAATGATATTTATACTACATAACACCACAACATTATTACTAAAGAATTTACCATACATTGAATACGGAAGATGTCCAAATACTAAGAACGTGATTCAGTGTACAAAGTATGGGAAACGTAAAGAGAACAAAGTTATTTGTGACGTCATAGTGTATAAGTCATTATTAGAAAAGATGAATTAGAGAAATACAGTAATGAATAAAGACGTACAAATCGAAATTCTATCGAAAAATTCGCTTAGGCGATTTTGGTTTCTTATGTAAAAATGGACATTCGAACATAAAACTATACGAACATAAGTTCTACATGAAGACAATGAATCCATATAATGATGGTGAAGGAATTGTTCATTGTTCACTTTTTACAGTATTTCCCCCTCCAAAATGGTATTAATACAATAATATAATACAATTAATACAATATAATACAATTGAGAAAATAACATCGTAAGTAATTCAAGTTAGATGACGACATTCTTTACCATACAAATTTTATACAGAACGAGTTCGGGTAGTTGAGTACAATGCAGAGTAATCAAATTTTTAACATGACACTCGCTTAGAGGGCTATGATAAAATAAAAAATTCAAAGATTAAAACTTTACTTTTATACAAACAGAATAAAGGTTTAATACGTTAATTTAGACAAACAATTAAGTTAGACAAACATTGATATGGTTAAAATTTTTACCAAAATTTTTTTTTTTTTTCTGTAGGGAAAATTACATTCATATGAATAGGTAAGATAAAAGGGAAAAATGTAAATCGTACAATCTATAAGCTAATTTTTATTGACTAGTGTAGGTAAAAATAGAATTACGTAATGGATGATGTATAGACCTGTGGTCTAGTGTGTATTTGGCCGTATTAGTGCAAAGTGTGTATTTTACAATTTCGAGGGACAGATTAGCTGATAGGATTGTTCAAGTAACTGAATATTCAATGATTTTAGCATAAGGTTTGTATGTATATAGTATATATAGTGTGCATACATGCATTTTTATTGACTGTTGTAGGTACAAATCGAATTACGTAGTGGATGATGTATAGACCTGTGTTCAAATGTGTATTCATGTTTATTGGGTACAAAGTGTGTATTTTATAATTTCGAGACACAGATTAGCTGAGAGGATTGTTAAATTAACTGTATAAACGCATGAGCGAGAATTTATATAAAGTAAGCAATAATTATTATGTATTATGATAATAATGTTTGCATACGCGTTTTAATGCAAAAGTGACTGGAGGGACGGAACGTAAATGAATTCGAATGTGTCAAAAGTAATAAAATTCAATTAGGATTATAGATTTTACATAATTAATCAGTTACACGTATAAGGTAATAAAAAACGACTTAGAGGACCTTACAGTTAAAGAAAGTAGATCTCACGGTTTTAAAATGAATTTTGACACACAATTAATTTTGACTACTAAAATCATAGCCATATACTGTAGTATTCTTAAAATAAAAAACGTAAAGGTGTAACTTAACATAAGGTTATGTTCCATAGTACTAAAGAGTAATTAACCATGGTTGAACCATTTCTCCGGTTGACACTGGGTTCAACTGGGGTTTTTTTTTTTTTTTTTTTTTTAAATAAAATAAAAAACAAAGTTTGGCGTACGACATTCGGGGAATTGAGTGACTAAGGGCAGGGGTATAAGTCTGAAATTGACAATTGCATCTTTCGTGAGCACTTTGCTCTTTTTTTTTTTTAAAAAAAGATTGCTTGTCACACTACTTAGAACAAAAAATTAAAAGAGTTCAACAAACGGAGGGACGGCATGTTCCTCATATACATTACAATAATTACCAAAATCGTTACAAACAATTGTAAAAACTATTTTGGTTACAAATAATGAATTACATAACTATATATTTATATACGTAACAATGCATGAAAAGGGAAAGACAAATCGGTGAATTTCCGTCTTACAAACAAAGAAAAGGTTAAACCAAAGCCGCAACCCGGTCAATTCAGGTTGAATTTAATTCTCTTTTACAACACAAAAAAAGGTTGAATTAAATTCTTAAATTACATTTTCTTAATTAAATTCTCTTAAATTACAAAGAAAAAGTTGAATTCAATTGACTGCATTGAAATGAATGGGTATTTGAAACTAACAGAGACTGACTTAAAACAAAACTCTCTGACTTCAAATAAAACTCTCTGACTTCAAATAAAACTCTGACTTGAGCTCTATCAAGTATTCTGAAACTAAAATGAAACTTAACTCTCTAACTTGAACGCTTGTCAAGTATTTTGAAACTTAAACTGTCTAACTTGAACGCTTGTCAAGTATTCTGAAACTTAAACTGTCTAACTTGAACGCTTGTCAAGTATCTTGAAACTTAAACTGTCTAACTTGAACGCTTGTCAAGTATCTTGAAACTTAAACTGTGTAACTTGAACGCTTGTCAAGTATCTTGAAACTTAAACTGTCTAACTTGAACGCTTGTCAAGTGAAGATTAACTGAAAATGGAAAATGACTGCACTTGATCTTTATCAAGTGGAGACGATTAACCTCTGTTTTGGTTGACCCTCTTGGTGCAACCTTCTTATTCAAAAACTGACTTCAAGAAAATTACTTCAAAAATGACTTCAAAATTACTTCAAGTATCTCTCTAAATCTATAAACTCTCTGTAAACTCTCTGTAAACTCTCTGTAAACTTTCTCTCTCTTAATTTGCAAGTCGATTCAATTCAGTAATTGAAAAAAATTTGCAAACAAAAATATAAAATGTAAACAACATTTCACTCTAATGTACACGAAGGTACGATACTATTATGTTTGATACATAAAATAAAATTATTCTATACTGAATATAACGAAAATAACTCTGAAATTAACTCTCTGAAATTAACTCTCTTGAAATAACTCTCTTGAAATTAACTCTCTTGAAATTAACTCGCTTGAAATTAACTCTCTTGAAATTAACTCTCTTTGAAATTAACTCTCTTACTTTTAACTTCTCTTACATTTAACTTCTGTGAAATTACTGTTTCACTAAAAAAAGTGTATCTAGTGTCTGAAATGTTCACTGTGTTTCTTGTAAATTCTGATTTGATACTCATTATTAACTGTTAATAATACTGACTTTTCAAGTGTTTATAAATTACTTAAAAAACAAAATGTACTTAACAACATTTTCTATGGGGAAAATCCTCAGAGACGTGTCCTGAAGACGTCCTTGCTGGCTACTTCTTCTTGGATGAAAACTAGGCGTGGAGAACTTGGAGTCGTGACACACCGGTTCAAGGATGGATGTTAAGAACTAGAAGTCGTGACACGCCGGTCAAATGGTTTTATCCTGATGCGGGTAATTTCTATCTTGGCCAAAGAGTGGCCTCTTCTTAAAATCTTCTTCTTAAAATAATCTTCTTGTTAAAATCTTCTTTCTAAAAATCTTTTTCTTATCCTGGTATCCTGGTAAAGGGTCGCCACAAGTTAACCCCTCCGTCTATGGCCCTGAGTCGGTTCGGATCGACGGGGGTTCTGGTTAGGAGGCTGCAACGGATATTTCTTCTATAACATTCTATAATTCTTTTCGGTCGCCTTAAATGGTGGGTCGCCACTCTGTTATACCCTTGGCTACAGACTCGCCAGACTGTTATGCCAATATCTTCTATGGTGCTTGGGTTGTCTCTTTCTCTCGCTTATGGGTCGAGAATTATTAATTCTTCTCTTGCTATAATACTCTGATACTTTCTCTTATACTAAAATTATCGACTTTTCTGACTAAGTTCTGAAGAGAGCACGGCTCGAAGGGAAAAATAAAAACTTCTTTTACTTTGGTTTACTTCTTAAAAATATACAGGTACTGCTCTGAATTTACAGGGGTAGAGGTTCGACCTCTTTCGACCATGGCTCAGGCCGGAATCTAAAAATATTAAGGCAAGGGGCCTCTGCCCCCTCCCCGCAGCAAGGCTGCTAAGAAGGGAGTCCTAATGAAGTGCTATGATGAAGTGCAAATATGAAGTGACTTAATCAAGAAGTCTAATGAAGAAGTCTAATGAAGAAGTATAATATAAACTTAAATATTTTGGGGGAGGACAGTTGAAGGTTAAATTTCCCCCCTTTTTAAAACACATCATCAGATGTTTTGAAAGATTTCAACTAGAAACAATAAAAAAATGAAAATAAAAAATAATCGTATATTTTTTCGCCGAGTCTACATTTATGAAGGCGATATCATTTCGTAATAGTACACATAAGTACAAATTAAGTACACGACTGAGTACGTATTAATTTTGGTTCATTACAATTACGTTTACAATTATGGATTACTTCATATATACTTATTGTTTAATTATAGTTCTATTAAAGTACATTCTTACATTATAAATTAAATCATTACATTTAATTACAGTTTCAATGAAGTACATTACGTTATATTAAATTAAAGTATTACAGTTAATTACAATTTTGTCAATTTGTTAATTGACATATTTAATACTGAAGTAATCTGAATAGTAATACAATTTAAATAATGGAGAGTTTCTCCGTTGTTCTATAATTTACAGGGGATTAACAACAATGTTATATATTTATAGTTAACAATAATTACGCCAAATTATGTCAAATATTATTAGAAGAATGGTTGGTTATTATAGTTTGAAAGTCTAATTAGCCAGCGATGAGGAAAGCGGAGAAACAATACGGTGTACTTTTCATTTGAAAGTACACGGACATTAATGATAACGTAACACATAAGTAACGGAATTTGAATGACAATTAGGTAGAAGTAGTAAGTACAGGTAATGAGAACGTGGATAACTATGTGCCTAAGTAGATAATAACTAGTAGCCTGGCAGGGAACAATATGGTATATTATAATAATATAACATCACATCTTAACGTTATAAATTGGTAGCAGAGGCAAGAGAGAAGAATTCGAATTCATAGGCTCGCTTTTGACGAAGTAATCGGAATTCGAACCTTCGTCTCAGCAATAATAAACAACTTGCGAGAGGTGAAAAAATAAAAGAAAATAAAACGTAAAAAGAATACATGTACGTAATCATGATCGTCAATAGACATGTACGACTGCACACAGTAGTGTACACATATCATTCGTCACACAATAGTTTTTGTGCGTAATATAGACACGAGTAAACATAGACTGATAAGTTGATAGGGCATAAGTAGACAATAGGTAGATGAATGAATAAGTAATAAAATTAATAAAGGATAGCGGTCAAGAAAGAACATGAATGTAAGAATGAGTATGGTTGAATAATGATATTTATACTACATAACACCACAACATTATTACTAAAGAATTTACCATACATTGAATACGGAAGATGTCCAAATACTAAGAACGTGATTCAGTGTACAAAGTATGGGAAACGTAAAGAGAACAAAGTTATTTTGTGACGTCATAGTGTATAAGTCATTATTAGAAAAGATGAATTAGAGAAATACAGTAATGAATAAAGACGTACAAATCGAAATTCTATCGAAAAATTCGCTTAGGCGATTTTGGTTTCTTATGTAAAAATGGACATTCGAACATAAAACTATACGAACATAAGTTCTACATGAAGACAATGAATCCATATAATGATGGTGAAGGAATTGTTCATTGTTCACTTTTTACAGTATTTCCCCCTCCAAAATGGTATTAATACAATAATATAATACAATTAATACAATATAATACAATTGAGAAAATAACATCGTAAGTAATTCAAGTTAGATGACGACATTCTTTACCATACAAATTTTATACAGAACGAGTTCGGGTAGTTGAGTACAATGCAGAGTAATCAAATTTTTAACATGACACTCGCTTAGAGGGCTATGATAAAATATAAAAATTCAAAGATTAAAACTTTACTTTTATACAAACAGAATAAAGGTTTAATACGTTAATTTAGACAAACAATTAAGTTAGACAAACATTGATATGGTTAAAATTTTTTACCAAAATTTTATTTTTTTTTCTGTAGGGAAAATTACATTCATAATGAATAGGTAAGATAAAAGGGAAAAATGTAAATCGTACAATCTATAAGCTAATTTTTATTGACTAGTGTAGGTAAAAATAGAATTACGTAATGGATGATGTATAGACCTGTGGTCTAGTGTGTATTTGGCCGTATTAGGTGCAAAGTGTGTATTTTACAATTTCGAGGGACAGATTAGCTGATAGGATTGTTCAAGTAACTGAATATTCAATGATTTTAGCATAAGGTTTGTATGTATATAGTATATATAGTGTGCATACATGCATTTTTATTGACTGTTGTAGGTACAAATCGAATTACGTAGTGGATGATGTATAGACCTGTGTTCAAATGTGTATTCATGTTTATTGGGTACAAAGTGTGTATTTTATAATTTCGAGACACAGATTAGCTGAGAGGATTGTTAAATTAACTGTATAAACGCATGAGCGAGAATTTATATAAAGTAAGCAATAATTATTATGTATTATGATAATAATGTTTGCATACGCGTTTTAATGCAAAAGTGACTGGAGGGACGGAACGTAAATGAATTCGAATGTGTCAAAAGTAATAAAATTCAATTAGGATTATAGATTTTACATAATTAATCAGTTACACGTATAAGGTGTAACTTAACATAAATGGAGGTTATGTTCCATAGTACTAAAGAGTAATTAACCATGGTTGAACCATTTCTCCGGTTGACACTGGGTTCAACTGGGGTTTTTTTTTTTTTTTTTTTTTAAATAAAATAAAAAACAAAGTTTGGCGTACGACATTCGGGGGAATTGAGTGACTAAGGGGGGGTATAAGTCTGAAATTGACAATTGCATCTTTCGTGAGCACTTTGCTCTTTTTTTTTTAAAAAAAGATTGCTTGTCACACTACTTAGAACAAAAAATTAAAAGAGTTCAACAAACGGAGGGACGGCATGTTCCTCATATACATTACAATAATTACCAAAATCGTTACAAACAATTGTAAAAACTATTTTGGTTACAAATAATGAATTACATAACTATATATTTATATACGTAACAATGCATGAAAAGGGAAAGACAAATCGGTGAATTTCCGTCTTACAAACAAAGAAAAGGTTAAACCAAAGCCGCAACCCGGTCAATTCAGGTTGAATTTAATTCTCTTTTACAACACAAAAAAAGGTTGAATTAAATTCTTAAATTACATTTTCTTAAATTAAATTCTCTTAAATTACAAAGAAAAAGTTGAATTCAATTGACTGCATTGAAATGAATGGGTATTTGAAACTAACAGAGACTGACTTAAAACAAAACTCTCTGACTTCAAATAAAACTCTCTGACTTCAAATAAAACTCTGACTTGAGCTCTATCAAGTATTCTGAAACTAAAAATGAAACTTAACTCTCTAACTTGAACGCTTGTCAAGTATTTTGAAACTTAAACTGTCTAACTTGAACGCTTGTCAAGTATTCTGAAACTTAAACTGTCTAACTTGAACGCTTGTCAAGTATCTTGAAACTTAAACTGTCTAACTTGAACGCTTGTCAAGTATCTTGAAACTTAAACTGTGTAACTTGAACGCTTGTCAAGTATCTTGAAACTTAAACTGTCTAACTTGAACGCTTGTCAAGTGAAGATTAACTGAAAATGGAAAATGACTGCACTTGATCTTTATCAAGTGGAGACGATTAACCTCTGTTTTGGTTGACCCTCTTGGTGCAACCTTCTTACTTCAAAAACTGACTTCAAGAAAATTACTTCAAAAATGACTTCAAAATTACTTCAAGTATCTCTCTAAATCTATAAACTCTCTGTAAACTCTCTGTAAACTCTCTGTAAACTTTCTCTCTCTTAATTTGCAAGTCGATTCAATTCAGTAATTGAAAAAAATTTGCAAACAAAAATATAAAATGTAAACAACATTTCACTCTAATGTACACGAAGGTACGATACTATTATGTTTGATACATAAAATAAAATTATTCTATACTGAATATAACTGAAAATAACTCTGAAATTAACTCTCTGAAATTAACTCTCTTGAAATTAACTCTCTTGAAATTAACTCTCTTGAAATTAACTCGCTTGAAATTAACTCTCTTGAAATTAACTCTCTTTGAAATTAACTCTCTTACTTTTAACTTCTCTTACATTTAACTTCTGTGAAAATTACTGTTTCACTAAAAAAAGTGTATCTCTAGTGTCTGAAATGTTCACTGTGTTTCTTGTAAATTCTGATTTGATACTCATTATTAACTGTTAATAATACTGACTTTTCAAGTGTTTATAAATTACTTAAAAAAACAAAATGTACTTAACAACATTTTCTATGGGGAAAATCCTCAGAGACGTGTCCTGAAGACGTCTTGCTGGCTACTTCTTCTTGGATGAAAACTAGGCGTGGAGAACTTGGAGTCGTGACACACCGGTTCAAGGATGGATGTTAAGAACTAGAAGTCGTGACACGCCGGTCAAATGGTTTTATCCTGATGCAGGGTAATTTCTATCTTGGCCAAAGAGTGGCCTCTTCTTAAAATCTTCTTCTTAAAATAATCTTCTTGTTAAAATCTTCTTCTAAAAATCTTTTTCTTATCCTGGTATCCTGGTAAAGGGTCGCCACAAGTTAACCCCTCCGTCTATGGCCCTGAGTCGGTTCGGATCGACGGGGGTTCTGGTTAGGAGGCTGCAACGGATATTTCTTCTATAACATTCTATAATTCTTTTCGGTCGCCTTAAATGGTGGGTCGCCACTCTGTTATACCCTTGGCTACAGACTCGCCAGACTGTTATGCCAATATCTTCTATGGTGCTTGGGTTGTCTCTTTCTCTCGCTTATGGGTCGAGAATTATTAATTCTTCTCTTGCTATAATACTCTGATACTTTCTCTTATACTAAAATTATCGACTTTTCTGACTAAGTTCTGAAGAGAGCACGGCTCGAAGGGAAAAATAAAAACTTCTTTTACTTTGGTTTACTTCTTAAAAATATACAGGTACTGCTCTGAATTTACAGGGGTAGAGGTTCGACCTCTTTCGACCATGGCTCAGGCCGGAATCTAAAAATATTAAGGCAAGGGGCCTCTGCCCCCTCCCCGCAGCAAGGCTGCTAAGAAGGGAGTCCTAATGAAGTGCTATGATGAAGTGCAAATATGAAGTGACTTAATCAAGAAGTCTAATGAAGAAGTCTAATGAAGAAGTATAATATAAACTTAAATATTTTGGGGGAGGACAGTTGAAGGTTAAATTTCCCCCCTTTTTAAACACATCATCAGATGTTTTGAAAGATTTCAACTAGAAACAATAAAAAAATGAAAATAAAAAATAATCGTATATTTTTTCGCCGAGTCTACATTTATGAAGGCGATATCATTTCGTAATAGTACACATAAGTACAAATTAAGTACACGACTGAGTACGTATTAATTTTGGTTCATTACAATTACGTTTACAATTATGGATTACTTCATATATACTTATTGTTTAATTATAGTTCTATTAAAGTACATTCTTACATTATAAATTAAATCATTACATTTAATTACAGTTTCAATGAAGTACATTACGTTATATTAAATTAAAGTATTACAGTTAATTACAATTTTGTCAATTTGTTAATTGACATATTTAATACTGAAGTAATCTGAATAGTAATACAATTTAAATAATGGAGAGTTCTCCGTTGTTCTATAATTTACAGGGGATTAACAACAATGTTATATATTTATAGTTAACAATAATTACGCCAAATTATGTCAAATATTATTAGAAGAATGGTTGGTTATTATAGTTTGAAAGTCTAATTAGCCAGCGATGAGGAAAGCGGAGAAACAATACGGTGTACTTTTCATTTGAAAGTACACGGACATTAATGATAACGTAACACATAAGTAACGGAATTTGAATGACAATTAGGTAGAAGTAGTAAGTACAGGTAATGAGAACGTGGATAACTATGTGCCTAAGTAGATAATAACTAGTAGCCTGGCAGGGAACAATATGGTATATTATAATAATATAACATCACATCTTAACGTTATAAATTGGTAGCAGAGGCAAGAGAGAAGAATTCGAATTCATAGGCTCGCTTTTGACGAAGTAATCGGAATTCGAACCTTCGTCTCAGCAATAATAAACAACTTGCGAGAGGTGAAAAAATAAAAGAAAATAAAACGTAAAAAGAATACATGTACGTAATCATGATCGTCAATAGACATGTACGACTGCACACAGTAGTGTACACATATCATTCGTCACACAATAGTTTTTGTGCGTAATATAGACACGAGTAAACATATAGACTGATAAGTTGATAGGGCATAAGTAGACAATAGGTAGATGAATGAATAAGTAATAAAATTAATAAAGGATAGCGGTCAAGAAAGAACATGAATGTAAGAATGAGTATGGTTGAATAATGATATTTATACTACATAACACCACAACATTATTACTAAAGAATTTACCATACATTGAATACGGAAGATGTCCAAATACTAAGAACGTGATTCAGTGTACAAAGTATGGGAAACGTAAAGAGAACAAAGTTATTTTGTGACGTCATAGTGTATAAGTCATTATTAGAAAAGATGAATTAGAGAAATACAGTAATGAATAAAGACGTACAAATCGAAATTCTATCGAAAAATTCGCTTAGGCGATTTTGGTTTCTTATGTAAAAATGGACATTCGAACATAAAACTATACGAACATAAGTTCTACATGAAGACAATGAATCCATATAATGATGGTGAAGGAATTGTTCATTGTTCACTTTTTACAGTATTTCCCCCTCCAAAATGGTATTAATACAATAATATAATACAATTAATACAATATAATACAATTGAGAAAATAACATCGTAAGTAATTCAAGTTAGATGACGACATTCTTTACCATACAAATTTTATACAGAACGAGTTCGGGTAGTTGAGTACAATGCAGAGTAATCAAATTTTTAACATGACACTCGCTTAGAGGGCTATGATAAAATATAAAAATTCAAAGATTAAAACTTTACTTTTATACAAACAGAATAAAGGTTTAATACGTTAATTTAGACAAACAATTAAGTTAGACAAACATTGATATGGTTAAAAATTTTTACCAAAATTTTTTTTTTTTTCTGTAGGGAAAATTACATTCATAATGAATAGGTAAGATAAAAGGGAAAAATGTAAATCGTACAATCTATAAGCTAATTTTTATTGACTAGTGTAGGTAAAAATAGAATTACGTAATGGATGATGTATAGACCTGTGGTCTAGTGTGTATTTGGCCGTATTATGTGCAAAGTGTGTATTTTACAATTTCGAGGGACAGATTAGCTGATAGGATTGTTCAAGTAACTGAATATTCAATGATTTTAGCATAAGGTTTGTATGTATATAGTATATATAGTGTGCATACATGCATTTTTATTGACTGTTGTAGGTACAAATCGAATTACGTAGTGGATGATGTATAGACCTGTGTTCAAATGTGTATTCATGTTTATTGGGTACAAAGTGTGTATTTTATAATTTCGAGACACAGATTAGCTGAGAGGATTGTTAAATTAACTGTATAAACGCATGAGCGAGAATTTATATAAAGTAAGCAATAATTATTATGTATTATGATAATAATGTTTGCATACGCGTTTTAAAGCAAAAGTGACTGGAGGGACGGAACGTAAATGAATTCGAATGTGTCAAAAGTAATAAAATTCAATTAGGATTATAGATTTTACATAATTAATCAGTTACACGTATAAGGTAATTAAAAAACG
This sequence comes from Bathynomus jamesi, assembly GCA_023014485.1. Taxonomy (NCBI): domain Eukaryota; kingdom Metazoa; phylum Arthropoda; class Malacostraca; order Isopoda; family Cirolanidae; genus Bathynomus; species Bathynomus jamesi. The sequence goes on along the minus strand of JAJOZX010003761.1, from coordinate 402,034 downwards.
AACTTAGAGGACCTTACAGTTAAAGAAAGTAGATCTCACGGTTTTAAAATTGAATTTTGACACACAATTAATTTTGACTACTAAAATTCATAGCCATATACTGTAGTATTCTTAAAAATAAAAAAACGCAACTTAACATAAATGGAGGTTATGTTCCATAGTACTAAAGAGTAATTAACCATGGTTGAACCATTTCTCCGGTTGACACTGGGTTCAACTGGGGTTGTTTTTTTTTTTTTTTTTTTAAATAAAATAAAAAACAAAGTTTGGCGTACGACATTCGGGGGAATTGAGTGACTAAGGGCAGGGGTATAAGTCTGAAATTGACAATTGCATCTTTCGTGAGCACTTTGCTCTTTTTTTTTTAAAAAAAAAAGATTGCTTGTCACACTACTTAGAACAAAAAATTAAAAGAGTTCAACAAACGGAGGGACGGCATGTTCCTCATATACATTACAATAATTACCAAAATCGTTACAAACAATTGTAAAAACTATTTTGGTTACAAATAATGAATTACATAACTATATATTTATATACGTAACAATGCATGAAAAGGGAAAGACAAATCGGTGAATTTCCGTCTTACAAACAAAGAAAAGGTTAAACCAAAGCCGCAACCCGGTCAATTCAGGTTGAATTTAATTCTCTTTTACAACACAAAAAAAGGTTGAATTAAATTCTTAAATTACATTTTCTTAAATTAAATTCTCTTAAATTACAAAGAAAAAGTTGAATTCAATTGACTGCATTGAAATGAATGGGTATTTGAAACTAACAGAGACTGACTTAAAACAAAACTCTCTGACTTCAAATAAAACTCTCTGACTTCAAATAAAACTCTGACTTGAGCTCTATCAAGTATTCTGAAACTAAAAATGAAACTTAACTCTCTAACTTGAACGCTTGTCAAGTATTTTGAAACTTAAACTGTCTAACTTGAACGCTTGTCAAGTATTCTGAAACTTAAACTGTCTAACTTGAACGCTTGTCAAGTATCTTGAAACTTAAACTGTCTAACTTGAACGCTTGTCAAGTATCTTGAAACTTAAACTGTGTAACTTGAACGCTTGTCAAGTATCTTGAAACTTAAACTGTCTAACTTGAACGCTTGTCAAGTGAAGATTAACTGAAAATGGAAAATGACTGCACTTGATCTTTATCAAGTGGAGACGATTAACCTCTGTTTTGGTTGACCCTCTTGGTGCAACCTTCTTACTTCAAAAACTGACTTCAAGAAAATTACTTCAAAAATGACTTCAAAATTACTTCAGGTATCTCTCTAAATCTATAAACTCTCTGTAAACTCTCTGTAAACTCTCTGTAAACTCTCTGTAAACTTTCTCTCTCTTAATTTGCAAGTCGATTCAATTCAGTAATTGAAAAAAATTTGCAAACAAAAATATAAAATGTAAACAACATTTCACTCTAATGTACACGAAGGTACGATACTATTATGTTTGATACATAAAATAAAATTATTCTATACTGAATATAACAGTGAAAATAACTCTGAAATTAACTCTCTGAAATTAACTCTCTTGAAATTAACTCTCTTGAAATTAACTCTCTTGAAATTAACTCGCTTGAAATTAACTCTCTTGAAATTAACTCTCTTTGAAATTAACTCTCTTACTTTTAACTTCTCTTACATTTAACTTCTGTGAAAATTACTGTTTCACTAAAAAAAGTGTATCTCTAGTGTCTGAAATGTTCACTGTGTTTCTTGTAAATTCTGATTTGATACTCATTATTAACTGTTAATAATACTGACTTTTCAAGTGTTTATAAATTACTTAAAAAAACAAAATGTACTTAACAACATTTTCTATGGGGAAAATCCTCAGAGACGTGTCCTGAAGACGTCTTCCTGGCTACTTCTTCTTGGATGAAAACTAGGCGTGGAGAACTTGGAGTCGTGACACACCGGTTCAAGGATGGATGTTAAGAACTAGAAGTCGTGACACGCCGGTCAAATGGTTTTATCCTGATGCAGGGTAATTTCTATCTTGGCCAAAGAGTGGCCTCTTCTTAAAATCTTCTTCTTCTTAAAATAATCTTCTTGTTAAAATCTTCTTCTAAAAATCTTTTTCTTATCCTGGTATCCTGGTAAAGGGTCGCCACAAGTTAACCCCTCCGTCTATGGCCCTGAGTCGGTTCGGATCGACGGGGGTTCTGGTTAGGAGGCTGCAACGGATATTTCTTCTATAACATTCTATAATTCTTTTCGGTCGCCTTAAATGGTGGGTCGCCACTCTGTTATACCCTTGGCTACAGACTCGCCAGACTGTTATGCCAATATCTTCTATGGTGCTTGGGTTGTCTCTTTCTCTCGCTTATGGGTCGAGAATTAATTCTTCTCTTGCTATAATACTCTGATACTTTCTCTTATACTAAAATTATCGACTTTTCTGACTAAGTTCTGAAGAGAGCACGGCTCGAAGGGAAAAATAAAAACTTCTTTTACTTTGGTTTACTTCTTAAAAATATACAGGTACTGCTCTGAATTTACAGGGGTAGAGGTTCGACCTCTTTCGACCATGGCTCAGGCCGGAATCTAAAAATATTAAGGCAAGGGGCCTCTGCCCCCTCCCCGCAGCAAGGCTGCTAAGAAGGGAGTCCTAATGAAGTGCTATGATGAAGTGCAAATATGAAGTGACTTAATCAAGAAGTCTAATGAAGAAGTCTAATGAAGAAGTATAATATAAACTTAAATATTTTGGGGGAGGACAGTTGAAGGTTAAATTTCCCCCTTTTTAAACACATCATCAGATGTTTTGAAAGATTTCAACTAGAAACAATAAAAAAATGAAAATAAAAAATAATCGTATATTTTTTCGCCGAGTCTACATTTATGAAGGCGATATCATTTCGTAATAGTACACATAAGTACAAATTAAGTACACGACTGAGTACGTATTAATTTTGGTTCATTACAATTACGTTTACAATTATGGATTACTTCATATATACTTATTGTTTAATTATAGTTCTATTAAAGTACATTCTTACATTATAAATTAAATCATTACATTTAATTACAGTTTCAATGAAGTACATTACGTTATATTAAATTAAAGTATTACAGTTAATTACAATTTTGTCAATTTGTTAATTGACATATTTAATACTGAAGTAATCTGAATAGGTAATACAATTTAAATAATGGAGAGTTCTCCGTTGTTCTATAATTTACAGGGGATTAACAACAATGTTATATATTTATAGTTAACAATAATTACGCCAAATTATGTCAAATATTATTAGAAGAATGGTTGGTTATTATAGTTTGAAAGTCTAATTAGCCAGCGATGAGGAAAGCGGAGAAACAATACGGTGTACTTTTCATTTGAAAGTACACGGACATTAATGATAACGTAACACATAAGTAACGGAATTTGAATGACAATTAGGTAGAAGTAGTAAGTACAGGTAATGAGAACGTGGATAACTATGTGCCTAAGTAGATAATAACTAGTAGCCTGGCAGGGAACAATATAGTATATTATAATAATATAAGATCACATCTTAACGTTATAAATTGGTAGCAGAGGCAAGAGAGAAGAATTCGAATTCATAGGCTCGCTTTTGACGACGTAATCGGAATTCGAACCTTCGTCTCAGCAATAATAAACAACTTGCGAGAGGTGAAAAAATAAAAGAAAATAAAACGTAAAAAGAATACATGTACGTAATCATGATCGTCAATAGACATGTACGACTGCACACAGTAGTGTACACATATCATTCGTCACACAATAGTTTTTGTGCGTAATATAGACACGAGTAAACATATAGACTGATAAGTTGATAGGGCATAAGTAGACAATAGGTAGATGAATGAATAAGTAATAAAATTAATAAAGGATAGCGGTCAAGAAAGAACATGAATGTAAGAATGAGTATGGTTGAATAATGATATTTATACTACATAACACCACAACATTATTACTAAAGAATTTACCATACATTGAATACGGAAGATGTCCAAATACTAAGAACGTGATTCAGTGTACAAAGTATGGGAAACGTAAAGAGAACAAAGTTATTTTGTGACGTCATAGTGTATAAGTCATTATTAGAAAAGATGAATTAGAGAAATACAGTAATGAATAAAGACGTACAAATCGAAATTCTATCCAAAAACTCGCTTAGGCGATTTTGGTTTCTTATGTAAAAATGGACATTCGAACATAAAACTATACGAACATAAGTTCTGCATGAAGACAATGAATCCATATAATGATGGTGTAGGAATTGTTCATTGTTCACTTTCTACATATATGTGTGTATATATATGTGTATATATTTATATATTTTATATATATATATATATATATATATATATATATATATATATATATATTATATATATATATATATATATTATATATTATATATTATATATATATATATATATATATATATATAATATATAATATATTATATTTATATATATATATATATATGTAAAAAGTGAACAATGAACAATTCCTATACCATCATTATATGGATTCATTGTCTTCATGCAGTACTTATGTTCGTATAGTTTTTATGTTCGAATGTCCATTTTTACATAAGAAACCAAAATCGCCTAAGCGAGTTTGGATAGAATTTCGATTTATACTTCTTTATTCATAACTGTATTTCTCTAATTCATCTTTTCTAATAATGACTTATACACTATGACGTCATAAAATAACTTTATTCTCTTTACGTTTCCCATACTTTGTACACTGAATCACGTTCTTAGTATTTGGACATCTTCCGTATTCAATGTATGGTAAATTCTTTAATAATAATGTTGTGGTGTTGTGTAGTATATGCATTATTATTCAACCATATTCATCCATACGTCACGTTTTCCCGTCATTGATTTCCCTTGATCATTGTCCTATATAAATTTTATTAAATATTCATTTTTTACTCGTGTCAATTTGTGTTAATTTATAATTAACGACTTTTCTGACTAAGTTCTGAAGCGAGCACGGCTCGAAGGAAAAAGATAAAAAACTTCTTAAAACGTGGTTTACTTCTTAAAAATTACAGTTGGTTCTCTGAATTACAAGGGGTAGAAGTTCGACCTCTTTCGACCATGGATCAGGCCGGAATCTAAAAATACTTAAGTTAAGGAGGCAAGGGGCTTCTGCCCCCTCCCGATGAAGTGCTAATCTGAAGAAGTCTAATGAGAAGATATCTCTAGAAGTGCCTTAAATGAAGTCCTATAATGAAGTGAAGTATTTTTCAAATATACGTATAATATAATTTAAATGTTTGGGGGAGAACAGTTGAAGGTTAAATTTCCCCCCTTTTTAAACACATGATTTCAACTAAAAAGAATAAAAAATATAAAAATAAAAAAGAACAGTAGTATCGCTGATTCGACATTTATGGAGGCGATATTATTTCGTATTAGCACATCAGCACAATTTTGAGTACATGACTGAGTACGTATTAATTTTGGTTCATTACAATTATGATTACAATTATGGATTACAACTACCAATTAATTCATATTCACTTTTTAATTACAATTTCATTAAAGTACATTCTTACATTATAAATTAAATCATTACATTTAATTAGTTTCACTGAAGTACATTACAAGTTATTGTTCATTACAGTTTCATTAAAGTACATTACATCAATTACATTATATTAAAGGAATACATTTAATTACAATTTTAGCAAATTGTTAATTGACGTATCTACTACTGAAATAATATGCTATAATGTTATACATTCGAATCAAAGCGAAAGGAGACCTTTTTTATCTTAGAAGCGTTCAAATTATGCTGTGATGAGTGGAATTTCTGATAATAACTTACAAAGCATTGTCTAGAGTTCACCTCGGGAGGTCAAATAATTTAAAAATAAAAATGAAAAAAAATAATACGAGAACGTTTTTTCGCGTTCCCGAACGAAGGCAAAGGTTTTGCGTTTCATAGATTGACACGAGTAAAAATAGACTGATAAGTTGATAGGGCATAAGTAGACAATAGGTAGATGAATGAATATGGTTGAATAATAATATTTATACTACATAACATATAAATAATGACTTCTATAGAGTGTACAGTTTTTATTATGATGTTAAAGAATTTTCATACATTGAATACTAGAGATATGATGAAGGGAAATTAATGACGGGAAAATGTGACGTCATAGTTATTGAATTTGTACGTATAGTACGAATCATTGTTAAGAAGATTTACAAGAACGAATTAGAGACACAGAGTGGGAACGTAAAGGGAATAAAGTTATTTTGTGACGTCATAGTGTATAAGTCATTATTACAAATCGAAATTTTACCCAAAACTCGCTTCTGCGATTTTGGCTTCTAACGTAAAAATGGACATTCGAACATAAAACTATTGTTCATTGTTCGCTTTTTACATATATATATTATATATATTATGTATTATATTATATATATATATATATTATATAGATTATATATTATATATATATATATATATATATATATATATATAGATATTATATATATATATATAAATATTATATATATTATAATTATATATATATATATTATATATATATATATATATATATATATATATATATATATATATATATATCTTATATATATATATTATATATTATTATATTTATTATATATATATATATATATATATAATATATATATATATTATATATATATATATATATATATATATATATATATATATACATATTATATATATTTATATTATATATTATATGTTATATATATATATATATATATATATATATATATATATATATATATATTATATATATATATATTATTATTATATATATTATATATATATATATATATATATATAATATATATATTAATAATATTATTATATAATGTTATAATGTTATAATGTTTCAGACGAACAAAGACCCTAGGATCCACTCATGGCTGGTCTACCTAACTGTGTTCGTAATCGTGTATTGTGTATGTCCTCCGTGGTGGCAGAGGGGACCTACAATTTTACGTGGGTTCCGACCCACAAGAACATAAGAAATTTATGTAAAAACTGCCGGTAATTTGGCAACGACCAATTTTTACGAAACTAAATAATTATCAATTTAAAACTAATTAATTATCGATTTAAAACTAAAGATAGAATCTCTGGATCCAGAGGATCAAGTCATAATAGACTACTATCCACAAATGTTACACTCTATATCTATTTATAACGGACATGCAAATATATCAGATCCAAAGAATCCTGTCAATTACGGTATCCATATATATATATATATATATATATATATGTAAAAATGAACAATGAACAATTCCTATACCATCATTAAATGGATTCATTGTCTTCATGCAGTACTTATGTTCGTATAGTTTTTATGTTTGAATGTTCATTTTTACATAAGAAGCCAAAATCGCCTAAGCAAGTTTTGGATAGAATTTCGATTTGTACTTCTTTATTCATTACTGTATTTCCCTAATTCATCTTTCTAATAATGACTTATACACTATGACGTCATAAAATAACTTAATTCTCTCTACGTTTCCCATACCTTGTACACTGAATCATGTGCTTAGTATTTGGACATCTTCCGTATTCAATGTATGGTAAATTCTTTGGTAATAATGTTGTGGTGTTATGTAGTATAAATATTATTATTCAACCATATTCATCCATACGTCACATTTTCCCCTCATTAATTTCCCTTCATCATATATCTAGTATTCAATGTATGAAAATTCTTTTTCATCATCATAATAAAAACTGTACACTCTATAGAAGTCATTATTTACATGTTATGTAGTATAAATATAACTATTATTCAACCATATACCCCACCCCCAGACGTCCATATCTTATCTTGATCATTATCGTATGTCAATTTTATTAAATATTCATTTTTTCTCGTGAAATGCAAAACTTCATGCCTTCGTTCGAAAACGCAAAAATACGTTCTCGTATTATTTTTTTCATTTTTATTTTTTTATTTTTAAGTGCGTTCACCCCTCCCAAGATACTCGAAAATGCTTAGTTGTTATCAAATTCCGCTCACTACGACAGAATCGAACGCTTCTAAGATAAACACCTCCGTTCGCTCTGATTTCAAATTTATAACATATTATAACATATTATTTCGTAAATAAATTATCTCGTATGTGCTCATGTACTTGTGTTGTACTAATAACCATATAGTACAACCATCTAGTATAACAATCTATAATAACCATATATAAATATATAAAAACACTAAGAATGTAAACGACGTAATGTACTTTAATGAAACTAATTAGTAATAACTTGTAATGTACTTCAATGAAAATGTAATTAAATGTAATGATTTAATTTATAATGTAAGAATGTACTTTAGTAGAACTGTAATGGACAATCATAAGCGAATGTGAAGTAATCCATAATTGTAATCGTAATTGTAATGAACCAAAATTAATACATACTCAGTCGTGTACTTAATTTGTACTTATGTGTACTATTACGAAATGATATCGCCTTCAGAAATGAAGATTCGGCAAAAATATACGATTAGTTTTTATTTTTATTTTTTTACTTTTTATTTGGAATCTTTCAAACATCTGATCATGTGTTTAAAAGGGGGGAACTTAACCTTCAACTTCCGTCCCCCAACATTTAGGTTTATATTATACATGTATTTGTAAAAGTAGAGCACTTGATTATTGCACTTCATTAGAGCACTTCATTACGGCACGTCATTAAGAGCCTCCCTTGTTAGCAGCCTCGCTGCGAGGAGGGGGCAGAGGCCCCTTGCCTCCTTAGTTTTTTTTAGATTCTGGCCTGAGCCATGGTGGAAAGAGGTCGAACCTCTACCCCTGTAAATTCAGAGCACTACCTGTATATTTTGAGAAGTAAACCACAGTAAAAGAACTTTTTATCTTTTCCTTCGAGCCTTGTTCTCTTCAAGAACTCAGTCAGTTAAGTCGGTAAGTTATAAAAGAAAAATCGATAATTTTAGTACCAAGAGAAGAATTAATAATCGTCGACCCATAAAGCGAGAGAAAGAGACAACCCAAGCACCATAGAAGATATTGGCATAACAGTCTGGCGAGTCTGTATCCAAGAGTTTAACAAGAGGCGACCGAAAAGAATTAGAATGTTATAGAAGAAATATCCGTTGCTTGCCTTCTAACTAGAACCCCCGTCGATCCGAACCACCCAGGGACATATAAGAAGGAAGATAACAGTCTGGCGACCCTGCCCCAGGATAAGAAAAAGATTTTAAGAAACAGATTTTAACAAGAAGATTTTAACAAGATTTTAACAAGAAGATTCTAACAAGAAGATTCTAACAAGAAGATTTTAACAAGAAGATTTTAACAAGAAGATTTTAACAAGTGGCCACTCTTTGGCCAAGATAGAAATTACCCTGCATCAGGATAAAACCAGTTGACCGGCGTGTCACGACTTCTAGTTCGTAACATCCACCCTTGAACCGGTGGTACTCCAAGTTCTCCACGCCTAGTTTTCATCCAAGAAGAAGTAGCCAGCAAGACGTCTTCAGGACACGTCTCAAGAATTTCCCCATAGAAAATTTTGTTAAGTACAGAGTTTGTTTTTTTAAGAAATTTGTAAACATTTGAAAATTCAGCATTATTAACAGTTAATATTTAGTATGGTGCCAGAATTAACACAAAACACAGTGAACACTTCAGACACCAGTGATACACTTTTTTTTAGTGAAACAGTAATTTTCACAGAAGTTAATTGTAACAGAGAGTTAATTTCAAAGAGAGTTAATTGTAACAGAGAGTTAATTTCAAAGAGAGTTAATTTCAAAGAGAGTTAATTTCAAAGAGAGTTAATTTCAAAGAGAGTTAATTTCAAAGAGAGTTAATTTCAAGAGAGTTATTTTCACTGTTATATTCAGTATAGAATAATTTTATTTTATGTACCTTCCCGTACATTCGAGTGAAATGTTGTTTACATTTTATATTTTTGTTTGCAAATTTTTTTCAAATTATTGAATTGAAGTGACTTGCAAATTAATAAAGAGAGTGTTTATAGAGAGTTTATAGATTTAGAGAGATACTTGAAGTCATTTTTTTGAAGTCATTTTTTTGAAGTCATTTTTTGAAGTCATTTTTTAAGTCATTTTTTAAGTCAGTTTTTGAAGTCAGAAGGTTGCACCAAGAGGGTCAACCAAAACAGAGGTTAATCGTCTCCACTTGATAGAGATCAAGTGCAGTCATTTTCCATTTTCAGTTAATTTCAAGTTAGACAGTTTCAAGATACTACTTGATAAGAGGTCAAGTCAGAAGGTTGCGCCAAGATGGACAACCGCCCCAGAGATTTATAGAAATACTTGATAGAGTTCAAGTTACAGTTTCAGAATACTTGATAGAGTTCCAGTTACAGTTTCAGAATACTTGATAGAGTTCAAGTTACAGTTTCAGAATACTTGACAGAGTTCAAGTCAGAGTTTTATTTCAAGTCAGAGAGTTTTATTCCAAGTCAGAGAGTTTTATTCCAAGTCAGAGAGTTTTATTCCAAGTCAGGAGTTTTATTTCAAGTCAGAGAGTTTTATTCCAAGTCAGAGAGTTTTATTCCAAGTCAGAGAGTTTTATTCCAAGTCAGAGTTTAAGTCACAAGTTATTTCAATGCAGTCAATTGAATTCAACTTTTTCTTTGTAATTTAAGAGAATTTAATTTAAGAAAATGTAATCTAAGAATTTAATTCAACCTTTTTTTGTGTTATAAAAGAGAATTTAATTCAACCTGAACTGATTGACCGGGTTGCGTCTTTAGTTAACCTTTCTTTGTTTTGTTGTACGAAGGAAATGGACCGATTTGTCTTTTCTTTTTCATGCCATTGTTGCGTATATAAATATATAGGTAAAATGACATTTTATTGTTGGTAACCAAAACAGTTTTTACAATTGTTTGTAATGACTGATAATTATCGTAATGTATATGAGGAACATGCCGTCCCTCCGTTTTGTTTCAACTCTTTTAATTTTTGTTCTAAGTAGTGTGACAAGCAATCTTTTTTTAAAGAGCAAAGTGCTCACGAAAAGATGTAATTGTCAATTTCAGACTTATACCCCCTGCTTAGTCACTCATTCCCCCGTATGATCGCACATACCCTAAATTTCAGTTGTTTGTTCTTTTTTGTCATTTAATTTTAATAAAACTTCTACACAATAAAACATATGTATTTATCATATGCAAACAAGTTTTCAGACTAAAATATCAAATAATTCAAAATTCTATCAACATTTAACGAAAGAGTAAATTTTTCTACTTAACATGCAAAAATTATTAAACCTTTTTAATATTTTTTTATTATATAAAAATAATTGTTAATGTAAAATATAATTGAAATTATTAAAAGAAAAGATTGTTCAAAATGCTTTCCTTCCATTTCAATAACTTTTTTATTCTTGGTCGAAATTCATCTATGGTTCGATTTACTTTTATTTTTAAGAATATTATAAAATTATGTTAGCTCATTAAAATGCATAATTGATCTCTATTCTTAATTTGTATTTTTAATTTTCTTTTGTTCAATTAATCGTGAGTAACTGACCTTAAATTATTATTGTACCATTTGTAAGGTATCAAACAAAAATTATAGTCAAATTGACATACTACTACAGTATATGGTTATGAATTTTAGTAGTCGAATTTAATTGTGTGTCGAAATTCAATTTTAAAACCGTGAGAGTTACTGTCATTACTCGTAAGGTCCTCTAAGTTCGTTTTTTTAATTACCTTATACGTGTAACTGATTAGTTATGTAAAATCTATAATCCTAATTGAATTTTATTACTTTTGACATATTCGAATTCATTTACGTTCCGTCCCTCCAGTCACTTTTGCATTAAAACTCGTATGCAAACATCATCATTATAATACATCATAATTATTGCTTACTATATATACAGTAAATTCTCGCTCATGCATTTATTCAGTTAATTTAACAATCCTCTCAGCTAATCTCTCTCGAAATTATAAGATACACACGTTGTACCCAATAAACATAAATACATATTTGACCACAGGTCTATACATCATCCATTACGTAATTCTATTTTTACCTGCAATAGTCAATAAAAATTAGTTTATCAATTGTACTATCATGGAAGCCTTGAAAAATCCATGAACTTTAAAATTTATATTTTTCCCTTTTACCTATTCATTATGAATGTAATTTTTCCCACAGAAAAATACAAATTTTGTAAAAAATTTAACAATATCATTCTTTGTCTAGCTTAATTGTTTGTCGAAAATTAAAGTTTTAATCTTTGATTTTTTTTTTTATATTTTGTAAGCAAGTGTCATTTTAAAGATCTGATACTCTGCATTGTACTCAACCACCCGAACTCGTTCTTTATAAAATTTGTATTGTAAAAAGAAAAATTCGTCATCTAACTTGAATTAGTTACGATGTTATTTTCTCAATTGTATTGTATTGTATTAATTGTACCCTATCATATTATTGTATACATACCGTTTTAGAGGGGGAAACTGTAAAAATGAACAATGAACAATTCCTATACCATCATTATATGGATTCATTGTCTTCATGCAGTACTAATGTTCGTATAGTTTTTATGTTTGAAAGTTCATTTTTACATAAGAAGCCAAAATCGCCTAAGCGAGTTTTGGATAGAATTTCGATTTGTACTTCTTTATTCATTACTGTATTTCCCTAATTCATCTTTTCTAATAAAGACTTATACACTATGACGTCATAAAATAACTTAATTCTCTCTACGTTTCCCATACCTTGTACACTGAATCATGTGCTTAGTATTTGGACATCTTCCGTATTCAATGTATGGTAAATTCTTTGGTAATAATGTTGTGGTGTTCTGTAGTATAAATATTATTATTCAACCATATTCATCCATACGTCACATTTTCCCGTCATTAATTTCCCTTCATCATATATCTAGTATTCAATGTATGAAAATTCTTTATCATCATCATAATAAAAACTGTACACTCTATAGAAGTCATTATTTATATGTTATGTAGTATAAATATAACTATTATTCAACCATATACCCCGCCCCCAGACGTCCATATCTTATCTTGATCATTATCGTATGTCAATTTTATTAAATATTCATTTTTTCTCGTGAAATGCAAAACTTCATGCCTTCGTTCGAAAACGCAAAAATACGTTCTCGTATTATTTTTTTCATTTTTATTTTTTTATTTTTAAGTGCGTTCACCCCTCCCAAGATATTCGAAAATGCTTATTGTTATCAAATTCCGCTCACTACGACAGAATCGAACGCTTCTAAGATAAACACCTCCGTTCGCTCTGATTTCAAATTTATAACATATTATAACATATTATTTCGTAAATAAATTATCTCGTATGTGCTCATGTACTTGTGTTGTACTAATAACCATATAGTATAAGCATCTAGTATAACCATCTAGTATAACCATCTATTATAACCATATATAAATATATAAAAACAATAAGAATGGTAAACGACGTAATGTACTTTAATGAAACTGTAATTAATAATAACTTGTAATGTACTTCAATGAAACTGTAATTAAATGTAATGATTTAATTTATAATGTACGAATGTACTTTAGTAGAACTGTAATGGACAATCATAAGCGAATGTGAAGTAATCCATAATTGTAATCGTAATTGTAATGAACCAAAATTAATACGTACTCAGTCGTGTACTTAATTTGTACTTATGTGTACTATTACGAAATGATATCGCCTTCAGAAATGAAGATTCGGCAAAAATATACGATTATTTTTTATTTTTATTTTTTTACTTTTTATTTGGAATCTTTCAAACATCTGGTCATGTGTTTAAAAGGGGGGAACTTAACCTTCAACTTCCGTCCCCCAACATTTAGGTTTATATTATACATGTATTTGTAAAATTAGAGCACTTGATTATTGCACTTCATTAGAGCACTTCATTACGGCACGTCATTACGAGCCTCCCTTGTTAGCAGCCTCGCTGCGAGGAGGGGGCAGAGGCCCCTTGCCTCCTTAGTTTTTTTAGATTCTGGCCTGAGCCATGGTGGAAAGAGGTCGAACCTCTACCCCTGTAAATTCAGAGCACTACCTGTATATTTTGAGAAGTAAACCAAGGTAAAAGAAGTTTTTATCTTTTCCTTCGAGCCTTGTTCTCTTCAAGAACTCAGTCAGTTAAGTCGATAAGTTATAAAAGAAAAATCGATAATTTTAGTACCAAGAGAAAGTATCAGAGTATTATAGCAAGAGAAGAATTAATAATCGTCGACAAATAAAGCGAGAGAAAGAGACAACCCAAACACCATAGAAGATATTGGCATAACAGTCTTGCGAGTCTGTAGCCAAGAGTTTAACAAGAGGCGACCGAAAAGAATTAGAATGTTATAGAAGAAATATCCGTTGCTTGCCTCCTAACTAGAACCCCCTTCGATCCGAACCACCCCAGGGCCATAGACGGAGGGGTTACCATATATATATATATATATAATATATATATAATATATTATATATATATATATATCATATATTATATATATATATATTATATATTATATATATATATATATTATATATATATGTATAGAAACGACGTAAGTATAGAGGAGTGTTCTGCACACAAGGAAGAGAAATAACAAACAAATGAAAAATAAGGCACCCGCCCGGGAATCGAACCCATGATCTTCCGATTGCCGGTCAGACGTGCTAACCACTACACTACGGAGCCACGATAGTCAGAAGTGGTAATTCTCCTACATAGGGCAGAAACCAATGCCTTGAGAGGGCACCCTCGCAAGTCGTGAATATGTACATTTAACTGCAATGACCGCGCAGTATATTAACGTACAGAAACGACGTAAGTATAGAGGAGTGTGCAGTCGCTGTGAAGGGAAATTTGCTGCTTACGCGTTTACAATAGCTAATAATAATGATCAGTTAGTTTGCAGGTGGTGCTCAAGCATGGAAGTGCTGAGGAACGAATTAGACCGTGAGAGGCAGGCTAGGGTGAGACTTGAAAAAAGCGTGATGCTCCTGACGGCAAAATTAGAATGAAGTCTCGAAAATAATAATTATAATTTAAACATCTGTAACTTTTTTATTTTTCAATTTTTAATAAACATAATTACATATTTAGATTCAGGAGAACATTCTTTATTAAAAAACATATAAAAAGTAATATATTTATTATCCTCATAGCTGGTATTATCGAACAAAGTGGGTATACATTTCTTTGGGACACGCTGTATATATTATATATATATATTATATATATATATATATTATATATATATATATATATATATATATATATATATATATAATATATATATTATACTGGGTGATCCAGATAAATGGGACCCATAAAAAAAAGCCAAATATTCTTAATATTTAATTCCTTTCCTAAAAACTATATATCATTCGAAAGAGTAGAGTTACAAGTTTATTATGAAATATATTTTTTTAAAATGACTCCTTTCAAATGTGCTCCATTAGTTGCCAAGCATTCCAGTGTTCTCGCTTGTAAGTTCTGCATCACTTTTGCAAGAGTGTGCCGTGGTATGGCCTGTATCTCATTTGTGATGGCGGCCTTCAATTCTTGCAAGGTCGTTGGGTTATTTCTGTAGACCCTACTCTTTAAATATCCCCAGAGATAATAATCGAAGGGAGAAAAATCCGGAGACCTTGCGGGCCATTCAACGTCTCCAAATCTTGAGATTAACTCGCCTGGAAACGTTTGACGCAAATCTGCCATGCAGTTCCTCGTGGTATGGCAAGTAGCTCCGTCTTGTTGGAACCAGTGGTTTTCTAGACAAAGATCTCTTAATTTAGGAATAAGGAAATCGGTCAACATTTTTTCGTAGCGATCACCATTTACAGTGACCGTGTTTCCGGTGGAATCCTCGAAAAAGTACGGCCCTATGATCTGAGATGCAGTAAGACCACACCAAACAGTTACACGCTGACTATGCAACGGGACTTCGGTAATATTCAATGGATTTTCTGTTGCCCAGAAACGACAATTTTGTTTGTTTACAGTTCCATTCAAGTGAAAATGGACTTCGTCTGACATAATCAAAGTTGCTAGAAAATTGGTGGTGTCATTTACCTTCTGTTGGATCCATTGACAGAATTGTCGTCTTCGTGCGAAATCTCCATCGTTTAGTTGTTGCACTGTTTGAATTTTATATGGAAAAAGCATTAAATTGTGCTTGAATATACGGTGTGTTGTTCCATATCCAACTCTTAACAGCTGAGAAGCACGTCTGATGCTTATGTTAGGATTATTCTGTACAATTTCATGAGTTCTGTTAATGATCTCGTCTATCCTTGCTGTGCGCAATCTTCCAGTTGGTTTTCTTTTTCCAATGCTGCCAGTTAGGGAAAAATTTCTGACACACCGACGGATTACTTTCTTAGAAGGTGATTTTGACATCTGAAAATTTGTCTTGAAAGATCTTTGAGCTGAAACTACACTTCTTCCAAGCTCATAATATTGCTCAGTTATGAAACGCAGCTGTTCCACAGTCCATGCAGTCATCTTGAAGGGTTAGTTTTGACTAACACTTTTATTTTGTTTTGTATCTTATCTTGTTTTGTATTGTCAAAACCTATACAATCCTGTTCAAACTTGTAACTATCCTCTTTCGAATGATGCGTATGATTTTATAAAAGGACTTATACTTTAAGAGTTACAGGGGTTTCTTTTGGGTCCCATTTCTCTGGATCACCCTGTATATATATATATATATATATATATATATATATCAAATCGCGGACAGATAAGTGTTATAAATACTCTTCTTTTACAGATCTTTTGTCGGTAGCTTAATTCTATATGCATTTAGTATAAATTTGTGTTACAGGAACCTGTTTCTGCGTTTCAAAAACGCGGTAGACCTACATTGTAATTTATTAATTTCCAAACGCTCGTATTTTTTTTTGTTTTTTTCTGTTGTTTAACTAATTAAAAGCATGGCACCCCCGTCAAGTACTTGCAGTCGCTGTGAAGGGAAATTTGCCGCTTACGCGTTTACAATGGCTAATAATAATGAACAGTTAGTTTGCAGGTGGTGCTCAAACTTAGAAGTGTTGAGGAACTAGTTAGAACGTGAGAAGGAGGCCAGAGTAAGCCTTGAAGAAAGGGTGATGCTCCTGACGGCAAAATTAGAATCCCTTGAGACTCCAGTTGCGACCCCTCCTGCCTCAGTTTCTATTAATAATATAAATAGTATTAATAGCCCTCTCTCTTCTCCTAGTTCCCAACCCTTCGTTCGAGTGCGTAATGGAGCCCCATTGAGAAAACCTAAGACATGTCTACCAGTAATAACAAACAATAAGTTTTCTGTTTTAGGTTTTGAAGATGATGATGAACCGGAAATAAGACTCGTTGGCGATTCCATTGTTCGAGGACAGCTCGAGGAATTCTGTGGGAGAAACCCTCGTCGTAGGCGCCGTTACTGCTACCCTGGTGCAAGGGTGGAGGATATAACTAATAGTGTTGACCAATTTACAGATGGTACCTCCGAGGACACAACGTATGTTATTCATGTCGGTACTAATAACGTTTTAAATTCTAGATCGGAAGAACTGCTGGCTAGGTACAGGGACTTACTAGAGCGATTAAAGGAAAAAACTAATAAGATAGTTTTAACAGGTATACTTCCTCGAATTATCCATCGTAACGATTTCTACAGCAAGGCGACCTATATTAACAATAACCTAAAGTCTCTTTGCCAACAGGAAGGAGTGCATTTTGTGAATTTTTGGAACAGTTTCTGCGGCAGGAGGGACTTGTTCCTCGGAGATGGACTTCATCTTAATGACGTAGGAGCTGCGCGTTTAGGAAGACTGTTTCATAATACTGTCTCTTCTTTTCAGGCTGCCGTAACTCGAACGGTCCCAGCGTAAATTCCATAAATTTCCACTGCGCTCGCGAAGTTGTCGCAATTACAAACAATTTGAAGGTTCTATCCTTAAATGCTCGTAGCCTACGAAATAAAATAAACGAATTTTTTTCTTTAATTGCTTGTAAAGACGATGATATAATTGCGATAAATGAATCGTGGCTTAACACTGAAACTCGTGACTTTGTAGGGGAGTATCAAATTAAAGGTTATAGACTTTTTGTTAAAAACAGAATAAGTAGGCGAGGAGGCGGTGTTATGTTGTATATCAAAGATAATATAGCGAACGTTATAGAAGTAAAGCACACAATTCCAGAACCGATAGATTCGACTATAGCAGAACTTAAATTGAACGATTTCAAACTTGTTGTTGCGGTTATATATAGGCCCCCTAATCAAACAGCTGATACGGACGAAGCGTTATATCGTGAACGAAAGCGAATAATCGGTAGTGAGCAGGCTTTAGTTATGGGTGACTTTAATTGCGCTAACGTAAATTACGATACAATGCAGGGAGACGCGGAAGATAATCGTTTAGTTAATTTTCTCGAGGATAGCTTTCTTATTCAAAAGGTTGGGGAACCTACGAGGTTGGATAGTATTTTAGATTTAGTAATAACTAAGGATGATAGGCTAATTACTGATCTTCAAATAATAGAACCGTTGGGCAATAGCGATCACAATATGGTGGAGTTTGTCCTCTCAGTAAGTCACTCGAAACCAGCTAACTCGACGAAAATTCCTAACTTCCAACACGCAGACTTTAGTAAATTTCGAAATAAATTGTCACACGTCAATTGGGAAAACGTGATGGGAACTCCAACGCAAAACTAATGTGGGAATCGTTCGAAACAGTATTTAGGACTATAAATGAGGAATGTGTACCGTACAAATTAAGCGTGCGAAAGTAAAACAACAAGCCCTTGTGGTTTACTTCTAGAGTAGGAGACATTATAAAGAGTAGATAGGGCTTATAGGCTACATAAGTGCGATAAAGACAATTTGTGGTTACGAACAACTACATATCTCTAAGGCGTGAAGCGAAAAGTGTAATAAAAAAGTCCAAGCGCAAATTTGAAATCTCCATAGCTCGTGACGGTAAAGAAAACCCCAAGCGATTCTTTCAATACGTCAATAATAGAAATCCAGTAAAAAGCGTCTTGGGGCCTTTGAAAAATCT
This sequence comes from Bathynomus jamesi, assembly GCA_023014485.1. NCBI lineage: Eukaryota > Metazoa > Arthropoda > Malacostraca > Isopoda > Cirolanidae > Bathynomus > Bathynomus jamesi. Next base: position 382,963 of record JAJOZX010003761.1, on the reverse strand, counting down.
AAACGGAGATCTAGTTTCTGAAAAAAAGGAAATGGCTACCTTGCTAAACGAATTTTTTACGTCAGTTTTTACTATAGAAGCTGTAACAAATATCCCTACGGTCACGGACATAATACCGTTCGATAATGGTAATATTTTGGATAATATAGTGGTTAGTGAAGGGGAGGTAACGCGCTATATTGATAAAATGAAAACGCGTAAATCACCGGGGCCGGATTCCATATATGCCATACAAGTAAAAGAATTAAAAGATAGCATTGTTGTGCCGCTAACAAAGATTTTTAATGCGTCTATTTCTGAGGGGTGCGTACCAGATAATTTCAAGTTAGCAAACGTAACACCTATCTTTAAGAAAGGCGATAAAGGTGCGGCAGGAAATTATAGACCAATCAGTTTAACGTCTGTTGTAGTGAGCTACTGGAATCAATAAATAGGGATCGTATAGTCCAACACTTATAAGTGCATAAGCTAGTTAGAAGTAAGCAGCACGGATTTAGGCGAAACAAATCTTGCTTAACTAATCTTTTATAATTTTTCCAAAGCGTGGTTGACGTTTACGATAGACATAGGGCGGTTGATGTAGTGTATTTAGATTTTCAAAAAGCGTTTGACACCGTGCCTCACAAAAGACTCATTGAAAAAACTGAGGCTCATGGAATCAGGGGTGTAGTAATAAATTGGCTAGAAGAGTGGTTGCGAGGCAGGAAACAGAGGGTGGTCGTTGATGGAGCGGAGTCGTGTTGGGCTAATGTAGCGAGTGGCGTTCCTCAGGGCTCTGTATTGGGCCCCTTGCTTTTTCTTATATATATATTAACGATTTAGATGTCGGCATAGTCAGTACAGTTTCAAAGTTTGCGGATGACACGAAGCTGGGTGGTAGGGCGATTAATGACGAAGATAGAGGTGAAATTCAGGAAGATCTGAATAAAATCGTTGATTGGTCAGTCACATGGCAAATGAGATTTAACGTTGATAAGTGCAAAATTTTGCATATAGGTTCGCGTAACGCTAATTTTGCGTATAGTATGTCAGGGAAAGATTTAACAAGCGTAGAGCAGGAAAAAGATTTAGGAGTTATAGTCACTGGTGATTTAAAAGTGGCGAAACAAAGTACAGCAGCGGTCAATAAGGCGAACAAAGTGTTAGGTTTTATAGCTCGAAATTTTGAATACAAATCGCGCGATATTATAGTTCCACTTTATAAATCATTAGTTAGACCCCATTTGGAGTACGCGGTCTAATTTTGGAATCCGCATACGAGCAAAGATATAGACAAAATCGAAAGAGTTCAAAGACGAGCAACTAAGATGATTCCGTCGCTTAGGTCAAAGTCGTACGAGGATAGGCTTAAGGAGTTAAAATTGACAACACTCGAGACTAGGAGGTTAAGGGGTGATCTAATCCAGGTTTTCAAAATTATGAATGGGTTCGATAACATAGATAGAGATAGCTACTAGAAATAACGGGTGTAAGTTGACAAGTAGAAGGTTCGAGACAGCAGTTGCGAAAAACTTTTTTACGCAGAATAGTAAATAGCTGGAATAGTTTGCCGGTAGAAGTAATTAGTAGCACGTCTATAAACATGTTTAAAAATCGATTCGACGCATATGTTGATAGAAAGGGTATAGTTTAAGGTAGTAAAATTAAAGCTTTCTGGGGATAGATCCCACAGCTCAACACAAGTGTTGTGGGATATAGGGAGGCAGCGTCTTGGGTTAGGGGATACTCTCTGTCCTTACACACCCCATTTAAAGAGAATCCTCTGCCGAGCGGTCCCCCCCATAGTACTGTGAGGTATTGAAAAACTCATGATCTTCACAGGAAACGTTGCAAAGGGTCTTTAAGAACATGAATCGCCGTATCCACTTGTGTGAAGCACAGAACGGTGCCCACTTCCAGCACTTGCTCTGAAATAAATCGTTTTCCCATGGGTTGCGTTACTTTTTGATCACCCTGTATATATACATATATACAGGGGTCCGAGAATTATCTGTACAAATTTTGGCTGTTATTAAAGGTCGACCATGAAGTGTAGAAATTCCAGTGTTGTCCCATTTTACAGAGAATCTCATTAAGTTCTTTCTGATACCACGTTTTGACAAGTTTTTTAGAAATGTACGCGAGTGACAGACATTGATGATTTAAAAGCCAGAAGCACAGCTGCTATTGAGCGAATTGATGTGGATATGCTGCAGCGTATATGGCAACATTTGGAGTATCGATTGGATGTTTTGCGAATCACTAATGGTGCACATATCGAATGTTTGTAACAAATTTACTTTAATAAAAGAAACTTTTGAAAATACAGATTCTAATAATCTTGTTTAAGAATTTTACGTGTTATCAAGAATTTTTTTAAAAGAACCATGCGATTTACCATTTCTATGGTTGAACAGTATCCATGTTTGTGCCATTAGAAGTTCGCTGTAAACAGCGAATGTCCCTCCCTTAGCTGTGCCTCTCTAATTCGTCTCCTTTGATTTCTCCCAAATAATGACTTATACTCTACGTACAGAGTAAATCACTCTGACGTCATAAAGTAACTTAGTTTCCTTCACGTTTCGATCACGTGCTAGTATGAGGCTATCCTTAGTATTCAATGTATGGTACATTCTTTAATACTAATAAAAGCTTTACTATCTATAAGTCATTATTTATATGTTGTGTCCTGTCGGTGTTATGCAACCATACTCATTCATACATCCATGTTCCTTCTTGACCGTTGTCCTTTATTAATTTTATCACCTATTACCTATTTTATTACCTATTACCCATTATCTAGTTATGCTCTATCAACTTATCAGTCTATGTTTACTCGTGTCTATATTACGCACACAACCTATTGTGTGACGAATGATATGTGTACACTACTGTGTGCAGTCGTACATGTCTATTGACGATCATGATTACGTACATGTATTCTTTTTACGTTTTATTTTTTTTTATTATTTCACCTCTCGCAAGTTGTTTATTATTGCTGAGACGAAGGTTCGAATTCCGATTACGTCGTCAAAAGCGAGCCTCTGAATTCGAACTCTTCTCTCTTGCCTCTGCTACCAATTTATAACGTTAAGATGTGATGTTATATTATTATAATATACCATATTGTTTGTTCCCTGCCAGGCTACTGGTTATTATCTACTTAGGCACATAGTTATCCACGTTCTCATTACCTGTACTTACTACTTCTACCTAATTGTCATTCAAATTCCTTTACTTATGTGTTACTTTATCATTAATGTCCGTGTACTTTCAAATGAAAAGTACACCGTATTTTTTCTCCGCTTTCCTCATCGCTGGCTAATTAGACTTTCAAATTATAATAACCAACCATTCTTCTAATAATATTTGACATAATTTGGCGTAATCACTTTTAACTATAAATATATATAACATTGTTGTTAATCCACTTTAAATTATAAAACAACGGAGAACTCTCCTTCATTATTTAAATTGTGTTACCTATTCAGATTACTTCAGTATTAGATATGTCAATTAACAAATTGCTAAAATTGTAATTAACGGTAATTAATGTATGTAATATAATGTAATTTATGTACTGAATGTAATCGGTACATGTCGGCCCCCGGCATTATGTCGCCACCCAAAAGTGTATACCTTATAAAAATTAGTAATTTTTTTTGTTAACTTTTTGCTTAAATTATGCTTAACATCAGAATTCTGTAGCTCTCCAGCTAAAGTGGGAGCTTAACCTTCGACTGCATTCCCCCAAAAGTGAGGCTTATTTTTTTCTTGTATTGTGAATTAAATCATTCCTGCCTGAGCCTTTACCCGAGGAGGCCGAGCCCCCCTCGCCTTAAATTCCTGCCTGAGCCGTTGTTACCAGAGGTGGCTCCTCTATCATTTTAAATTCCTGCCTTTCCCCCTACTCGCGGAGGACGACCTTCCTCCCTTTAAATTCCTGCCTGAGGCTTAGACCAAGGAGGCCAAGCCTCCTCATTTTAAATTCCTGCCGTAACTCTTACTCGAGGAGGACAAGCCTCCTCGCTTTCAATTCCTACCTTAACTATTGTCAAACGGGGGTCGAACCTCTACCCCTGTAAATTCCTGCTTGAGCTGTTGTTGTAAGAGGTAAAACCTCTCCCCCTGTAAACTTCTGATTATCAGTGCCTCGTTCTGTATATACTTTGTGAATAAAAATTTATGAGTGAACTAAAACTCCAATTTTTGAAGTGAAGTGTTTCCATTCACCCCTTCGGGAAAAAACCTAGTAGAAACTGTTCATTGGTACTCGGATGCTCTCGGCTAAGGCCGAGCTTACCCAACAAGGACCACCTTCGTTGGATTGTCCAAAGTGCATTAACCCTAAAAAGTCGCAAGCGGGCAGAGGCTCGCACAACCTATGCGCGACACTGGAGGTCCCACCGAGACCGTTTTAGTTCCCCAACACCGAGACTGCTTTAGTTCCCCAACACCGAGACTGTTTCAGTCCCCCACCGAAAAAAACCGTCGTCCTTCAATGGATGTCCCTACTTTGAAAAGTTTTTGAAACACTTCATGGATTCACTCGTTCGACGACGTTGACCGCAACCTCTTCAACTTGGACTCCAACCCCACCATCTGCAACCTCAATTTAATACAACTCATCGTTAACCTTCAATCAACTTTTGAATCATTGTTCATATTTTTCTCCAATCAACCGTTCGACCGTCTTCCTGTCTACAATCTTCCTTCAACGTTTGTACGCTCCGTCGTAGCGATCAGATGACGTCACCCCTCCCTCTCGTCTGCTAGACGAGCGGCACACCCACCTCAGAGCTGAGTGAGGCTGACCTTCAAAGTTTCGTGGAGACTCTGAGGCACCAGCGTGCTGAACCCCTCACTCTCCGTTTGTGATGAGTTTTATTTTAATCGTTTTAGTTAAAAATTACCACGTTTAAATCGTGCTCTTAATTATCATTTTCTTTAATTTTAGTAATTTTAATTCATTTTTTTCCCCTTTTTAGTGTGAAACAGTGAAGTGACTTTATAAACACTTCATCATTTTTTTTTAATTAATTGATTTTAATTAACTGTTCGATAGTAATACGAAATACAGTACTAATCAGACGTTGTCATCGATTCAGTATTCACGTATTTATTTTTCCCAACAAACTATAAATCTGAATTTTTTAAAATTCTTTTTATAAAATTATCTGCATTTTTTTTTGATTGAGGATATTAAATATCATTTTAGGTTTTGTTGTGGGACATAAATGCGATCAGTCATAATTCTGATATTTATACCCATAACTCACATTTTTATTTAGTTGTACCCGGTTAGGTTCCTTTTTTTTTTTTTTTTCAATTTAAACCTTTTCTTATTTTAGTGAAAATTTATGTTATCGTTATTATACTGTAACCCTTTTTTCTAGTGTGTGATTTTGACCGAATTTCGACCCTTGCCAACGAGACTTCAGCGTTGGGAGATTCGAAAATTACTTGTCGGAGTAAATGCAGAGTCGCCCATTTTGTTCTACGTTATCTCGTAACTATATGAAAAAATTGTTTCATTGTTTATCTCGTTTTTTTTCAATTTTATTCAAAATACTTAGACTTTGTTCCATTTATTTTTTTTTATTGCTTGTCTCTTACATGGTTATTTTTGTTTTACACACACACTTCCGTGTCAACGACACGTGTTATGATTAACGATGTCCAAACCATTACCCCCCCTGACATGCACTACTGTTAATCTTATAACTCCCTTTTCCGTACTGAAACGTACAGTTGATGTCCCTCATTTCGCGGTCGCGTTAATAATAGATTTGTAGAACCCTCCTTTAAGGATTGGTTCGGTAAAATTGACGATTCGTTTAGAGGTTGTCTGACTACAGATGCAGATAAAATCGGTTTTGCTTTTGACACTTGTGACCCAAATTTCGGTGACGCCGCGCGCGTCCGTACCTTTCTTATCGATGGTCCAATGGGCAAATATATCAATGGTCTTGGGTAGAATTTAAACGTTTTTGGTATGATATATATAAAGGTCTGCAGGAAATCACGAAGTACTGTGACAGGCAGGGATCCGTCAAATGGGACGTTGACGTTAAAGGTTTAAACAGAACAGAGCACACCAGTTGGATTTCCCTTCAGTCCCTTGCTCATGATCGTGTCATCCTTCAGTGATGCGCGAAAACGCATCTCCCGATAATGTTGTTTCGGTAGAGAATCGGAGTGATTCCGTTGACCCTTCTGGTCTGGGTAGAAAGGCGTTGAGTGTACCTTATTCTGACCCACCTTCCCAATCCACTTCCTCTTTGAGTTCTGTACATTCGGAATCCCCAGAAAGTGATTATTTTTTTCTCGAAATCGGTTTCAAACTCCGTTGCCCAGAGGAGACCCTTTTAGGTCGTTTTGATCCGAAATGTTCGTCCAGTATTGTTCCTGCGTCTTTAGCGGATAAATTGCTGTGTCCTCTCTTTAAGGAACCGCCATCCGTTTCATACATTCGGGATTCCGATGGTAACCTTATTCCCGTCCTTGCGGAAACTAAACTTGACTTGTGGATTGGTGATTGTCTTTTAGTATAGGTGTCTCGTTAGTTCCGCAGAATATTGTCCCGATTTTGATTTAATTATTGGCCCAGAATCCCTACGACCCAACGGATTCCATTTCGACTTTTCGGATGGATGCTTCGTCGATAAATGGGATAAAAGACGTTATTCCTTCTCTGGTGCGAGGCACCCGAGCAGAACCTTATTGTGACGATGAAACGTCACCCTTGGAAAATTTGGGTAATCCTGACCCAACTTTCTTCTCTGACTCAGTTGTCTCTGAACCGTTGGTTCCAGCTTGTTCATCAAATGAATTTCCTTCGAGGCTAGAACTCACAGCCTCTCTGATGATGATTTTTGTGAGCATCTTGTGACAGTGTTTGTGATGCTAATGTTGAAAACAGTAACGACAACAATGAAATTGTTGATTTATGTAATTATAAAGGTACTTCTGTTGAAAGTCTTTATGATGAAACTTCGTTGAAAGTTTTTATGATGAAAGTTTTGTTGAAAGTAAGTGTAATACCTACGTTAATAATTGTTGTAATGTAAATGGGGATGTGACCAATCTTTATTAAATGTGAATTCAGACAACTTGGATGATTGCTGTGCAACTGATGTTGAAAATCAGAATTTATTTATTCTCACCATGGTCAGGACAACCATGTTGGTCCCGATGGCCATGACTTGTACGATGATTTAGACACTGCTCCTCAAATTGTCAGTAATTTTAGTCATTCGGACATTGATTCAACTGACATAGTTCATTCAGTGAACTTTGGTCGAGAAGACCTCGTTTTTGATTTAGATGGATCAGATATCCATGCATGTCCCAAAAAGGACGCGAATTCTGTTACTGATGTTGTTTTTGGTTTAGATGGATCGGATATCCATGCATGTCCCAAAGAGGACGCGTTAGATGGTCAGGATGACCATGTTTTTGATAACTTTTCTCCACAGGACCCGAATTGTTTTGAGTTTACTTCGGCCAACGGCCAATCGGCAATGCCGCCTCGTTTAAGTGGTCTGAAAGATGACCCTGTTTTTATTTTTTTGGTCATGATGACCGTCATCTTGCTTCAGATGATGCTTTTTCTGCTGTAGTAGCAGCTGGGGAGAATGCCCCACAAGGTCCTGTAGGCGAGTCAGTTTTTATGAATTTTGATAATCATTGTGATGTTTATGATGACAGTAACAGTTTCGTAACGAATCGATCATGTCCCAGTGACTTCTTTTTAAATTACTATAGTGAGGACCATGCCGTCCCTCCGTTTTGTTTTAACTCCGTTAATTGTTTCGGAGCAGTGTAGCAAGCAATCTTTTCCTAAAGAGCAAAGTGCTCACGTAAAGACGTATTGTCAATTGCCGACATCAGGTCTTTCCAGTTGGTCACCCAATTCCCCTGATTGCGATATTCCAAATTTTGGTTTTCCTCCCAATACCCCAACCTCGTGCGAAACCATCGCTGATGCAGACGAAGCATGTTCACATGTTTCGGAGACGCCTTCTTGGACTCTTGAAATGGAGCTCATGGAAGAACGCCCACAAATTTTCATGAAAACTCTATTAACAACCAAGCAGTTTTGGCTCTTGTTGAAACTTGCTGTCAGGCGAATTACATTCACCAACACGTATACGAGAAGTTACTCAAGGTGGCTACGGAAAAATTCGATTTGCATTCTCGTTTGTCCTGCATTGATGATGACTGGGAAGAATACAGTACCGGAGAAATCATCCTTCCTATTGAGTTTGATTCAGTCCCTTATCTGACCCCATTTGTGGTCGTATCTGAATTGAATTGGGATGGAGACTTACTCCTGGGGATGAATTTCCTTATTACGCACGATTTTTATTGGGCCGATAGAGAAGCAGGCCTAATTCGAGGAAAGAACTCACCTTTCGAGTATGTTTGTCACCCCTATTCTTCGGTCTTTTCAGCTGAGGGTGAAAGACTCGTTTCAGAGAGCCCGACGGACTCCCTGGAACCAGTTCAAAATAAAAAGGAACTGCTACCAGATGGGGAAGATTCTTCATCAATTGTCAATGTTCCGTTCTAGTTCCGACGAACGAAGAACTAGAAAACCAACATACTTTTGGTAATTTTGAGTATGAAGACTCGAATGTCTTCACAGTAGACCCCTGTGACTCCATCGAGAGCGAGTCACCCCTTCAGTGACAGTTAGGCCGGAACTTGAAGTTCCCAGTGTTCTGGCTATTCCAAATAAATTTGAAAACTCATCTCCTTAAGTTCCGATTTGGTCATTTCGCTTAAATCCCTTTTTAAGGAAGATGACTTGATGTTGTTTTCAAAGGTAGAGGAATTTACACCTAATTCCGAGGCTAAGCCCATAGGTGCCGGGAGCGAACCCGAACCTACTCCTCCGTCGGAAGTTGTACGCGCGGAAGGGCAAGCGCGGAATATTCCTCACTACCATAATATGATCGTTCCATCGATCATTTTCATTTTTCTTCCGCGAATTCATGTTTTCGCCCTTCTTGCCTTCTACTTTGCAAATCTTTCTCTTTGGCTGTTCCTGGATCCTCTTCTGAAACCAGTGAAAGCCATTCTTCTTAATCCCGATACACCACCTCCTTTTGAGTGAGCAAGGCTCGTATGGTCAGTCCATTGCTTCCCGGCATGTTGCGAAAACCTTTAACCGAATGACCTACATGCCCGATCGCAAGACAACCTAACCATGCAGCTGATTTGTCTGGCTTCGTATGTTCGTGAAATTCACCCGTATGACCGAACATACCCTCAATTTAGGTTAAGTTGTTTTTTGTTTTATTTTTTAAATTAATCTTAATTATACAGAACTTATAACCTATAAGTGTTCAGTTCAGTATAGCTCATAGTTGAGTTCTATTTTCAACTTTTTATTCTTGATTTTTTTTTATTCAATTATCTTGAGTAATTGTCATTAAATTGTTAGTCTACCATTTGTTAAGGTATCAACCAAAATTATAGCCAATTTTGACACTATACCAGGATGCCATTCCTTTTCCCCTTCTAATAATTCAGTTACACCATTCAATATTACTAATTGCATAACTGTACCCTACATGAATTCCACTAAAACCTGTTATTATCTATGCCCCATCAACTCGTCAAATAAAATTCAATTGCCGTACTGATACTTCTGGTCAATATTAATGGTGAGATACTGCTAATATAACGCTATGAAGGTTACTAGTCGAATTTAATTCTGTGCCTAAATTCAGTTTTCAATACCACTTAATTTACTTTAAGTATTTAAAGTTCTTTTAAGTGCGTATTTATTTTAATTACCTTAATACGTGCAACCGATTTATTATCTATAATCCCGATTGAATTTTATTACTTTTGACACCTATTCGAATTCACTTTCCTACTGATTACACTTTCACCCAATTACGCTTACCCACACTCTGAAACACTCTTGAAATCATTGGCGTACTTATTGGAAAGGAAATTCACTACATATCTTATTTTTATCAATAAATCTTATTCTAAAATCATTGGCTATCACGATAAATTATATTTAATTGCAGTTAACTGTTTGATGTTTACTCTGGATTATTTGAATTTATTTAAACTTAATTGCTGCTTACAATATATAATCTTGCCTGTTGCCTTCATTAAGTTAATTTGAACCAACCTCTAAGCTAATCCGTTCTTCAAAATTTCATGATTTACCATTGACCACTAAGGATTCAGTTCTTCCGGGATGAACCAATTACTTTCATATTCTACACACTACTGTACATACCTACTCAGCTACACACTTATTACCCATATTTATACATACGTATACGCGATTACGAATAACTTCAACTATAAATTCCTTTTCCCCATTTTTGGGCAAATCACCTACCCTTACACTCTGCACTAATGCAACAATACACACGTGACCCAAGGTCTATACATCATCTATTACGAAATTCTATCTTCCTTTTCCCTGGATATTCTTAATGGATAACAATATCTAAGTATCTAAAACGGTAACTAGATAAATTTTCATGTTTTCAATAAATTAATTTTACTTTTCTTTAAATCAATTTTAATATTTTACCAACTTATTCGGACTTGCAATAAGTTTACATTCTGCAACCGTGCTCCCACTGCTGAAGACTTCGTCCACCAATAAAATTTAATTCGATTTTTATCTACCATAGTGAATACGATTAGTTTTTTTTACTGTATAATCATGATAACTTCGGAAACTCTTATCTCTGTCAGTACTGACGGATTAAACTCCATTTCAAGTAGTCACCATATGAATTGAAAATTCCTGAACCTTAAACATTGAATTTTCCTTTTAACCATTATTTACTATGTATCTTTTTCCCTAAAATTATCTTAACCTAGGAAATCTTTCCGAATTTATCACGGTTCAGTAGGTAATCTTGTTACTATAACGTTGGACAAACTAAAAATTTAACTTAAATTAGATTCAATCCTGTAATTGGAACTTTAACTGAAATAATTATGTCGAAATGCCAGAAATAACTTAGATGGTTCATTAGTTTATAAGATTGTTTATGTAGTATGATTGCCACAATTAATCATACTTATAATTGTATTTTTGAAGGTGACAACTTCGGACTTTATCGTACTTTGTTGACATAGTATTTCCACTACAATCCTAGTAATCAGACCTCAACCTTGTTAATTTATTTGCTGTAATTTTAAAATTTTCCCCTTGATTTTTTTTTTTTTATTAATATAATTATCATTCTTCCCGCTAAATTGCCTTGATTAATCCAACCCGAAATTGTCGCTGTTTCATTTTTTTTAATATATTGTAAATAAACTTCCACCCTACCATTACATCCTTTTTCATAGGGGAGAGCAGTGTCACAACCATGCGATTTACCATTTCTATGGTTGAACAGTATCCATGTTTGTGCCATTAGAAGTTCGCTGTAAACAGCGAATGTCCCTCCCTTAGCTGTGCCTCTCTAATTCGTCTCCTTTGATTTCTCCCAAATAATGACTTATACTGTACGTACAGAGTAAATCACTCTGACGTCATAAAGTAACTTAGTTTCCTTCACGTTTCGATCACGTGCTTAGTATGAGGCTATCCTTAGTATTCAATGTATGGTACATTCTTTAATACTAATAAAAGCTTACTATCTATAAGTCATTATTTATATGTTGTGTCCTGTCGGTGTTATGCAACCATACTCATTCATACATCCATGTTCCTTCTTGACCGTTGTCCTTTATTAATTTTATCACCTATTACCTATTTATTACCTATTACCCATTGTCTAGTTATGCTCTATCAACTTATCAGTCTATGTTTACTCGTGTCTATATTACGCACACAACCTATTGTGTGACGAATGATATGTGTACACTACTGTGCAGTCGTACATGTCTATTGACGATCATGATTACGTACATGTATTCTTTTTGTTTTATTTTTTTTTATTATTTCACCTCTCGCAAGTTGTTTATTATTGCTGAGACGAAGGTTCGAATTCCGATTACGTCGTCAAAAGCGAGCCTCTGAATTCGAACTCTTCTCTCTTGCCTCTGCTACCAATTTATAACGTTAAGATGTGATGTTATATTATTATAATATACCATATTGTTCCCTGCCAGGCTACTGGTTATTATCTACTTAGGCACATAGTTATCCACGTTCTCATTACCTGTACTTACTACTTCTACCTAATTGTCATTCAAATTCCGTTACTTATGTGTTACGTTATCATTAATGTCCGTGTACTTTCAAATGAAAAGTACACCGTATTTTTTCTCCGCTTTCCTCATCGCTGGCTAATTAGACTTTCAAACTATAATAACCAACCATTCTTCTAATAATATTTGACATAATTTGGCGTAATCACTGTTAACTATAAATATATATAACATTGTTGTTAATCCCTTTAAATTATAAAACAACGGAGAACTCTCCTTCATTATTTAAATTGTGTTACCTATTCAGATTACTTCAGTATTAGATATGTCAATTAACAAATTGCTAAAATTGTAATTAACGGTAATTAATGTATGTAATATAATGTAATTTATGTACTGAATGTACTCGGTACATGTCGGCCCCCGACATTATGTCGCCACCCAAAAGTGTATACCTTACAAAAATTAGTAATTTTTTTTGTTAACTTTTTGCTTAAATTATGCTTAACATCAGAATTCTGTAGCTCTCCAGCTAAAGTGGGAGCTTAACCTTCGACTGCATTCCCCCAAAAGTGAGGCTTATTTTTTCTTGTATTGTAAATTAAATCATTCCTGCCTGAGCCTTTACCCGAGGAGGCCGAGCCCCCCTCGCCTTAAATTCCTGCCTGAGCCGTTGTTACCAGAGGTGGCTCCTCTATCATTTTAAATTCCTGCCTTTCCCCCTACTCGCGGAGGACGACCTTCCTCCCTTTAAATTCCTGCCTGAGGCTTAGACCAAGGAGGCCAAGCCTCCTCATTTTAAATTCCTGCCGTAACTCTTACTCGAGGAGGACAAGCCTCCTCGCTTTCAATTCCTACCTTAACTATTGTCAAACGGGGGTCGAACCTCTACCCCTGTAAATTCCTGCTTGAGCTGTTGTTGTAAGAGGTAAAACCTCTCCCCCTGTAAACTTCTGATTATCAGTGCCTCGTTCTGTAGGCTATATACTTTGTGAATAAAAATTTATGAGTGAACTACAACTCCAATTTTTGAAGTGAAGTGTTTCCATTCACCCCTTCGGGAAAAAACCTAGTAGAAACTGTTCATTGGTACTCGGATGCTCCGGCTAAGGCCGAGCTTACCCAACAAGGACCACCTTCGTTGGATTGTCCAAAGTGCATTAACCCTAAAAAGTCGCAAGCGGGCAGAGGCTCGCACAACCTATGCGCGACACTGGAGGTCCCACCGAGACCGTTTTAGTTCCCCAACACCGAGACTGCTTTAGTTCCCCAACACCGAGACTGTTTCAGTCCCCCACCGAAAAAAACCGTCGTCCTTCAATGGATGTCCCTACTTTGAAAAGTTTTTGAAACACTTCATGGATTCACTCGTTCGACGACGTTGACCGCAACCTCTTCAACTTGGACTCCAACCCCACCATCTGCAACCTCAATTTAATACAACTCATCGTTAACCTTCAATCAACTTTTGAATCATTGTTCATATTTTTCTCCAATCAACCGTCGACCGTCTTCCTGTCTACAATCTTCTTCAACGTTTGTATGCTCCGTCGTGGCGATCAGATGACGTCACCCCTCCCTCTCGTCTGCTAGGCGAGCGGCACACCTCAGAGCTGAGTGAGGCTGACCTTCAAAGTTTCGTGGAGACTCGGAGGCACCAGCCTGCTGAACCCCTCACTCTCCGTTTGTGATGAGTTTTATTTTAATCGTTTTAGTAAAAAATTACTACGTTTAAATCGTGTTCTTAATTATCATTTTCTTTAATTTTAGTAATTTTAATTCACTTTTTTTTTCCCTTTTTAGTGTGAAACAGTGAAGTGACTTTATAACACTTAATCATTTTTTTTAATTAATTGATTTTAATTAACTGTTCGATAGTAATACAAATACAGTACTAATCAGACGTTGTCATTATTCTGTATTCACGTATTTATTTTTCCCAACAGATTATAAATCTGAATTTTTTAAATTCTTTTTATAAAATTATCTGCATTTTTTTGAGATATTAAATAATATCATTTTAGGTTTTGTTGTGGGACATAAATTCGATCAGTCAGAATGCTGATATATACCCATAACTCACATTTTTATTTAGTTGACCCGTTAGGTTCTTTTTTTTTTTTTTAATTTAAACCTTTTTCTTAATTTTAGTGAAAATTTATGTTATCGTTATTATACTGTAACCCTTTTTTCTAGTGTGTGATTTTGACCGAATTTCGACCCTTGCCAACGAGACTTCAGCGTTGGGAGATTCGAAAATTACTCGTCGATTGCGCATCCGGAGTAAATGCAGAGTCGCCCATTTTGTTCTACGTTATCTCGTAACTATATGAAAAAAATTGTTTCATTGTTTATCTCGTTTTTTTCAATTTTATTCAAAATACTTAGACTTTGTTCCATTTATTTTTTTTTTGCTTGTCTCTTACATGGTTATTTTTGTTTTACACACACTTCCGTGTCAACGACACGTGTTATGATTAACGATGTCCAAACCATTACCCCCCCTGACATGCACTACTGTTAATCTTATAACTCCCTTTTCCGTACTGAAACGTACAGTTGATGTCCCTCATTTCGCGGTCGCGTTAATAATAGATTTGTAGAACCCTCCTTTAAGGATTGGTTCGGTAAAATTGACGATTCGTTTAGAGGTTGTCTGACTACAGATGCAGATAAAATCGGTTTTGCTTTTGACACTTGTGACCCAAATTTCGGTGACGCCGCGCGCGTCCGTACCTTTCTTATCGATTGGTCCAATGGCAAATATATCAATGGTCTTGGGTAGAATTTAAACGTTTTTGGTATGATATATATAAAGGTCTGCAGGAAATCACGAAGTACTGTGACAGGCAGGGATCCGTCAAATGGGACGTTGACGTTAAAGGTTTAAACAGCAGAACACGAGCACACCAGTTCCGGATTTCCCTTCATCCCTTGCTCATGATCGTGTAACATTCCTTCAGTGTTGCGCGAAAACGCATCTCCCGATAATGTTGTTTCGGTAGAGAATCGGAGTGATTCCGTTGACCCTTCTGGTCTGGGTAGAAAGGCGTTGAGTGTACCTTATTCTGACCCACTTCCCAATCCACTTCCTCTTTGAGTTCTGTACATTCGGAATCCCAGAAAGTGATTATTTTTTTCTCGAAATCGGTTTCAAACTCCGTTGCCCAGAGGAGACCCTTTTAGGTCGTTTTGATCCGAAATGTTCGTCCAGTATTGTTCTGCGTCTTTAGCGGATAAATGCTGTGTCCTCTCTTAAGGAACCGCCATCCGTTTCATACATTCGGGATTCCGATGGTAACCTTATTCCCGTCCTTGCGGAAACTAAACTTGACTTGTGGATTGGTGATTGTCTTTTTGTATAGGTGTCTCGTTAGTTCCGCCAGAATATTGTCCCGATTTTGATTTAATTATTGGCCCAGAATCCCTACGACCCAACGGATTCCATTTCGACTTTTCGGATGGATGCTTCGTCGATAAATGGGATAAAAGACGTTATTTCCTTCTCTGGTGCGAGGCACCCGAGCAGAACCTTGTGACGATGAAACGTCACCCTTGGAAATTTGGGTAATCCTGACCCAACTTTCTTCTCTGACTCAGTTGTCTCTGAACCGTTGGTTCCAGCTTGTTCATCAAATGAATTTCCTTCGAGGCTAGAACTCACAGCCTCTCCTGATGATGATTTTTGTGAGCATCTTGTGACAGTGTTTGTGATGCTAATGTTGAAAACAGTAACGACAACAATGAAATTGTTGATTTATGTAATTATAAAGGTACTTCTGTTGAAAGTCTTTATGATGAAACTTCTGTTGAAAGTTTTTATGATGAAAGTTTTGTTGAAAGTAAGTGTAATACTACGTTAATAATTGTTGTAATGTAAATGGGGATGTGACCAACTTTTTAAATGTGAATTCAGACAACTTGGATGATTGCTGTGCAACTGATGTTGAAAATCAGAATTTATTTATTCTCACCATGGTCAGGACAACCATGTTGGTCCCGATGGCCATGACTTGTACGATGATTTAGACACTGCTCCTCAAATTGTCAGTAATTTTAGTCATTCGGACATTGATTCAACTGACATAGTTCATTCAGTGAACTTTGGTCGAGAAGACCTCGTTTTTGATTTAGATGGATCAGATATCCATGCATGTCCCAAAAAGGACGCGAATTCTGTTACTGATGTTGTTTTTGGTTTAGATGGATCGGATATCCATGCATGTCCCAAAGAGGACGCGTTAGATGGTCAGGATGACCATGTTTTTGATAACTTTTCTCCACAGGACCCGAATTGTTTTGAGTTTACTTCGGCCAACGGCCAATCGGCAATGCCGCCTCGTTTAAGTGGTCTGAAAGATGACCCTGTTTTTTATTTTTTTGGTCATGATGACCGTCATCTTGCTTCAGATGATGCTTTTTCTGCTGTAGTAGCAGCTGGGGAGAATGCCCCACAAGGTCCTGTAGGCGAGTCAGTTTTTATGAATTTTGATAATCATTGTGATGTTTATGATGACAGTAACAGTTTCGTAACGAATCGATCATGTCCCAGTGACTTCTTTTTAAATTACTATAGTGAGGACCATGCCGTCCCTCCGTTTTGTTTTAACTCCGTTAATTCGTGTTCGGAGCAGTGTAGCAAGCAATCTTTTCCTAAAGAGCAAAGTGCTCACGTAAAGACGTATTGTCAATTGCCGACATCAGGTCTTTCCAGTTGGTCACCCAATTCCCCTGATTGCGATATTCCAAATTTTGGTTTTCCTCCCAATACCCCAACCTCGTGCGAAACCATCGCTGATGCAGACGAAGCATGTTCACATGTTTCGGAGACGCCTTCTTGGACTCTTGAAATGGAGCTCATGGAAGAACGCCCACAAATTTTCATGAAAACTTCTATTAACAACCAAGCAGTTTTGGCTCTTGTTGAAACTTGCTGTCAGGCGAATTACATTCACCAACACGTATACGAGAAGTTACTCAAGGTGGCTACGGAAAAATTCGATTTGCATTCTCGTTTGTCCTGCATTGATGATGACTGGGAAGAATACAGTACCGGAGAAATCATCCTTCCTATTGAGTTTGATTCAGTCCCTTATCTGACCCCATTTGTGGTCGTATCTGAATTGAATTGGGATGGAGACTTACTCCTGGGGATGAATTTCCTTATTACGCACGATTTTTATTGGGCCGATAGAGAAGCAGGCCTAATTCGAGGAAAGAACTCACTTTTCGAGTATGTTTGTCACCCCTATTCTTCGGTCTTTTCAGCTGAGGGTGAAAGACTCGTTTCAGAGAGCCCGACGGACTCCCTGGAACCAGTTCAAATAAAAAGGAACTGCTACCAGATGGGGAAGATTCTTCATCAATTGTCAATTGTTCCGTTCTAGTTCCGACGAACGAAGAACTAGAAAACCAACATACTTTTGTAATTTTGAGTATGAAGACTCGAATGTCTTCACAGTAACCCCTGTGACTCCATCGAGAGCGAGTCACCTCCTTCAGTGACAGTTAGGCCGGAACTTGAAGTTCCCAGTGTTCTGGCTATTCCAAATAAATTTGAAAACTCATTTCCCTTAAGTTCCGATTTGGTCATTTCGCTTAAATCCCTATTTAAGGAAGATGACTTGATTTGTTTTCAAAGGTAGAGGAATTTACACCTAATTCCGAGGCTAAGCCCATAGGTGCCGGGAGCGAACCCGAACCTACTCCTCCGTCGGAAGTTGTACGCGCGGAAGGGCAAGCGCGGAATATTCCTCACTACCATAATATGATCGTTCCATCGATCATTTCATTTTTCTTCCGCGAATTCATGTTTTCGCCCTTCTTGCCTTCTACTTTGCAAATCTTTCTCTTTGGCTGTTCCTGGATCCTCTTCTGAAACCAGTGAAAGTCATTCTTCTTAATCCCGATACACCACCTTTTGAGTGAGCAAGGCTCGTATGGTCAGTCCATTGCTTCCCGGCATGTTGCGAAAACCTTTAACCGAATGACCCACATGCCCGATCGCAAGACAACCTAACCATGCAGCTGATTTGTCTGGCTTCGTATGTTCGTGAAATTCACCCGTATGACCGAACATACCCTCAATTTAGGTTAAGTTGTTTTTGTTTTTTTTTTTAAATTAATCTTAATTATACGGAACTTATAACCTATAAGTGTTCAGTTCAGTATAGCTCATAATTGAGTTCTATTTTCAACTTTTTATTCTTGATTTTTTTTTATTCAATTATCTTGAGTAATTGTCATTAAATGTTCTACCATGTTTAAGGTATCAACCAAAATTATAGCCAATTTTGACACACTATACCAGGATGCCATTCCTTTTCCCCTTCTAATAATTCTGTTACACCATGTCAATATTGCTAACTTACATAACTGTGCCCCTACCATGAATTCCACTAAAACCTGTTATTATCTATGCCCCATCAACTCGTCAAATAAAATTCAATTGCCGTACTGATACTTCTGGTCAATATTAATGGTGAGATACTGCTAATATAACGCTATGAAGGTTACTAGTCGAATTTAATTCTGTGCCTAAATTCAGTTTTCAATACCACTTAATTTACTTTAAGTATTTAAAGTTCTTTTAAGTGCGTATTTATTTTAATTACCTTAATACGTGCAACCGATTTATTACGTAAAATCCATACTCCCAATTGAATTTTATTACTTTTGACACCTATTCGAATTCACTTTCCTACTGATTACACTTTTTCACCCAATTACGCTTACCCACACTCTGAAACACACTTGAAAACATTGGCGTACTTATTGGAAAGGAAATTCACTACTCATATCTTATTTTTATCATATAAATCTTATTCTAAAATCATTGGCTATCACGATAAATTATATTTAATTGCAGTTAACTGTTTGATGTTTACTCTGGATTATTTGAATTTATTTAAACTTAATTGCTGCTTACAATATATAATCTTGCCTGTTGCTTTATTAAGTTAATTTTAACCAACCTCTAAGCTAATCCGTTCTTCAAAATTTCATGATTTACCACTGATCACTAAGGATGTAGTTCTTCACGGGATGAATCAATTACTTTCATATTCTACACACTACTGTACATACCTACTCGCTATACACACTTATTACCCATATTTATACATACGTATACGCGATTACGAATAACTTCAACTATAAATTCCTTTCCCCCATTTTTGGGTAAATCACCTACCCCTTGCACTCTGCACATAAATACATACGTGACCCAAGGTCTATACATCATCTATTACGAAATTCTATCTTCCTTTTCCCTGGATATTCTTAATGGATAACAATATCTAAGTATCTAAAACGGTAACTAGATAAATTTTCATGTTTTCAATAAATTAATTTTACTTTTCTTTTAACCAATTTTAATATTTTTACCAACTTATTCAGACTTGCAATAAGTTTACATTCTGCAACCGTGCACCCACCGCTGAAGACTTCGTCCACCAATAAAATTTAATTCGATTTTTATCTACCATAGTGAATACGATTAGTTTTTTTTACTGTATAATCATGATATCTTCGGAAACTCTTATCTCTGTCATTACTGACGGATTAAACTCCATTTCAAGTAGTCACCAGATGAATTGAAAATTCCTGAACCTTAAATTTTGAATTTTCCTTTTAACCATTATTTACTATGTATGTATCTTTTTCCCTAAAATTATCTTAACTTTGGAAATCTTTCCGAATTTATCACGGTTCCGTAAATCTTGTTACTATAACGTTGGACAAACTAAAAATTTTACTTAAATTAGATTCAATCCCGTAATTGGAACTTTAACTGAAATAATATTGTCGAAATGCCAGAAATAACTTAGATGGTTCATTAGTTTATAAGATTGTTTATGTAGTATGATTGCCACAATTAATCATACTTATAATTGTATTTTTGAAGGTGACAACTTCGGACTTTATCGTACTTTGACATAGTATTTCCACTACAATCCTAGTAATCAGACCTCAACCTTGTTAATTTATTTGCTGTAATTTTAAAATTTTCCCCTTGATTATTTTTTTAAATTTTATTAATATAATTATCATTCTTCCCACTAAATTGCCTTGATTAATCCAACCCGAAATTGTCGCTGTTTCATTTTTTTTTAATTTATTGTAAATAAACTTCCACCCCATCATTACATCCTTTTTCACAGGGGAGAGCAGTGTCACAACCATGCGATTTACCATTTCTATGGTTGAACAGTATCCATGTTTGTGCCATTAGAAGTTCGCTGTAAACAGCGAATGTCCCTCTCTTAGCTGTGCCTCTCTAATGCGTCTCCTTTGATTTCTCCCAAATAATGACTTATACTGTACGTACAGAGTAAGTCACTCTGACGTCATAAAGTAACTTAGTTTCCTTCACGTTTCGATCACGTGCTTAGTATGAGGCTATCCTTAGTATTCAATGTATGGTACATTCTTTAATACTAATAAAAGCCTTACTATCTATAAGTCATTATTTATATGTTGTCCTGTCGGTGTTATGCAACCATACTCATTCATACATCCATGTTCCTTCTTGACCGTTGTCCTTTATTAATTTTATCACCTATTACCTATTTTATTACCTATTACCCATTGTCTAGTTATTCTCTATCAACTTATCAGTCTATGTTTACTTGTGTCTATATTACGCACACAACCTATTGTGTGACGAATGATATGTGTACACTACTGTGTGCAGTCGTACATGTCTATTGACGATCATGATTACGTACATGTATTCTTTTTACGTTTTATTTTCTTTTTATTATTTCACCTCTCGCAAGTTCTTTATTATTGCTGAGACGAAGGTTCGAATTCCGATTACGTCGTCAAAATCGAGCCTCTGAATTCGAACTCTTCTCTCTTGCCTCTGCTACCAATTTATAACGTTAAGATGTGATGTTATATTATTATAATATACCATATTGTTCCCTGCCAGGCTACTGGTTATTATCTACTTAGGCACATAGTTATCCACGTTCTCATTACCTGTACTTACTACTTCTACCTAATTGTCATTCAAATTCCGTTACTTATGTGTTACGTTATCATTAATGTCCGTGTACTTTCAAATGAAAAGTACACCGTATTTTTTCTCCGCTTTCCTCATCGCTGGCTAATTAGACTTTCAAACTATAATAACCAACCATTCTTCTAATAATATTTGACATAATTTGGCGTAATTATTGTTAACTATAAATATATAACATTGTTGTTAATCCCCTGTAAATTATAGAACAACGGAGAACTCTCAATTATTTAAATTGGATTACCTATTCAGATTACTTCAGTATTAAATATGTCAATTAACAAATTGCTAAAATTGTAATTAACGGTAATTAATGTATGTAATATTAATTTATGTACTGAATGTACTCGGTACATGTCGGTCCCCGACATTATGTCGCCACCCAAAAGTGTATACCTTACAAAAATTAGTATTTTTTTGTTAATCTTTTTATCTTTCTAAATTTCGTTGTGTGCTTAAATTATGCTTAACATCAGAATTCTTTAGCTCTCCAGCTAAAGTGGGAGCTTAACCTTCGACTGCATTCCCCCAAAACTGAGGCTTATTTATTTCTTGTATTGTAAATTAAATCATTCCTGCCTGAGCCTTTACCCGAGGAGGCCGAGCCCCCTCGCCTTAAATTCCTGCCTGAGCCTTTACCCGAGGAGGCCGAGCCCCCTCGCCTTAAATTCCTGCCTGAGCCTTTACCCGAGGAGGCCGAGCCCCCTCGCCTTAAATTCCTGCCTGAGCCGTTGTTACCAGAGGTGGCTCCTCTCTCATCTTAAATTCCTGCATGAGCCTTTACCCGAGGAGGCCGAGTCCCCCTCGCCTTAAATTCCTGCCTGGTCCCTTGTTACCAGAGGTTGCACCTCTCCCACTCTAAATTCCTGCCTGAGGCTTAGACCAAGGAGGCCAAGCCTCCTCATTTTAAATTCCTGCCGTAACTCTTACTCGAGGAGGACAAGCCTCCTCGCTTTCAATTCCCACCTTAACTATAGTGAAATGGGGTCGAACCTCTACCCCTGTAAATTCCTGCTTGAGCTGCTGTTGTAAGAGGTAAAAACCTCTCCCCCTGTAAACTTCTGATTATCAGTGCCTCGTTCTGTAAATACTTTGTGAATAAAAATTTATGAGTGAACTAAAACTCCAATTTTTGAAGTGAAGTGTTTCCATTCACCCCTTCGGGAAAAAACCTGGTAGAAACTGTTCATTGGTACTCGGATGCTCTCGGCTAAGGCCGAGCTTACCCAACAAGGACCACCTTCGTTGGATTGTCCAAAGTGCATTAACCCTAAAAAGTCGCAAGCGGGCAGAGGCTCGCACAACCTATGCGCGACATATGTATGTATATATATTATATATATATATATATAATGTATAATATATGTATATATATATATATATATATGTATATATATATGTATATATATATATATATAATGTATAATATATATGTATATATATATATATATGTATATATATATGTATATATGTATATATATATGTATATATATATATATGTATATATATATGTATATATATATTATATATGTATATATATATGTATAATATATATATATATATATATATATATATATATGTATATATATATATATATGTGTGTGTGTGTATATATATATATATATATATATATATATATGTATATATATATATATATATATGTATATATATATATGTATATATATATATATGTATATATATAATATATGTATATATGTATATATGTATGTATATATGTATATATGTATGTATATATGTATATACGTATACAGGGCGTCCCAAAAAAATGTATACACACTTTAAATACTGTACTTATAAAGGCAGTGTTTATTAAAATACATTTCATTTTCAAAATGTAATAGAATCTACAGACATTATTTAATTGTTTTGTCAACGCCTGTTTTCAAACTGACGTCCGTTCTGGTCCAGGCACTGCTGATAACGCGAAGCAATGGAATCGCAAACATCACGAAACATTTCGTTTGGTATTTGTGTGCATTCTCGTTCAATGGCTGCTCTCAATTCAGCGACTGTTGCAGGTTTTATAGCGTAGACTTTGTCTTTTAAGTATCCCCATAAAAAATAGTCTAGTGGTGTGAGGTCTGGTGAACGCGGGGGGTATTCTACGAAACCCCTTCGTCCAATCCACATCCACATCGTGCCAAGTACCACTCGCAATACTCCACTCTTCGTTCCGGATCATCTTCATTAATAGCATGGACTAATCTTGGAATGTAACTTTTCCATTGACAGCGCTTCAAAATGCGTTGGACAGACGATTCTGAAATTCCTACCTCACGACTCGCTTGCCGCATAGATTTTCTTGGACTTTGGTGATACGTTTCCAGTACTCTTTCTTGCTTTGTGGGGCTTGTCGATGTCCGTGGTCTTCCGGAACGCTTCTTGTGGACATTCTGAACAGTTCCATCGGCTTCAAACTTATCTCTAATTCGAGTGATGGTAAGTCGCGTTGGTGGATCTGTTTGAAACTCCCTCCTAAACTGTCTTTGCACTTCAACTGCGTTTTCACACACCCAGTAGCATTTTAGAATGAATTTCCTTTGTTCAAAGCTTAGTCTGACTGCCATTATTAATTCTAATGGGTTTAACTTGGAAAGAAAGAAACATCAATTGAGCTATCAGCTGTTAAAGTGTGTATACACATTTTTTTGGGACGCCCTGTATATGTATATATATATATATATATATATATATATATATATATATGATCAGTCTTTCCTCAGATGTGATCAGTCTTTCCTTGTGAACAGACGTGTTTTATCGAGTGTCAAGTGTTATCAATTGAATAAGTGGTTTTCGTTCAAGTGTGTTAAAAAAAAAGTGTTCCGTGCATTCTTACCTAAATTACTTCGTGCTACTAATCATTCATTAACGAATATATTTCATTTATTGATGTTATTCAGTACTATATTATTTGATCAAACCAAGGCTACTGCACGTGGCTTGCCTTCTTTGTTTTTCAAATCAATCAGAAAACGTGCAGTCATAAGGTTCATTTTTCCGGGCTTCGAGAGGTCAGGTAGTGTGTCGTCAGAAACCGTGTGAAAAAAAGGAAAAAATCGGGTCGAATCGCGAACAGATAAGTGTTATAGATACTCTTCTTTTACAGATCTTTTGTCGGTAGCTTAATTCTATATTAATTTAGTATAAATTTGTGTTACAAAAACCTGTTTCTGCGTTTCAAGAACGCGGTAGACCTACGTTGTAATTTATTAATTTCCAAACGCTCGTGTTTTGTTTTTGTTTTTTTGTTGTTCAACTAATTAAAAGCATGGCACCCCCGTCAAGTACTTGCAGTCGCTGTGAAGGGAAATTTGCTGCTTACGCGTTTACAATGGTTAATAATGAACAGTTAGTTTGCAGGTGGTGCTCAAGCATGGAAGTGCTGAGGAACGAGTTAGAACGTGAGAAGGAGGCCAGGGTGAGACTTGAAGAAAGCGTGATGCTCCTGACGGCAAAATTAGAATCCCTTGAGACTCCAGTTACGACCCTTCCTGCCTCAGTTTCTACTAATAATATAAATAGTACTAATAGCCCTCTCTCTTCCCCTAGTTCCCAACCCTTCGTTCGAGTGCGAAATGGAGCCCCATTGCGAAAAGCAAAGACCTGTCTACCAGTAATAACAAGCAATAAGTTTTCTGTTTTAGGTTTCGAAGATGCTGATGAACCGGAAATACGACTCGTTGGCGATTCCATTGTTCGAGGGCAGCTCGAGGAATTCTGTTGGAGAAACCCTCGTCGTAGGCGCCGTTACTGCTACCCAGGTGCAAGGGTGGAGGATATAACTAATAGTGTTGACCATTTTACAGACTGTACCACCGAGGACACAACGTATGTTATTCATGTCGGTACTAATAACGTTTTAAATTCTAGATCGGAAGAACTGCTGGTTAGGTATAGGGACTTATTAGAGCGACTAAAGGAGAAAACTAATAAGATTGTTTTAACATATACTTCCTCGAATCATCCAACGAAGCGATTTCTACAGCAAGGCGACCTATATTAACAATAACCTAAAGTCTCTTTGCCAACAGGAAGGAGTGCATTTTGCAAATTTTTGGAACAGTTTCTACGGCAGGAGGGACTTGTTCCTCGAAGATGGACTTCATTTTAATGACGTTGGAGCTGCGCGTTTAGGAAGACTATTTCATAATACTGTCTCTTCTTTTCAGGCTGCCGCAACCCGAACGGTCCCAGCGTAAATTCCACAATTTCCCCTGCGCTCGCGAAGGTGTCGCAATTGCAAACAATTTGAAGGTTCTATCCTTAAATGCTCGTAGCCTACGAAATAAAATAAACGAATTTTTTCTTTAATTGCTTGTAAAGACTATGATTTAATTGCGATAAATGAATCGTGGCTTAGCACTGAAACACGTGACTTTGTAGGGGAGTATCAAATTAAAGGTTATAGACTTTTTGTTAAAAACAGAATAGGTAGGCGAGGAGGCGGTGTTATGTTGTTGCGGTTACATATAGGCCCCCTAATCAAACAGCTGATACGGACGAAGCGTTATATCGTGAACTAAAGAGAATAATCGGTAGTGAGCAGGCTTTAGTTATGGGTGACTTTAATTGCGCTAACGTGAATTACGATACAATGCAGGGAGACGCGGAAGGTAATCGTTTAGTTAATTTTCTCGAGGATAGCTTTCTTATTCAAAAGGTTGGGGAACCTACGAGGTTGGACAGTATTTTAGATTTAGTAATAACTACGGATGATAGGCTAATTACTGATCTTCAAGTAATAGAACCGTTAAGCAATAGCGATCACAATATGGTAGAGTTTGTCCTCTCAGTAAGTCACTCGAAACCAACTAACTCGACTAAAATTCCTAACTTCCAGCACGCAGACTTTAGTAAATTTCGAAATAAATTTTCACACGTCAATTGGGAAAACGTAATGGGGAACTCCAACGCAAAACTAATGTGGGAATCGTTCGAAACGGTATTTAGGACTATAAATGAGGAATGTGTACCGTACAAAATTAAGCGTGCGAAAGTAAACAACAAGCCCTTGTGGTTTACTTCAAGAGTAGGAGACATTATAAAGAGTAGAGATAGGGCTTATAGGCTATATAAGTGCGATAAAGATAATCTGTTGTTACGAAACAACTACATATCTCTAAGGCGTGAAGCGAAAAGTGTAATAAAAAAGTCCAAGCGCGAATTTGAAATCTCCATAGCTCGTGACGGTAAAGAAAACCCCAAGCGATTCTTTCAATACGTCAATAATAGAAATCCAGTAAAAAGTGTCTTGGGGCCTTTGAAAAATGTAAACGGAGATCTAGTTTCTGAAAACAAGGAAATGGCTACCTTGCTAAACGAATTTTTTACGTCAGTTTTTACTATAGAAGATCTAACGAATATCCCTACGGTCATAGACATAATATCTTTTGATAATGGTAATATTTTGGATAATATCGTGGTTAGTGAAGGGGAAGTAATGCGCTATATTGATAAAATGAAAACGCGTAAATCACCGGGCCGGATTCCATATATCCCATACAACTAAAAGAATTAAAAGATAGCATTGTTGTGCTGCTAACAAAGATTTTTAATGCGTCTATTTCTGAGGGCGGCGGGAAATTATAGGCCAATCAGTTTAACGTCTGTTGTAGGTAAGCTACTGGAATCAATAATTAGGGATCGTATAGTCGAACACTTAGAAGTGCATAAACTAGTTAGAAATACGCAGCACGGTTTTATGCGAAACAAATCTTGCTTAACTAATCTTTTAGAATTTTTCCAAAGCGTGGTTGACATTTACGATAGACATAGGGCGGTTGATGTAGTGTATTTAGATTTTCAAAAAGCGTTTGACACCGTGCCGCACAAAAGACTCATTGAAAAAACTAAGGCTCATGGAATCAGGGGTGTAGTAATAAATTGGCTAGAAGAGTGGTTGCGAGATAGGAAACAGAGGGTGGTCGTTGATGGAGTGGAGTCATGTTGGGCTAATGTAGCGAGTGGCGTTCCTCAGGGTTCTGTATTGGGCCCCTTGCTTTTTCTTATATATATTAACGATTTAGATGTCGGCCTAGTCAGTACAGTTTCAAAGTTTGCGGATGACACGAAGCTGGGTGGTAGGGCGATTAATGACGAAGATAGAGGTAAAATTCAGGAAGATCTGAATAAAATCGTTGATTGGTCAGTCACATGTCAAATGAGATTTAACGTTGATAAGTGCAAAATTTTGCATATAGGTTCGCGCAGTGGTGTTGTGCTAAATAAAGAAGTGAGGAAACGCATTTTGAAAGTGTTACTCAGATGCGGGGGGGGACAATGGCGAGCGCGGCAAGCCCATACAGCTGGGGGTCCGGGGCACTGTAAGCCCCCCGGGAAATCTTTTGAAATCTGACCAATTTCAGGGATATTTTGAGGTCATATGCACTGGATATTAGGATATATTCCAAGGTTGAAGATGCAGTATTTCTAGTGTCATTAGATATACGACATCCAGTACGATCAATAAAAATAGCTAACAACTGGAATGATTAACTAAAAAAAAGTTAACAACTGGTACGCCGTGGTGACTGTTTCACCAGATCTTTATAGGCTAGCATTGCCTCAGTCGAAGCTAAAAGAAATAAAACAGTTAATGATTCTTTCTCATATTTCTTCTAGGGGTGGGAATTAAAATTTCATGACGTTAGAGATTTGTAAGTTCGGATTTATTTGAAATAGTGAGGGAACGCCGTTCCGTCTACCAAAAAAAGTAAGGGAACGCCGTTCCCACGCGTTCGCACAGCACTACACCACTGGGTTCGCGTAACGGTAATTTTGCGTATAGTATGTCAGGGAAACATTTAACAAGCGTAGAGCAGGAAAAAGATTTAGGAGTTATAGTCACTGGTGATTTAAAAGTAGCGAAACAAAGTACAGCAGCGGTCAATAAGGCGAACAAAGTGTTAGGTTTTATAGCTCGAAATTTTGAGTACAAATCGCGCGATATTATAGTTCCACTTTATAAATCATTAATTAGACCCCATTTGGAGTACGCGGTCCAATTTTGGAATCCGCATATGCGCAAAGATATAGACAAAATCGAAAGAGTTCAAAGACGAGCAACTAAGATGATTCCGTCGCTTAGGTCAAAGTCGTACGAGGATAGGCTTAAGGAGTTACAATTGACAACACTCGAGACTAGGAGGTTAAGGGGTGATCTAATCCAGGTTTTCAAAATTATGAATGGGTTCGATAACGTAGATAGAGATAGCTTTTTCGAAATATTTCAATATAATAGGACTAGAAATAACGGGTGTAAGTTGACAAGTAGAAGGTTCGAGACAGCAGTTGCGAAAAACTTTTTTACGCATAGAATAGTAAATAGCTGGAATAGTTTGCCGGTAGAAGTAATTAGTAGCACGTCTATAAACATGTTTAAAAATCGATTAGACGCATATGTTGATAGAAAGGGTATAGTTTAAGGTAGTAAAATTAAGGCTTTCTGGGGATAGATCCCACAGCTCAACACAAGTGTTGTGGGATATAGGGAGGCAGCGTCTTCGGTTAGGGGATACTCTCTGTCCTTACACACCACATTTAAAGAGATTCCTCTACCGAGCGGTGCCCCCCATAGTACTGAGGTATTGAAAAACTCATAATCTTCACTTGCCCCACAAACACCTTTAAATGGGAGACCCAAAATGGTTGCACACACATTTCTACATTACTGTACAGTATTTACAGCCACACCTACACTTTTCCTCCTTATGTATATTGTTGTAAATTTTGACTTGGTCCGCAATCGATATGGACCGTGACTTATTTTTCGTTGGCAAGGTACTAGTATTGTCGGATACCGTAATGAAATTGACTGGATTCTTTGGATCTGATATATTTGCATGTCGGTTATAAATAGATATAGAGTGTAACATATTTGTGGATAGTAGTCTATTATGACTTGATCCTCTGGATCCAGAGATTCTATCTTTAGTTTTAAATCGATAATTAATTAGTTTTAAATTGATATTTATTTAGTTTTGTAAAAATTGGTCGTTGCCAATGTACAGGCAGTTTTTGCATAAATTTCTTATGTTCTTGTGGTTCGGAACCTACGTAAAATTGTAGGTCCCCTCCGCCACCACGGAGGACATACACAATTACGAACACAGTTAGGTAGACCAGCCATGAGTGGATCCTAGGGTCTTTGTTGGTCTGAAACATTGTGTGTGTATATATATATATATATATATATATATATATATATATATATATGTGTGTGTGTGTGTGTGTGTTTATGTGTATATATATGTGAATATGTGTGTATATATATGTATATATATATATATGTGTGTGTATATATATATATATATTATATATATATATGTGTGTGTATATATGTATATATGTATATATACATATGTGTGTATATATACATATAGGTGTATATATGTATATATACATATGTGTGTATATATACGTATATGTGTATATATGTATATATGTGTGTATATGTAAAAATGAACCATAAATATTAGGTCATCCCATAAGTAATGCGGCATTTTTTAATTTTTTTTTTTTCCATTTTTATCATTATTTTACGGATAGAAATCAAACAACTCTTTGAAGTTATTTATATTTAAATAAATATTTATTTATTAATTTAATAAGTAATATAATTTCCACCAGTTTCTACCACTAGTCTCCATCTTTCTACTAACTTTTCAATACCATGTTTGTAAAAATCGTTTGACTTTGATTTAAAAAAGTTCTTTAAGGTTGTTTCGACTTCTTCTGTTGTTGACATCTTCATTCCCTTCAGGTGATTCGCTAAACTCCTAAAAAGATAGTAGTCTGATGGGGCTAAGTCGGGTGAGTATGGAGGATGGCTCATTAGTTTCCAATCGAAATTATTAAGCTTGCGATATGAGGTCGTGCGTTGTCTTGATGAAAGAGCACTCTTCTTCTATTGATTAATGCTGGCCTTTTTTCTTCAAGTGCTGCATTTAAACGGTCCAACTGAGCACAGTAAACCTCTTTGGTGATAGTCTGATTTGGGTTAAGAAGTTCAAAATGGATTATGCCATTCATATCCCACCAAACGCACAAGAGAACTTCCGTGGATGAGGCCCCTGTTTCGGCTGCGGTATTGGTTTTTCCCCAGGACAAATCCATTGTCTAGAACGTTTAATATTGTTGTACAGAACCCACTTTTCGTCTCCTTTAACAATCCTACTCAAAAATGGTTCACTTTTTAGCCGAGAAACGAGAGATGAACAAATGTTGATTCTTTGTTGCAAGTGTACCTCTGACAGGTCGTGAGGAACCCATTGCCCCAATCGTGAAACCTTGCCTATCTCCTTTAAATGACGATGCACAGTGGAATGAGTTGAATGCAGTTTTTCAGCCAATTCTTCAACAGTTACAATCGGATTTTCTTCCACTGATATTTTTAAAAGATCTTGATCAAATTCCACTGGTCGTCCTGAACGGGGTTCATCTTTGAGACTAACGTTTCCCGAGCGAAAATTCTGAAACCATCTTTGGCACTGGCTCACACTAATTGTTCCTTCACCGTATACTTGACACAAACTTTCTGCTGTTAACTTAGCATTGTTGCCTTTTCTAAACTCCCAAAGCATAACGTTGCGAATGTGCTCTTTTGACACTTCCATAATATTCATCATTTAACGATAAGGGCACATTAAATTAACAATAATAATACAAAATTAATAGCTCAGAAAATGACGACTAAGGTATGTCAAAATGTAAGCCTTGGGTTAGGCTAAGCCATACAGGTACCTAGGCTTCGAGTTTAGTAGACTAGGCTAGTATAAAAATAAACCTGCTTTCGATTATTTCTATCTGTAAAATTTTAGAAAAAGTATCCATTTTAAAAATTCATGTGTTATATGGTTCATGTATTTATATAATCTGTATATTCTTATATATTTAACTTTATATAATGCCTATACTCATATGTATGTACGTGTGTGTATTCATTTTTACATAAGGACCAAAATCGCCCAACGCTAGTTCGGATAAAATTTTTGATTTGTTTTCTACTTTGCCAAATAATTGGTGACCTGTTGTTTTTTAAAATCTCATAATCATTTTTTTAGATTTCGCTTAATAAGGAATCCTGCTTAAGCTTTGCAATGTTCATATTTTGTAAACATTCTCTTTCGTTATAAAAGATGAGATCATGTCTTGCCTAAGCATTTAAATTGTACATCTTAAACCTTAAAATTTTACTCATATGCATATTTTAGTGTAAAGATGCATAGTTCGATTTCCACTTTTAGTTAACTTGGCAGATCATAACATCAGATCTGAAAAGTCGCGGTTTAAGATAAAAATATGGTTTCATCTTCAAAACATTTTGTTTACTCGTTCAAGCCTTACTACAGCTAAAAATTTACTTTATTTTCGAATATTGTGCAAAAATAATACAGCCTTTTTAGCATTTAATAATAATGATGTTAGCAGTTTTGGGGTATATAAACCCCAGTAAAAGTCTTCCATTGTCATTCAGAAGCTAATTCAGAGGCTGAGCACTACCTGTACATTTTAGCAGTAAATTACAGTAAAAGATTGTCTTTATCTTATCCTCCGAGCCTTGCTCTCTTCAGAAGAACTTAGTCATTAAACTTTCCGGATACGCTATAAGAAGAGTCCGGAATCTTCAGAATTTTTATTAAGTCTACCAGAGTCCTCCGAGCCACTATAGAAGAACTCGGAGAGTAATATAGAAGAAAACTACTGCAAGTCACACATCCGTTGCTGCCACCTACCTAGAACTCCCGTCGACTTCGAACCAACCCAGGCCATAGACGGAGGGGTTAACAACTGGCGACCCTTTAACCAGGATCTTCACGACTGACAACTTCTGCATCCAGGATTCTTCCAGTCTTCCAGACCCTGGAACTAGAACCAACACCAGTTGACCGGCGTGTCACGACTTCTAGTTCGTCACATCCACCCTTGAACCGGTGCGTCACGACTCCGAGTTCTCCACGCCTAGTTTTCATCCAAGAACAAGTGGCCAGCAAGACACGTCTTCAGGACATGTCTCTAAAGATTTCGCCGTAGGAATCTTAAGCACAAAACTCCGTTTTAAATAATCTCTAAACATTTGAAAAGTCAGTATTATTAACAGTTAATATTTAGTATTGAGCCAGAATTAACAAAAAAACACAGTGAACACTTCAGACACCAGTGATACATTTTTTTTTATTGAAAACAGTATTTTCACAGAATTATTGTCACAATTAAAATTCACAGAGTTAGTTTCAGAGTTTCCACAATTATTTTCATTATTGTAGTTCGTATAGTATAATTTTATTTAATGTACCAAACAGTATTACCATACCGTCACGTACATTCGAGTGAAATCTTGTTTACGTTTTTTATTTTGTTTGCAATCTTTTCAAATTGTCCCCTAGTTAGGCAAATTATTGTGCATTTATTTAATGTGTATTTTTTTAGATAGTGTAGTTAGGAAAACCCCTTAAGTGATCATTCCATAAATACGATCGGTCAAGCAGACCTAATTAGAACACATTAATAAGTACCTTCACGTATGAGCGATTCAGACGGTGCGCTTTCTGACATCGAAAATTTACCTACACCCATTTTTCCACCTACCCAGCGCCCTTCAAACATACTCCCAAACAATATTCCCTCTAAGGTGTGCGCGTGTGCGCGCGCACACGCTTTGTGAAACCCGCGCACACAGCAAAATAAAATGCGCACAGGCTCAAGCGTTTCATGAGTCACGACATTAAATGAAGTAATTTTAAAAATTTCAGTTTAATGAATTCTGTAAAGAACAAATTAAAAAACCGTTTGAAAGAAAATCATTTGGACATGCTCATGCGAATTAAAAGTTACTTGAATGATGACGGATGTATTACTCTTCATAGAGTTTATTTGGAACGGACAAATGCTAAAAATCGTAGGGAGAAATCATAATCATACTTAAATGAAAGGCACTTTCATTTAATGTTATTTTGATTATATTTTATTTTATTGAATTTTATTTTTTATTTTATTCCTATTTTGTGAATGGATAAAATCATGTATTAATCTTGAAAGTCTATTTTAAATTGCTAAATGCTAAAATTTGTTTTGAGAAATGATAACTAAAATAGTCATTTTCAATTAATGTTATTTTAATTTTATTTCTTTATTTTGTTGAATTTTATTTTACTATTTTTTATTTTATTAATATTTTTAGAATGGATAAAATGTTTTCTTTCATAAGAATATATAATATTGTAAACAGTTTTTAATATCCATTTAATAGTACCGTAATGATTAAGCTATCACCTTATGGAAATAATATTTATTAAGTATTTAATATTTATATATATTTAATTTTGAAGATAATATCGCTCAGAAAAGTTTGCACAATTTTTCACCATGAATCTAAATGTATGCACAACGAAAATTTCTTGCGCACACGGACTAAAAAAAATTAGAGGGAACATTGCTCCCAAACACACAAACTTCAGATCCAGAACAAGCCAATATGTCTGTCTCAAACCCCTGCCCCAGCATACATTAACTTAGGCAGACTAGTAAACCTTCCCCATACTGTTTTAATTTTTAAGGGGGACCATAGATAATCGCTTCGTTGAACCACGCGTAAGACCTTGGATTGAATCTTTAGAGCAACATTTCTTACGCGAAAACATCACCGATGATGATATAAAAATTAGGGAAGCAAAAAGATTTATCGACCCTAAAGAAGGGAATGCTCATGACACAGTCACCTACGTCCCATCAATTAGCGAAGCTACAACATGGGACGATTTTAAACAAAACTTATTAGAATTTTTTAAAGAAATAACACTTGCACAACCCTTAGCCACGTTAGAAGCAGTCTTCCAAGCTAAATGGAAGAAAGAGGAACACGAAGTTTTAAACAATTTTATTACACGAATACACAAACTTGTAGGAGAAGCCCTCCGTGCCGCTGAAAATGCATGTGGCATTACTTTCACTTCGAAACAAAGAAATCTAATAGTAGCAACAACCATTTACCAAAACCTACCCGGAGCACCAAAAAAAAAGTTTCAGGAGTTTTTAAATGTTGACAAACCTGTAAGTGTAGCCATAAACAAAATCATGGAACATTACCATGATTTAGCAAACCAGAACTACCGAAAGGGTAGAGCAACCCCTGTACATTACATTCAGCAGCAGCAGCCACAACAGCAGCAACAACAACCCTATAAATCGAGGCCAATGCAGGGAACACCACCCCAGAAACAAGCCCCCAAACCCAGAATACACGCCCTCCTCCACAGTGTTTTAACTGCGATAGCTTTGGGCACATGATAAGTCAGTGCAATTATCCCTCTTATTGCTCCCACTGTCACGAACATGGTCATCGCCAAAAGTTTGCTGATAAAGCCCCTGCAGGGTATAGACCCCACTTTCAGAAACCAAACCACCAACGTTCCCAAAACGTATCCCAAAAGTCATCCAATCCCCAGAAACCAGTCCATTCCCAGCCTCAGTCGAACCACCAACCCAATAGATTACGACCACAGGGTCAACCACACTCTTACCCCATGTACAAACCCCAGTACAACCAGCAAGGTCAGCTAGTTCGGTACGTAGAAGTACCCGTGGAGGAATCATTTTCCCCAGAGTACAGTTTTCAAGAACACCCTCTAGCGTATGGTAATCCCGTAGAATATGACCCAGGTCCCCTAATAGAAGACCATTCGAGCCCTTTTTTAGACCCTACTTTGGAGGCAGCAGTTCAACCTCCTCCCTCCTAAATTACAGTAATGAACCCAGATACGCACACAAACTCCCCATCAGAATAATAGGTGCGGACCTCCTAGATTTAATAATAAATTGTAGCACTGATAACTAAGATTTAACTGCTCTCCTAGATACAGGAGCACACGCGACGTTAATTAAGAAACAATGTGTAGATGAATTATTAGAGAGTACAAATTACAAATATGAACTTAAGGCACCATCCTGCTAACTCAGAGGAGTTACGGGCACACACATACCTACATACGGAGAAATTGAGTTATATTTAGAAGTTGGAAACGCGGTATACCCCACGAAATGTTGTATAGTGGACACAGTCGCCACCTTCCAGACAGACATCCTACTAGGTATGGATTTTTTTAACCGGAATCAATGGGAGATTTACCCAGCCGGAAAGTTAAAGTGTCGAAATAGGACACACCATCTCCGTGAGAATGACAGACAGCTTAATGCTAATAGAATTAGTTCAGTTCAGATTTCCGAAAGAAATAAGAAACCCCCTCCACTTGATAGCAGTTCAAGTCAGCCGGTTGCATCCAGAGGGACAATCGCTCCAGAAATCAGACCCCAGGGTAATCAGTTCCAGTTGTTGAATCCAGATGGATCAACACAGTCAGTTTCCAGTCAGTCAGTTTCCAGTCAGCCAGGTTCCAGTCCAGCCCATAAGGCAAATT
Source organism: Bathynomus jamesi (assembly GCA_023014485.1). Classification (NCBI taxonomy): domain Eukaryota; kingdom Metazoa; phylum Arthropoda; class Malacostraca; order Isopoda; family Cirolanidae; genus Bathynomus; species Bathynomus jamesi. Next base: position 347,374 of record JAJOZX010003761.1, on the reverse strand, counting down.
TTAGTCGCCGAACCAGAGTCAGATTCACAATTTTTCATATGCCCTACCGAGCATAAAACAGTAGCACCTTATGAGAAGATTTGTTTCCCTCAAAAGTAGTCGACAGTCAAGGAAAATTATTAGAGTCAGAGCTTACTCTGATTACAGAGAAAAGTAATTTCAAAAGAGATGTTTTTATTGCCCAAGTCCTTAGTCAGAGTCAGAATTCAGCTATCCCTGTTGTTTGTTTAAACAAAGGAAAAAGCCCTATCGAATTAACTTCAAATCAGAAAATAGGAACTGTTTCCACAGTAGAAGTAGATTCAGATTTCCCCATCAGTATGATAAATCGTGTTTCCAGTTCCTTAGAGTTAAATCCTTCACTATTAAAAGAAGAATATAAGAAATGTCTGGAACACACCCTTCAGGAGACACCAGCTTTACAGGATCCCAAACTAATGGAATCACTTCTCAATTTCCTGATAAGAAATAGAGATGTGATTGCCCTAAAAGGAGATCCTCTGGGCCGAACTAATTTGGTCCCTTTTGAAATCAAGTTGGAACCCAATTCCAAACCCATTTTCATTCCTCCCTATCGGGTTCCACATTCCCAATTAGTCACTATTGAGGAACACATCACGGACATGTTGGAGCAGGATGTCATTCAGCCTTCAGCTAGTCCCTGGTCCGCTCCTATGATTCTCGTCTCCAAAAAGGACGTAACATCTCGCCCTTGTATAGATTTTAGACGCCTGAACAACATTACCATCCCAGACCGTTTCCCAATTCCAAACATGCAGGAAACAATTCTGAACGTAGGGAAAGCGAACTTTTTTTCATCCCTCGATTTAGCATCCGGTTATTGGCAAATGGAGGTCAGTCCCGAATTTCGGGCATTGACTGCTTTCTCCACTAACCGAGGCCATTACGAATTCCAGGTTTTACCTTTCGGAGTCCGAAATGGGCCTGCTAATTTCTCTAAGTTGATGAATATAGTCCTTCCCAACCTATTAGGTGTTGAAGCTCTCGTTTATCTTGACGATATTATCGTCTACAGTTCGGACATAAAAACACACTTTCAACGTCTTCAGAATGTGCTATCACGCTTGAGAAAAGCACACCTTAAACTGAAGCTTGCAAAGTGCAATTTTTTACAAGAATCCCTGGTATACCTAGGATTCCTGCTCTCGTCCACAGGAATTAAACCTGATCCAGCCAAACTCGAAGTCCTGGAAAGGTACCCTGTACCCAGAACCATCGACGACGCCCGTGCATTTATTGGTTTTGTCGGATTCTATCGGAACTTTATCCCCCAATTTTCAAGTATTGCTAAACCCATTACTAATTTATTCCAGAAAAATTTGAAATTTAACTGGGAATACGATCACCAACATGCCTTTGAAACTTTAATTAATAAACTAACCTGTCATCCCATCTTACAATATCCTGATTACACAAGACCCTTCATCATAGCCACAGATGCTTCCTCCTATGGACTAGGAGCCGTCCTGTTACAGGACGTAGACGATGTAGAATTACCCACTGCTTATGCCAGTCAACTTCTCTGCACCTCAACGGAATTATTCCACTACGGACCGAGAGGCCCTAGCGGTATATTGAGCTTTGAAAAAATTCCGAAATATTGTCTATGGCTAGATGTAACCATCAAGACTTATCATAAGCCACTCACGTACCTCTTCAAGGACAAGCTACTTGAAGGACGATTGAGTAGATAGGCTCTGTTGATTCAGGACTTTGCGACAAAAATCGTATACAAACCGGGAAAACTGCAAGTTATTCCAGGGGTTGTCGAGACTCAAGCCCGACGCCCAAGTGAATAAAATAGGGATTGTTCCTGTGTTCGACTACGAGTGTCTGCAATACTCCCAACAACAGGACCAACACACCCAAAACCTTCGGGCGCGCCTGGAACAAAAGGAACCATCGAAGGTAAAAGAACAGTACAACCTCAAAGATGGAAACGACCTCGTGGAGATACCAAAGGATCTCGTCGATATAGCCATTGAACTTTGTCACGACTCACCTTTGTATGGACACATGGGGCCGGATCGCACCATCAAGAGTCTTTTGGAGCAATACCATTTTCCCGAAATGAACAGAAAGGTACGCGAATACATCACCGAATGTCAATCGTGTTTAAAACACAAAGGCAGCGTACCATCCACAGCTCCTATGCATCGATATCCAGTATGCCAAAGGCCCTGACAAAGAACTGGAATGGATATACTGGGACCATTTCCCAAAACATCAAAGGGAAATCAGTACATCATTGTGTTTACGGACCACTTCTCGCGTTACAGCGAAGTAGCCGCCATTCCAGACCAGACTTCGGAAACTGTGGCAAGAGCCCTAGTGGAACGCGTCATCCAAAATCATACCACTCCTTCCATCCTAATCTCGGATAACGCCCTTAGTTTCACTTCCAAACTGTTCGAGTCACTCTGTAACATGTGTAAAATTAAAAATACACACATTGTGGCATACCATCCGCAGGCAAACGGCTTAGTGGAAAGGCACAATCGAAAGATCTTAGAAGCCCTGCGCCACGTTGTCGATGCATCCTCCCGTACATGGGATGATTCCCTTCCCATGGTACAAACAGCCATCAAAATGGCTATAATGTGTCCATCGGGCACCCCTCATTTCGTCCTCTATCACTACGACAAGCGTCTACCTTTTGATTTGCCCGACCAAACCGACCCGGCAGTTCTAACATCTTCCGAAATGGCAGAAGCAAATCAGCAACTAGCTGAACGATCTTTCAAGATTTTGGACATAATCCGCTATGCCCTCGACCAACGAAACCAACAGATGGAGCAAGAGCAACATAGGCGTCATCCGCGTCAACGGACTATATATAATCGTCGGTATGCGATGTTATCTGAAGAGCGTGAAACCGCCAGGTGCTCATCGCAAATTATACCCAAAATGGGATGGCCCATATAGGATTATGAAAAACCTCGGAAAAAATCGTTATGAAATCCTCGACCTCCGGGATCATTCCAAACTAAAGATCATTTACGCTGACAATTTGAAGATAGCTTCCGAACAACACCTTCCCAAAAACAGCTGCCAAGCGTTCGAGCCGCCTATCCTTCAAAAGGTCAAGATATTAACAAATCAGGCAGGGATAAAAAAACTGAAGGAGTCACCGGGAACCGCTACTCATGACGAAGATTGGTACCTCGTAATACCACCATACTCGAGGCAAATCTCTGAACAAGAGGAGGCCCCAGAGCCAAGCGTCCCATCGGACCCAGACCCTGGAGAAACCCCTTCGAGGATCACTCAGTGGAACTCCACCATCTCCTCCAACTCCACCATCTCCTCTGTCACCACCCTCGCTGATTGATGATCGACGCACGGACCCGACATACCGCCCGCAAATGCATCACCCACGTGAACTAGAACCTTCACATAAGAAACGAACCCGCTCAGAATCCGAGCTTAACGGTCGACCCCCATTGCCACTAAAACGAGGCCGACCCCTTCGCCCACAAACACAAGTATCCACACGGCCACCCCAGCTCCGTATAATCTAAGGCGTAGAAATTAATAAAATTGTCCCCCTTATAATTTTCCAAATTATTTACTCTTGTAGCCCGAGCATTAAAATTTCTACCGGAGTTGTTATAGAAAAGCAGAAGGTAAATTTTTGAAAGGGCACGCAGACCTTTATATAAATTTGCAACCCCCTGCTAGAATTAAAATCAATCTCCTTCAGATACAAACCCAATTAAAAACGTTTGAAAGTAAAGTCCAGAATTCTTTCCAAGGAAAAGATCAAATTAGTCGCGTTCTGTTAGAAAATACCCTCGAAAAATATTCAAACTACAGCACGCGCCCTATCAGAAATATTAGCCTTACCATGGACACAAACTGAAACTAAAAATTCCGAAAACTTTAACCAAAGAAGTAAAAGGGGACTGATAGATATAGGAGGGAAACTGTTCAAAGGTTTATTCGGATTAGCAACCGAAGAAGATATTAAAAGAATCGAATTCAAATTGAATCTCTTCGTGCGAAATTGACAATATAATGGACACATGTTAGAACAAACTATTAGGTCATTACACGAAAACAATCACTTCCTCCACTCCCTTTCGGACAGATTCACATACCTTGAATCTATGTTAGCTCAATACAAAGAACACAAAAGATATCTAGAATTAATAGAGATAATTAACCTACAAGTAACCCTAATCGATAAATACTTACAACGAATAACTACGATTCATTCCAAGGTTTTGCGTGAAACCCAGCTAGCCCATGGAAAAATCACTCTTTCCACCCTAATACCATGGGAAACACTTCAGTCCTTGATTCACACCGCCCAGACATAATTAAAATTATCACCCATATTCCCACTCAACCACACTAATTAACCCCAATTTCTAGAATACACCTGGACTGTACATGGACCACGCCCCTACACATACCTCATAATTATACCATTTTTCGATGTACTCACTTACGACGTATATAAATTTCACCCTTTCCCAACATCCTACCAAAACCACTCTAATATCTATCGATTGTATTTACCCACCGTACCACCTTACCTTTTCCTCACCAAAGATCTGTCAGCCTATTCTATGATGTCAGATAGCGACGTCCGGCATTGCCGATTCCCGCAACCAAATAAACAACTCGTTTGCCCTCCACTCAAACCAGTTATTCTTCCAACTACTAGGTCTTGCTTTATCGACTTAATTCATGACCGACATGCCCCGGTATGTTCATTTAAAAAATTTCATTCCCCTAAAACCATCCAACTACGAATTGGACCAGACATCTGGGTTTCTTTCGCGAACAGGACTGCCGCTACTCTCGAGTGTCCGTCGAATTATTCCCTCATCACAATCCCTATGGTTATTCGGCCACCAATTGGTTGCTCCTTGCGTTCAAAAGCCCTCCAAATATACAACCCGTACAAGGTTACCTTTAATAACTCATACCCCTTCCCGTCGCAAATTAAATTTAAACCCGTCATAGAGATCTTAAATCTCTCCATAAAACCTGTAACCATCCTACCAGAGCTACATGCCCCTCAATGGAATGATCAATTGAGTCGGTTTAAAATTTCGGATGATAACCAAAACAATCTCTTACAAATATTACAACCTGTTACAATTTTCTCAACATCTGCCGTTAGCATCATTATTGTATGTGCTATTATCCTCGGTATATTTGTGGTGAAAAGATCATTCTGGGAACAAAGAAAACCAAGAGACACGGAACAACATGAAACTATTTATGCACGACCAAGAGTGCGTACCCAGACCACGTGAACTAGACTTAACCAACCGAATTATGTTGCGTATATAAATCTGTATTATAAAACCCATAGTTATCATCTAGTTAGTATTAGTTAGGATGTTACATTATTATATTAATATCGTTCTAGAGGGGAGAGCCCTGTAAAAATAAACCATAAATAATTCCCATATTCCTATATTATCTTATTCTTCATGTAATTCTTGTATTCATTTATATAGTTCTTGTATCCATTTTAGAAAAAGTATCCATTTTAAAAATTCATGTTATATGGTTCATGTATTTATATAATCCTGTATATTCTTATATACAGTATTTAACTTTATATAATGCCTATACTCATATGTATGTACGTGTGTATATCCATTTTTACATAAGGACCAAAATCGCCCAACGCGAGTTCGGATAAAATTTTTGATTTGTTTTCTACTTTGCCAAATAATTGGTGACCTCTTGTTTTTTAAAATCTCATAATCATTTTTTTAGATTTCGCTTAATAAGGAATCCTGCTTAAGCTTTGCAGTGTTCATATTTTGTAAACATTCTCTTTCGTTATAAAAGATGAGATCATGTCTTGCCTAAGCATTTAAATTGTACATCTTAAACCTTAAAATTTTACTCATATGCATATTTTAGTGTAAAGATGCATAGTCCGATTTCCACTTTTAGTTAACTTGGCAGATCATGATAACATAAGATCTGAAAAGCCGCGGTTTAAGATAAAAATATGGTTTCATCTTCAAAATATTTTGTTTACTCGTTCAAGCCTTACCACAGCTAAAAATTACTTTATTTTCGAATATTGTGCAAAAATAATACAGCCTTTTTAGCATATAATAATAATGATGTTAGCAGTTTTGGGGTATATAAACCCCAGTAAAAATCTTCCATTGTCATTCAGAAGCTAATTCAGAGGCTGAGCACTACCTGTACATTTTAGCAGTAAATTACAGTAAAAGATTGTCTTTATCTTATCCTTCGAGCCTTGCTCTCTTCAGAAGAACTTAGTCATTAAACTTTCCGGATACGCTATAAGAAGAGTCCGGAATCTTCAGAATTTTTAGTAAGTCTACCAGAGTCCTCCAAGCCACTATAGAAGAACTCGGAGAGTAATATAGAAGAAAACTACTGCAAGTCACACATCCGTCGCTGCCACCTAACTAGAACCCCTGTCGACTTCGAACCAACCCAGGCCATAGACGGAGGGGTTAACAGATATATGTATATATTTTTATATGTATATATATATGTATATATATATATATAATATAAGTTGTGTGTATATATATATATATATATTATATATATATATATATATTTAGGATAAAAACGAAGACGTAGAGCAAAAAAGTCATTATATTTGGCTGCAGCCGACGTTTCGGGCAACTCTACCCATTTTCAAGGCCTAATAAATAAAAAGCTAAAATTAATACATGACAAAAATATACGAATGTCAAAAACTAAAAATAATTTGTAGTACAGAATAAAACCACTTCAAGACTAAAAATTAAAAAGCATAAAAAGCATAAGCCAAAAAAAAAGTAAAAATTATATACATGACAAATATACGCATGATAAAAATAAAACTTAAAAACTAAAAACATTCAAACATAAATTAGTTAAAAACTTTACTAATAAAAAGTTAAATGAAAAAACGCAAAAGTGCACCAAACATACCATGCTCACTTGACAGCCACAAACAACTGAGGCGAAAAGGAGACAGGGTGAAGGGGAAAAAACAGAAAAAATAAAAAATTTTAGTTTGTAGGTATTCTAATTAATATAAAGGGGGTAACAGCTAGAATCAATATTTAAACTGGAGTTCAGAAATTTAATGCACAAAGATTCGTAAATACGGAGAGAGGACGGGCATTTTAATGATTTAAGAATTTTAAAGTTATTAACGGAAATATCAACCTTACACTTAACAGAATGATTTCTAATGGCAGACTGTTCCTTTTTCGATAAAACTTTCCCTGTCCTGTGGCTAATACCCATATGGGAGCAAAATCTTGCCTGCAAAGAACGAACTGTGCTGCCAACGTAGTTCCCCTGGGAACACCCAGGGCAGGTAAACAAATAAACGACAGAACAGTTCATCGCAGGGGGGATTTTGTCCTTACAACGGAAAAAAAATTCAAGGGTATTATTATTTACAAAAGCAACCTTAAAATCAGTGTGAAAATAAAATTTCCTCACCACACTCAACAATTGCTTTTTCACAAAAGAGTTAAAATGGTAGAGATCAGGTAAAACAAGATATTTACAATTCTTAGGAACATCATACGTTGGGATAAGGTTGGGGGAATATACATTATTAAGAAATTTACCAATAATACCTTGTACAAGATCCCGTGGGAAACCATTTTTAAAGAAAAAATCAGTAAGGAATTCAAACTCATTATGAAGCAGAGCAAAGTTTGAGCAAATATTATAAGCTATATGCACTAAAGTGCGAATGGAACTTAGTTTGTAATTAAAATCGCAAAAACTATAAAAATTAAAACCTAAACCCGTAAAAGTAGGCTTCCGGTATGTAGAAGTTAAAACAGTCGAGCCTGATTTGGAAACCAAAACATCAAGGAAAGGAATAGAACCTTGAACTTCCTTTTCCTGCGTAAATATAATGTTCTTATGCAGTGTGTTTAGAAAACTTAAAAACTGAACTGATTGATTATCCGTTTGGAATAAAGCAAACGTATCATCAACATAACATCTGTACAATTTCGGCTTAAGGTGAGGGGGGCACTCACAGAAGGCCCTTTCCTCAAGATGAGACATGAAAATATTCGCAAAAACGGGACCCAAGGGGCTCCCCATCCCGACTCCATCCAACTGACGGTAAACTATCCTTGACTGCCAAATTCAGAAGCTGCTCAAACTGTGCTCTGCCAAAGCCGTGAAAAAGTGAGTCCGGCTGTGGAAAAGCTTTATTTAAAATAATTGTAATGGTCTCATCCAAGGGGACATTTGTAAAGAGGGAAGATACATCAAAACTTGTCATAAACAAAGAATTCATATTAAACTTCTTAATTTCCGACACAAAAGAAAAACTATCCTTAACACTGTACAAGTTCACAGTAAATGATGATAACAGTGGGACAAGAAATTTGGCAAGTTTGTAATTAGCCAAAGGATAAGACGCTAAAATTGGGCGCAATGGAACACCGACTTTATGAACCTTAGGCAGACCATACATAAGGCCCAAATAAGAGCCTGAAACGTACAATTCATCATAAGTGGAGGAGTTAATAACACAATCGTGTTTAAGCTAAAGTAAAACACGGTTAACCTTGTCTTCCAATCGCTGAATAATTTTAGAAGCCTGTTCATCTACCTTAACAAATTTTAATGAATCGGAAAGAATATCAAGCATTTTCTTAATATAATCCGTTTTATTCATAACCACGACACCACTACCCTTATCTGGTTTAGTAATAACAATAGATTCATTTACACCCAAACATTCGTGTATAATATATATATATATGAAAATTATTTCACGAAAGTAACACGTGAAAAATATTTATGATGAATAAAACCACGAAGGAAAGGAAACACAAAATGGTGCTCAAGCGCTTTCGTCTAATGACATCCTCAGGAACACTGGAGTACATAAAAGGTTACGGCCTATATATAGGTTACAGAAAGAAAAAAAAATAAATAAATAACACACACAAACAATATATATATATATATATATGATATATATATATATATATATATATATATACATATCTACACACATACATATATATATATATATATATATGCAATAAACGGAGAAGTAAAAATAAAAAAAAAATTAAAGATTAGAGGATTAACAGAGGCATACAGATTTGTAAGGAAAAATATCGATTTTTAGCACAAGATCAAATGAATTAAAAATACAAATTTATACTGGAAATCTACCCGGGTTTTAACACTTTGCCTTTTAGAGTCAAGTTTCGATATATATAAAAAAAATGAAGATTAAAAGTTAATAAAGTAGCGTATAAGTTTACCAAAGATTTAGCGTCCTACCCTTTTTATCTAAATTTGTTTTGAAGGAATTCAAAACAACAGGATCGAGTTGAAAAAGACCTTTGCTTATGTTGAAGTTATTTGAAAGTTGGATAATGGCAGACTCAAGAATATTTCTATTGACAATGTTGCTAGAATGAAATAAAACTGAAGCATTATTCCAATCAATACAGTGGGATAACTCTGGCAAATGGACAAAAAGAGCACTGGACAACTGTCCTGTTCTAACGGAATATTGATGCTGTTTTATACGTGTGTGCAAATCCTTTCCCGTCTGACCTATGTAAAAGGAATCACATTGTTTACAACCAATTTTATAGATAATGCCTGAATTATTGGTAGGGCTATTTTTTACTATGATATTTTTCACAATATTGTTATGAAAATACTACATTAATATCCAAAAGTTTAAGTACATTAGCAATGCCTAAAAAGCCCGGGAAAAATGGAAGTACTAAAATATTTTTTGACAAAGTACGAGTGTTATTATTGACACGATAGAAAGTACGTTTTGCTTTGTTGAGACAAGATTCCATAAACGCAGATGGGTAACACAGATCACTTCCGATACCGTTGATTTTTTCCAATTCGGCATCGATGTATTCCGGACTGGCGATCCTAAGGGCGCGGAGAAACATTGATGAAAAAATGGCCTTCTTAGTGGGGGTGTCATGTCCCTCGGTGGGCTCTATTACTTATAAACTCTCCAAATGGCTTGTCAAAGTCTTGTCCCCCATTCTCGGAACTATCTCTGATTCACATGTAAAAAATTCCATGGATCTTACTGAAAAATTGAATAATGCACGTACTGAAACTAACGATAGATTGATCAGTTTTGACGTTTGTTCATTGTTTACAAAAGTGCCGATTGATGATATGCTTGACTTTCTCTCGCAAGAATTACATAAGTATGACCTGCCACTACCTTCACCCATTGTTTTGGAACTTATTAAGCTTTGCATCAAAGACTGTAAATTCACTTTCAATAACGAGTATTATCAACAAGTGTTTGGGATGGCCATGGGCAACCTCTTATCGCCCCCCTCTCCAATATTTATATGGAGTTTTTCGAAATTACTTACATTCCGAGAATCCTGGGGGCTGGCATCCCTTGGTTGCGGTACGTCGACGATATTTTGTGTATCTGGCCCATGAATCGTGACCTGGATAACTTCCTCCTTCAGTTAAATGATCAAGTCCCCTCCATTAAGTTTACTTTAGAAGTGGAACAAGACAATTCAATCCCATTTTTGGATGTGCGGGTACATAGGGAAAGCCCAGGTTTTAAGTTTAGTATCTATCGGAAAACAACAAACAATTTGTCCTACGTACACTTTTACTCGGGACATGACACCCCCACTAAGAAGGCCATTTTTTCATCAATGTTTCTCCGCGCCCTTAGGATCGCCAGTCCGGAATACATCGATGCCGAATTGGAAAAAATCAACGGTATTGGAAGTGATCTGTGTTACCCATCTGCGTTTATGGAATCTTGTCTCAACAAGGCAAAACGAACTTTCTATCGTGTCAATAATAACACTCGTACTTTGTCAAAAAATATTTTTACTTCCATTTTTCCCGGGCTTTCTTAGGCATTACTAATGTACTTAAACTTTTGGATATTAATGTAGTATTTTCATATAACAATATTGTGAAAAATATCATAGTAAAAAATAGCCCTACCAATAATTCAGGCATTATCTATAAAATTGGGTGTAAACAATGTGATTCCTTTTACATAGGTCAGACGGGAAAGGATTTGCACACACGTATAAAACAGCATCAATATTCCGTTAGAACAGGACAGTTGTCCAGTGCTCTTTTTGTCCATTTGTCAGAGTTATCCCACTGTATTGATTGGAATAATGCTTCAGTTTTATTTCATTCTAGCAACATTGTCAATAGAAATACTCTTGAGTCTGCCATTATCCAACTTTCAAATAACTTCAACATAAGCAAAGGTCTTTTTCAACTCGATCCTGTTGTTTTGAATTCCTTCAAAACAAATTTAGATAAAAAGGGTAGGACGCTAAATCTTTGTAAACTTGTACACTACTTTATTAACTTTTAATCTTCATTTTATTTTTATATATATCGAAACTTGACTCTAAAAGGCAAAGTGTTAAAACCCGGGTAGATTTCCAGTATTTTTAATTCATTAGCAGCATGAAAAAGAAAAACTATGGTATTTGTCATTTACCATTACTTATTCGGACTATAGTGGATTTAATTTTCCCAGAAGAGTTCCTTGTTCCATGCACGGTCTATGTTTAACATATAAGTTTCTCAGGGGACCATTCTGAGTTTGTGTATATTAAACGGACGTGTTGCGTGCCTTGAAAAGTGGACGCTCAATGTCCCGGTTGAGGTTTAAGTTTTGTTTTTTTGGCTAAAAATACAATAGTTACCCCTTTTTCTTTGATTTATTCAATCCGGCGTGAATGCAACGAGTCTTTTACTTATATAGAGGTTCTGAATGTGGTGGGACTAGGCTTGCTTTAAACCCTAGATCCATGTCCCAGAGCTGGATCCTGTCTGCTTTGCGGATGGCTGGTGAGGGAAGCTATATTTATGGGACCTCTTTGCGAGAGACCCGTTGCCCACGTCGGGCTAGCATCATGAAAAAGAAAAACTATGGTATTTGTCATTTACCATTACTTATTCGGACTATAGTGGATTTAATTTTCCCAGAAGAGTTCCTTGTTCCATGCACGGTCTGTGTTTAACATGTATATATATATATATATATATATATATATATATATATATATATTAGTGATGTAGGTAACATCCGCACATTTTCTCGCATCCGCATCCGCACCCGCATCCGCACTTTGGACTGCGGATGTCGTGCGGATGTGGACCCTTGAGATAAAACGTCATTAATAAGCGGAAATTATCAAATTCTACTATATTAATAGAACTAGTTCATTGTGCGCAAAAGTGATGCAAGCGACAAGACGAGAGGCTGTTCTTGTATGAAGTTACTCTCTTGCAACCTACTTAGATCCACGTTACAAAGCTAAGTTATTTTCACCTAGTACATTAGAACGAGTTAAATCATCACTTGGTAAAGCAGTTGAAGAGTTTCAATCTCTTGAATCTGTCGCTTCGCCACCCACCAAAAGAATAAAAGTTTCAGTGACAGAACCAACACCTTCAACAAGCAAATCTATTACAGAATCTGTCTCTCAGTTTCTTGAGTCAAGCAGCAATGACGAGACCTACGCGATGTCAAAAGATGTAGTAAAAATGATCGAGAGCTATCACCAAGAAAAACGCCTGGTTGCATGTGACAATCCTATTAGTTGGTGGAAAAATACGCAGAATATCTATCCATACTTGAGTAAACTTGCAAGGAAACATTTAGCACGTCCTCCAACAAGCGTACCAAGCGAGAGATTATTTAGCAGTGCTGGATTAATATATGATGAAAAGAGAAACAGACTGGCAGCAGAAAAGGCAGAAAAATTAATGTTCCTTAAGCATAACCTTCCTATAATTAAGTTTAAATATTAAACGATGAACATCTTAGTTTACTTTATTTTAATTACTCATTTATAAATATGCCTAATAAAACTTTAAACTTAATATAAATAGTTATCAAGCTAATTAAAGATCTCTTTCTATAAGGGTGGAGGTTGGGGAAAGAGGTCGGGTAACATAATTATGGTTTCTAATTGTGGCTGAAACTCAACAAAATATAACGAATTTATTTGCAGACGAATTCACTAATTGATTTCTATATTAGTTAGATGCTTGCTATTATTTTATATGTTCAGGGAAAAGTACAGCAATTATTGTACAATTAATCAATTATACTACATTATAGCTACAGCTCTCTCTATATAATAACTTATTATATACGTTAAACACAACAAATCTCGAATATATCCTAAAAAATAACGAAAATGTAGACATCCGCATCCGCATCCGCGGATGTTGAAATCAAACATCCTCATCCGCATCCGCATCCGCGAATGTGAAAAAAATGACATCCGCTACATCACTAATATATATATATATATATATATATATATATATATATATATATAATCCTAATCCACCAATGACCCCTAATGATCTAGTTCTTCACGGGATGAACAATTACTCTCATATTCTACATACTATTGTACCGACTCACTCATCTACAGATGCTTCTTACCAATATTTATAGATACATCTGCACACTGACGTATAATTTCAACTATTCAACTATAAATCCCCTTTCTCCTCTTGAACGTATCACCAACCACTACAATCTGTACCCAATAAACATAAATACACATTTGACCACAGGTCTATACATCATCCACTACGTAATTCGATTTGTACCTACAACAGTCAATAAAAATGCATGTATGCACACTACATATACTATATATACAAACCTTATGCTAAAATCATTGGATATCACAATAAACTTTATTTAATTACGTGTAAATGCTAACTATGTAATTTAATCTTAATCATTTTTGCTTTCTAATATATCTTGCTCATGCATTTATTCAGTTAATTGAACAATCCTCTCGGCTAATCTGTCCCTCGAAATTGTAAGATACACACTTTGTACCTAGTACACAAAAATACACACTAGACCACAGGTCTATACATCATCCATTGCGTACTTCGATTTTTTACCTACAATAGTCAATAAAATTAGTTATGAATTGTACTATTATGGTAACCTTGAAAATCCATGAACTTTAAAATTTATATTTTTCCCTTTTATCTACTATTCATTATGTATGTAATTCATCCCACAGAAAAAATAAAATTTGGTAAAAAATTTAACAATATCATTCTTTGTCTAACTTAATTGTTTGTCTAAATTAAAGTAATAATCTTTGAATTTTTTTATATTATATAATAACTAACTTGTTCTGTATAAAACTTGTAATGTAAAAAAGAATTCGTCATCATCTAATTTGAATTCGTTAGATGTTATTTTCTCAATTGTATTGTATTAATTGTATTATATTATTGTATTAATTAATGCCATTTTAGAGGGGGAACATTGTAAAAAATGAACAATGAATAATTTCCATATTCATTTTTACATAAGAAACCAAAATCGCCTAAGCGAGTTTTGGATAGAATTTCGATTTGTACTTCTTTATTCATTACTGTATTTCCCTAATTCATATTTTCTAATAATGACTTATACACTATGACGTCATAAAATAACTTAATTCTCTTTACGTTCCCATACCTTGTACACTAAATCACGTGCTTAGTATATGGACATCTTCCGTATGCAATGTATGGTAAATTCTTTAATAATAATGTTGTGTGTTATGTAGTATAAACATTATTATTCAACCATATTCATCCATACGTCACATTTTCCCGTCATTAATTTCCCTTGATCATTATCCTATATAAATTTTATTAAATATTCATTTTTACTCGTGTCAATCTATGAAACGCAAAACTTTTGCATTCGTTCGAAAACGCTCAAATACGTTCTCGTATTGTTTTTTATTATTTTTTTTTTTCAAGTGCGTTCACCCCTCGCAAGATATTCATAAACGCTTATGCAAGTGTATGCAATTCGCAAATCAGCATAAATCAAACATCTGAAAACGTGAAACCTCCTGTCCCTCTGATTTCAAATTTATAACATAATATAACATATGTTGTATATAAATCCATACCGTATGTGCCCATGTACTTTGTATTATATTTCTAACATCTTAATTGTCTATTAATATGAAACACTGTAAAAAACAAAACAAAGTTATAGTAACTGTTTAATTGTAATTAACTGTAATACTTTAATTTAATATAACGTAATGTACTTTAATGAAACTGTAATTAATAATAACTTGTAATGTACTTCATTGAAACTGTAATTAAATGTAATGATTTAATATATACGGTAATGTAAGAATGTACTTTAAATGGAAGTGTAATTAAACAATAAGTGAATATGAATTAATTGGTAATTGTAATCATAATTGTAATAGACCAAAACGAAAATGTGCTCAGTGGTGTACTTAAATTGTACCTATGTACTATTACGAAATGATATCGTCTTCATAAATGTAGACTCGGCGAAAAATACAAATTAGTTTTTGTTATTTTTATTTTTTTATTATTTTTATTTGGAATTTTTCAAACATCTGATCATGTGTTTAAAAGGGGGGAACTTAACCTTCAACTATCTTCCCCCAACATTTAGGTTTATATTATACATGTATTTGTAAAAATTAAGTCACTTCATTGCGGTACTTCATTACGGCACTTCATTACGAGCCTCCCTTGTTAGCAGCCTCGCTGCGAGGAGGGGGCAGAGGCCCCTTGCCTCCTTAATTTTTAGATTCCGGCTTGAGCCATGGTCGAGAGAGGTCGAACCTCTACCCTTGTAAATTCAGAGCACTAACTGTAAATTTTTAAGAAGTAAATTAGAGAAGAGAAACTTTTTATTTTTCCCCTTGAGTTGGGCTATCTTCAGAAGAACTTAGTCAGTTAAGTCGATAAGTTATAAAAGAAAAATCGATAAGTTTAGTACCAAGAGAAAGTATCAGAGTATTATAGCAAGAGAAGAATTAATAATCGTCGACCCATAAAGCGAGAGAAAGAGACAACCCAAGCACCATAGAAGATATTGGCATAACAGTCTGGCGAGTCTGTAGCCAAGAGTTTAACAAGAGGCGACCGAAAAGAATTAGAATGTTATAGAAGAAATATCCGTTGCTGCCTCCTAACTAGAACCCCCGTCGATTCCGAACCGACTCAGGGCCATAGACGGAGGGGTTAACAGATATATATATATATATATATATATATATATATATTATATATATATATATATATATATATATATATACAGGGCGTCCCAAAAAAATGTATACACACTTTAACAGCTGATAGCTCAATTGATGTTTCTTTCTTTCCAAGTTAAACCCATTAGAATTAATAATGGCAGTCAGACTAAGCTTTGAACAAAGGAAATTCATTCTAAAATGCTACTGGAAGTGTGAAAACGCAGTTGAAGTGCAAAGACAGTTTAGGAGGGTGTTTCAAACAGATCCACCAACGCGACTTACCATCACTCGAATTAGAGATAAGTTTGAAGCCGATGGAACTGTTCAGAATGTCCACAAGAAGCGTTCCGGAAGACCACGGACATCGACAAGCCCCACAAAGCAAGAAAGAGTACTGGAAACGTATCACCAAAGTCCAAGAAAATCTGTGCGCAAGCGAGTCGTGAGGTAGGAATTTCAGAATCGTCTGTCCAACGCATTTTGAAGCGCTGTCAATGGAAAAGTTACATTCCAAGATTAGTCCATGCTATTAATGAAGATGATCCGGACCGAAGAGTGGAGTATTGCGAGTGGTACTTGGCACGATGTGGATGTGGATTGGACGAAGGGGTTTCGTAGAATACCCTCCGCGTTCACCAGACCTCACACCACTAGACTTTTTTTATGGGGATACTTAAAAGACAAAGTCTACGCTATAAAACCTGCAACAGTCGCTGAATTGAGAGCAGCCATTGAACGAGAATGCACACAAATACCAAACGAAATGTTTCGTGATGTTTGCGATTCCATTGCTTCGCGTTATCAGCAGTGCCTGGACCAGAACGGACGTCAGTTTGAAAACAGGCGTTGACAAAACAATTAAATAATGTCTGTAGATTCTATTACATTTTGAAAATGAAATGTATTTTAATAAACACTGCCTTTATAATTATTTAAAGTGTGTATACATTTTTTTGGGACGCCCTGTATATATATATATATATATATATATATATATACCTTATCCTTATCCTTATGTTGTTTCGTGTGTTGGTCTTTCTTCACACGGAGGTCAAGCTGGTGGCCCCTAGGTCTGGCCTGGTGGAGGAGCGAGTTACTTTTTTGCGCTCTCCACCGTACATAGCGAGGCACGCCCGGCTCATCTGGTACTGTCCTGAGCTAGGCATCCAGTCTTTTCTTGAAGACTTCAACTTTGACCCCCGTTACGTTTCTGAGGTCCTTAGGAAGCTGGTTGAAAAGTCTTGGCCCCCTGACAACCAAACTATTTTCCTTCAGGGTTGAGGAGGTCTCTTGTCGTGCTTTTAACTTGGGAACACTACACATTCTGCCTTTCCTATTTTCCAGTGTTGTTTGAATGGTAATTGGGTTTAGTTTTAGGTTTGGTACCAGTTTTTCGATCATTTTCCATATGTAGATTATGATGTACCTCTCTCTTCTTCTTTCCAGTGAGTACAGATTTAGTTTACGTAGTCTTTCCCAGTAGTTGAGTTCTTTGCAGCCATCAATCTTGGCTGTGAAATGCCTTTGCGTTTCTTCTAGTTTATTAGTTTCTTCCTTTTTATATGGGGACGTCAAAACTGAGCAGTATTCAAGTTTTGGTATAATCAGTGTTTTTAGCAGGGAATCATTACTGTCCTGTCCTTCTCTTGAACGTTCTTAGAACCTGTCCGGCGACTCTTTTTGCTTTATTTATCGCTATCTGATTTTGTGTTTCGAATTTCGCATCATCTGTCATTATTATCCCGAGATCAATCGCTTTCATACTTCTCTGAATTTCCTGTCTATCTGGAGCATAATATGCAGTCTGTTTAAGTTCTTCTTTTCTACCATATCTCAAGAGCTGAAATTTCTCGGCGTTGAATGACATGTTGTTGTCTTCTGACCATTTGTATATTTTGTTCGTGTCCCTCTGCAAGGCCTCCATGTCATGTACATCGCTGATTTTTCTGCTGATCTTTGTATCGTCTGCAAAGGATGTTACTATATTATTGCTGTTTACTCCGCTGTCTATGTCTGTTAGCATGATAATGAACAGGAGTGGGGCCAGTACTGTCCCTTGTGGTACTGAGCTGCGTACTTCCGATTCTGATGATGATATACCTTGAATTTTGACGACCTGCAGACGATCACTAAGGAAGTTGTAGATCCATTTTCCCACTTTGCCTGTTATTCCCATGTCTTTAATTTTATGTCCTATTATACCATGGTCACATTTATCGAAAGCTTTAGCAAAATCTGTGTATATAACATCGTAGTTGTCATTGCCTTCCAATGCATCTAGGATATTGTTGTAGTGCTCTATTAGTTGTGATAGGCATGATCTACCTGATCGGAATCCATGCTGATTTTCGTTGAATCTTTCCCGTGTCTCCAGGAAATCATAAATTTTCTCTCTAACTATTCTTTCAAATACTTTGGTGAGGTGGGACGTCAATGACAAATGTTTGCTCTTTTCAAGATGCTCGGTATTTCCCCAGTGTCTAGGGATCTTCTCCATATCCAGTATAAAGGTGTAGCTATTTCATTTTTACAGTTTTTAATCAATAATGCGTTCCAATTGTCCGGACCTGCAGCTGAATGTAGTTTCATTTGTTCTATAGCTCTCGCTACATCTTCTGGTGTAAACTCAAAGTCTGTTATATACTCTCCTTGCAATTCCTCTTCAAAGAATGCATTTATGTCAGGTATCGCTTTGTCACTTTTTGGGGTACTGAAAACTGATTCATTGAGCTCTCAATGTATCAGATATTTCTTTTGGATCGTCGGTTAGTTCATTATTTCCCGTCCTTAAGGGCCCAATAGCGGCGCGCGTTTTTGTTTTCCTTTTTGCATAGCTATAGAAGTATTTTGGATTTTCCTTTATTGCTTCTACCGCCTTTTCCTCTTCCCTCTCTGGATGGTCCTTAATCAGGGCTTGTATTTCCCTATCGATACCCTCCAGTTTTTCTTTTATTATTTTCCTGCCATTATCTCCGCAGTTTCCTAACTTCGCCTCCACTCTCTTTCTTTTGCGGAATAGTCTTCTCTTTTGCCTTTCTAGCCAGCTCCTCTTTCCTTTTGGCTGTGATTTCGGAGCATATTTTTCTAAAATTCTCAGCGTTTTTTCCTCTAAAGTTGTTAGCATTTCTTCCGTTGTTTTATTCTCGAAAATTGTTCTCCATTCTATTTGGGCCATGTGTGATCTGATTGCTTCCCAATTTATAGTCTTCGAGTTTAAGTTAAAGGCCCCGAATTTACTTCTTTCCACAATATGTATTGTCTTCTAATGCTGCCATCATATTTGTTGATATCTCGATTAAGTTGTGGTCTGAGATAATGGTTGGGGTTATTTTTATATCAGCAATCAAGTTCGTGTTATTCGTGAATACCAGATCTAGGCAGTTATATATATATATATATATATATATATATATATATATATATGTGTGTGTGTGTACGTATATATATATATATATATATATATATATATATATATATATATATATATATATATGTGATACGCACAGACCGTGCATGGAACAAGGAACTCTTCTGGAATAATTAAATCCACTATAGTCCGAATAAGTAATGGTAAATGACAAATACCATAGTTTTTCTTTTTCATGATGCTAGCCCGACGTGGGCAACGGGTCACTCGCAAAGAGGTCCCATAAATATAGCTTCCCTCACCAGCTATCTTGAAACGGACATGTTATGTGCCTTGAAAAGTGGACGCTCAATTCTGCCAGTTGAGGTTTAAGTTTTGGTTTTTTGGCTAAAATATAGTAGTTACCCCTTTTTCTTTGATGTACTCAATCTGACGTGAAGACAGCGAGTCTTTTGCTTATATTGAGGTTCTAAATGTAGCAGGGCTAGGCTGCTTTAAACCCTAGATCCATGTCCCAAAGCTGGATCCTGTCTGCTTTGCAGATAGCTGGTGAGGGAAGCTATATTTATGGGACCTCTTTGCGAGTGACCCGTTGCCCACGTCGGGCTAGCATCATGAAAAAGAAAAACTATGGTATTTGTCATTTACCATTACTTATTCGGACTATAGTGGATTTAATTATTCCAGAAGAGTTCCTTGTTCCATGCACGGTCTGTGTGTATCATAAAAAACTCAGGGGACCATTCTGAGTTCATTCCCATATATATATATATATATATATATATATATATATATATATATATATATATATATATATATGTGATGTAGGTCACATCCGCATCCGCATCCGCGGAACATCCGCACATTTTCTCGCATCCGCATCCCCGTCCGCATCCGCACTTTGGACTGTGGATGTCGTGCGGATGTGGACCGTTGAGATAAAACGTCATTAATAAGCGGAAATTATCAAATTCTACTATATTAATAGAACTAGTTCATTGTGCGCAAAAGTGATGCAAGCGACAAGACGAGAGGCTGTTCTTGTATGAAGTTACTCTCTTGCAACCTACTTAGATCCACGTTACAAAGCTAAGTTATTTTCACCTAGTACATTAGAACGAGTTAAATCATCACTTGGCAAAGCAGTTGAAGAGCTTCAATCTCTTGAATCTGTCGCTTCGCCACCCACCAAAAGAATAAAAGTTTCAGTGACAGAACCAACACCTTCAACAAGCAAATCTATCACAGAATCTGTCTCTCAGTTTCTTGAGTCAAGCAGCAATGACGAGACCTACGCGATGTCAAAAGATGTAGTAAAAATGATCGAGAGCTATCACCAAGAAAAACGCCTGGCTGCATGTGACAATCCTATTAGTTGGTGGAAAAATACGCAGAATATCTATCCATACTTGAGTAAACTTGCAAGGAAACATTTAGCCTGTCCTCCAACAAACGTACCAAGCGAGAGATTATTTAGCAGTGCTGGATTAATATATGATGAAAAGAGAAACAGACTGGCAGCAGAAAAGGCAGAAAAATTAATGTTCCTTAAGCATAACCTTCCTATAATTAAGTTTGAACATTAAACGATGAACATCTTAGTTTACTTTATTTTAATTACTCATTTATAAATATGCCTAATGAAACTTTAAACTTAATATAAATAGTTATCAAGCTAATTAAAGATCTCTTTCTATAAGGGTGGAGGTTGGGGAAAGAGGTCGGTGGGGTGCATTTGAGTTGGGTTCACGTCCCGCATCCTGGTAACACAATTATGGTTTCTAATTGTGGCTGAAACTCAACAAAATATAACGAATTTATTTGCAGACGAATTCACTAATTGATTTCTATATTAGTTAGATGCTTGATATTATTTTATATGTTCAAAGAAAAGTACAGCAATTATTGTACAATTAATCAATTATATTACATTATAGCTACAGCTCTCTCTATATAATAACTTATTATATACGTTAAACACAACAAATCTCGAATATATCCTAAAAAATAACGAAAATGTAGATATCCGCATCCGCATCCGCATCCGCGGATGTTGAAATCAAACATCCTCATCCGCATCCGCATCCGCGGATGTGAAAAAAATGACATCCGCTACATCACTAATATATATATATATATATATATATATATATAATATATAGTGGACCTAGTTTTAGCCGTTTAAGGTGATAATGATTTAATTGTATGCAACGATTGATTAAGGCAATGACTGACTGATTACTTATTAATGAAAGGCTATTTGAGTAGATCCACCATACTATTGGAAGTGACCGAAATGGCAGCGAGGTCACCAGCTTTGGTTTACGCCCAAAGCAAATTAAGTTAAGGTTATAAAAGACACCTTATGTTTTGTGTAGTTTAATTAAGAAAATATTTATATTAATTTTCACAGTGAAAATACAATGGTAAGACTGACTAGCAAGCTTAACAGTTCGATAATGACCTTTGAAATATGGCTCGTTTATGTGAGGCTTAATGGTATACAAAATGGGACACCTTTGAAATGCGCTCGTTTATGTGAGGCTTAATGTTATACAAAATGGGACACAACCTGAAATATGAGATGGTGAATACAAAATTAATGCATGCACGTAATAATATAACAAATAGGTTATGTAATACACCGATTAGGGAAACTACAGATTATGCATAAATGATCTGTGAAAGAGGCCTATTAATGACAACGTGAACGCGTACGTTTTGGTACTCTAAATAGAATAAGCCTCGGTACTTTATTTTGTACAATGGTACCGTTACTTATTCACGGTGGTATAACAAAGAATTGACAGTAATTAATTGGTAGTTTATGTTATGCTTATGGCATAGACCTAGGTAATAAAATGAAATGTTAATAGCTTAATTGAGGTAATACGTAATGTGGGTGTCAGAAATGATTGCCCCCCCCTGTAGAGCAAAAACTAGAAGAGATAGATAAAAACCGGCGAGACCCTTGAAAGACGTTAAAATCTGAATAAAAACCATTATATATTCTATTCCTGTGTGATTTTAATTCTTACCATTTTTTTCCCCACAGAATGGCATCATCTATTTTGAACGATTCAGAGAAAAAGCGAGTTCTTGACCGCATTCGAGCTGTCACATTTCGTGAAGCAAAGGAAGCTGGTGCAACTTTCATAACTCGACAATGGGTGGCTGAGAGATTAAAAAGATCAGAAGACTTTGTCAAAAGGAATTGGAATAAAATCCTGAAGATTGTGAAACAGAATTTCGAGGAGGAAGACCGGAGAAATTATCTCAAGAATCGAAAGACATTGTGCTTGCTGCATCACGGCGCCGAAAGAAGAGCTGCTCTGAGGTAGCGAAAGCGATACTTATCCGTCGTGGTAGAGATAGTCAATCGGCAACTTGTGCATCAATTTCGAGTTCGCCAATGCTTGAGTGCTTGGCATGAAATAGCTAAGCCACGGAAGAGTGATCTTAATATTGAAGATCGGCTATGGTTTTGTGATTATCTTGAGGAATGGACGGAAGACGATTTCCTTCACTTGGTTGTCAGCGAGAATTCTTCGTTTATGTCTCCAGAAAACCAAATTTTCAGAATGATCGGGTTTGGGCAACAACTCCTGATGAAGTCCCAGACGACCAGAAGTATCGAGAAATAGTAAAAAATCCAGCATGTGTGGGTGTTTTCATTATGTTCTCTATTCGGAAGCTCATCTGGGTTATCAAACCAAGAGGAACCAGTTGGGATGGGCCTTATTTTCGAAATGTAATTTTAGCTCAACATGTAATTCCGTTTTGAAAGACCCCGAGTGTGTTTTGGATGTTGAACAGGCAACCTTTCTTCACGACAAAGCCCCTGTATGAAAGCACTTGCGACTCAACAACTGCTTAAGGACAATAACATTGATTTTTTCGGAAATAATGAATGGCCTGGCAATTCTCCCGATCTTAATGTCTGTGACATGTCGGATCCATCATGAAGGATCGGGTGGAGTCCTTAATGCTGGAACAACCCATTCAGAATCGGTATTCAACAGAATTATGACTGCAAAGATCAACGAAGTCCTTGAAGAAATGAGCCATGATACCGATCTCTTTGAGACACTTCTGGGATCATATCCCCGTCGATTAATGGCCGTCAGAGCTGCAAATGGGGGCAACACCCGATATTAAAACAAGTGTTTTTTATTCAAAATTAAACGCTCTTTCGCGTGGTTTTGTTTGTTTTTCTATTCCTTTCAGTTTCTTCTGTACAGGGGGGGGGGGGCAATCATTTCCTGACACCCTTACAGTACTCATCGATGGTATGTAATGGCATGCAACATAGAACATTGAATGGGCCTAATAATTGCTATAAAGAATGCACGTGCGTTTGGTACATTGAATGGAAAACATGACACTGATTAAGTAGGCTAAATGATTGTATGGATGCACAAGGAATAATTGATGCGGCCTAATTATAATGGATTGTAATGCTTGCACAAATATCATTTATATACAAGAACATTATGTGATGTTAAGTGATTACGTCAAGAGAATGTTTAGTTAACACGTAAATATGTGAATTGAACAGAATAACGGATGATACGCGGAAATAACGGTATAAAAATGACAATTGAATTGGATGACAGGCCTACCATTCGGCCTAATGATAGTTGAGGGAATATACACGGTATATGAATTAGGCCTGCAGTAGAGAAAAATGGTCTACTGCGTTTTAACGGGAGTCAATGGGAATGTTTAATTACTCACTTTGGGAGAGTAGCCTGCTGTTCGGCGGTAGGCTAATGTAGGCTTCAAGAGCACTTAGAATATGATGTAGTTAGTTTACCCGGACGATTTGACGTCGTGGAAGGATTGTTGAAAAGGAATACCGTGAGTGTCGTCGATCGTCCTCTGGAAACTGGTCGCTCGCGCGTTGGTCGGGTCGTGGATTAGGCCTTTTTGCGTTGGAGATGTAGGCCCGGTTGTGGTTGTCTCTTGGAAGTTCGTTCCGTAGGTCGAGGTATGATGGGCCTAATGGAGTCTCGTAGACGATCGTTCTTCGTAAAGCGGTAAAAGCTGACCAATGTGGAGTGATTTGGGCTTGTAGTTTTCGCCGTCGAGTCACGCAATGTGTCCCTTACGGATGCTTCTCGTAGTGTTGCAAACTTTGCCGGTGCTCTCGAAGATGCTTGATAACCGGTTTATGCGGTAATGAAGAGACCAAGGGGAATTCCTGATGCCGTTGGGGTTTCCTGCGGCAGTATTGGTGGGTCACTTCCAATGATGCTTCGTTTCTTGAATGTGGTGTTGAAGTGAGCCTTGGTCTTGAGCCGGTTACAACTGATGAGGGATGACAACGTACAGAGTAGTCGAACGGAATGGAAGCGCCGGAGTGAGAGTGAGTGAGCGTGGGTGCTTTCTTTTATAAGATTCCTGTGACGTAGAACTTCACGCCAATTACTAAGACGCCTTGGTGAAGGAACAGACTTTCCATTGTTTGTTAGCCCACGTGTGTTCCAAACTGTTTTATGGTAGCGTGGGAAGAAAGTATGTCTGTCGATTTGTTGGTCTATTTCTTGTTGATCCGCTACATATATATATATAATATATATATATTATATATATATATATATATATATATATAAAGGGTGATCCAGAGAAATGGGACCCAAAAAAAAACCCTGTAACTCTTAAAGTATAAGTCCTTTTATAAAATCATACGCATCATTCGAAAGAGGATAGTTACAAGTTTGTACAGGATTGTATAGGTTTTGACAATACAAGACAAGATAAGATACAAAACAAAATAAAAGTGTTAGTTAAAACTAACCCTTCAAGATGACTGCATGGACTGTGGAACAGCTGCGTTTCATAACTGAGCAATATTATGAGCATGGAAGAAGTGTAGTTTCAGCTCAAAGATCTTTCAAGACAAATTTTCAGATGTCAAAATCACCTTCTAAGAGCTGAAACTACACTTCTTCCATGCTCATAATATTGCTCAGTTATGAAACGCAGCTGTTCCACTCCATGCAGTCATCTTGAAGGGTTAGTTTTAACTAACACTTTTATTTTGTTTTGTATCTTATCTTGTCTTGTATTGTCAAAACCTATACAATCCTGTACAAACTTGTAACTATCCTCTTTCGAATGATGCGTATGATTTTATAAAAGGACTTATACTTTAAGAGTTACAGGGGTTTCTTTTGGGTCCCATTTCTCTGGATCACCCTTTTATATATATATGTTATGTATATATATATATATATATATATATATATATATATATATATATATATATATATATATATAATGAATACAACCACGAAGGAAAGGAAACACAAAATGGTGCTCAAGCGCTTTCGTCTAATGACATCCTCAGGAACACTGAAGTACATAAAAAGGTTAAGCCTATATATAGGTTACAGAAAGAAAAAAAAAGAAAAATAAATAACATACATACACACACACACCATATATATATATATATATATATATATATATATATATATATATATATATATATACATACATATCTATATATACAGATACATACATACATACATACATATATATACAATAAACAGAGAAGTAAAAATAAAAATTAAAAATTAAAACCTTAAAGGATTACCAGTGAGGCGTACAGATTTGTAAGGAAAAATATCGATTTTTAGCACAAGATCAAATGGATTATAAAAATACAAATTTATACTGGAACTCTGCCCGGGTTTTAACACACTGCTGCCTATGGTCAGGTTTCGATATATATAAAAAAATAAAATGCAAATTAAAAGTTAATCGATTTTTAGCAAAAGATCAAATGGATTATAAAAATACAAATTTATACTGGAACTCTGCCCGTTTTAACACACTGCTGCCTATGGTCAGGTTTCGATATATATATAAAAAAAAAAAAATGCAATTAAAAGTTAATAAATAGAAGACAAGTTTACCAAAGATTTAATGTTTTACCCTTCTTATCTAAATCTGTTTTAAAAGAATTCAAAATAACAGGATCGAGTTGAAAAAGACCTTTGCTTATGTTGAAGTTATTTGAAAGTTGGATAATGGCAGACTCAAGATATTTCTATTAACAATGTTGCTTGAATGGAATAAAACTGAAGCATTATTCCAATCATACAGTGGGCTAACTCTGACAAATGGACAAAAAGGGCACTGGACAACTGTCCTGTTCTAACGGAATATTGATGCTGTTTTATACGTGTGTGCAAATCCTTTCCCGTCTGACCTATGTAAAAGGAATCACATTGTTTACAACCAATTTTATAGATAATGCCTGAATTATTGGTAGGGCTATTTTTTACTATGATATATTTGCACACACGTATAAAACAGCATCAATATTCCGTTAGAACAGGACAGTTGTCCAGTGCCCTTTTTGTCCATTTGTCAGAGTTAGCCCACTGTATTGATTGGAATAATGCTTCAGTTTTATTCCATTCAAGCAACATTGTTAATAGAAATATTCTTGAGTCTGCCATTATCCAACTTTCAAATAACTTCAACATAAGCAAAGGTCTTTTTCAACTCGATCCTGTTGTTTTGAATTCTTTTAAAACAGATTTAGATAAGAAGGGTAAAACATTAAATCTTTGGTAAACTTGTCTTCTACTTTATTAACTTTTAATTTGCATTTTTTTTTTTTTTATATATATCGAAACCTGACCATAGGCGCAGTGTGTTAAAACCCGGGCAGAGTTCCAGTATAAATTTGTATTTTTATAATCCATTTGATCTTTTGCTAAAAATCGATTAACTTTAATTGCATTTTATTTTTTATATATATCGAAACCTGACCATAGGCAGCAGTGTGTTAAAACCCGGGCAGAGTTCCAGTATAAATTTGTATTTTTATAATCCATTTGATCTTGTGCTAAAAATCGATATTTTTCCTTACAAATCTGTACGCCTCACTGGTAATCCTTTAGGTTTTAATTTTTAATTTTTATTTTTACTCTCTATTTATTGTATATATATATGTATGTATGTATGTATGTATGTATTTGTATAGATAGATATGTATGTGGTATAAATATATAATATATATATATATGTGTGTGTGTGTGTATGTATGTTATTTATTTTTTTTTTTTTTTTTCTTTCTGACACCTATATATAGGCTTAACCTTTTTATGTACTTCAGTGTTCCTGAGGATGTCATTAGACGAAACGCGCTTGAGCACCATTTTGTGTTTCCTTTCTTCGTGGTTTTATTCATCATAAATATTTTTTCACGTGTTACTTTCGTGAAATAATTTTCATATAATATAATATATAATTAGGGTGGTCCACAAAATGGAAGTATTTTAAATTCCTTCCTCCCAGGGTTTCATTAGGTTCCTTTTCCCAAAAAACTTATCTGAGCACAATTTGGGTTCATCGGTTAATATTTAGAGGTGGCTCAACTACCCCAGAAGTCCACATACATGGCTTCTGGGTCCCCCCCCCCATATATATGGGTATTATCCGCTTGTGGCGGGGTATCATTGCTGACCAGGCCCAGGCCACTCATTGTGCCCAGCTAAGATTGTGGACTTGTTAGAATCAGGAACCTCTTTCGGTGCTCATCCACCACACTTAAGAGAAACTGGAGTTGATCTTCTCCTTTCATCAGAGTTCCGCTGAACGTCTGAATGAGAGCTATTGCCCTTTCAGCATGATCATTAACTACTTTGATGTTTCCTATGATTCTTTTAGCTTTTGAAGTTTTCATTCTCCTCCCAGGTGCTGGGGTCATCATCAAGAAAAACTAATATTGATCGTAGGGCCTTAATAGAAGCTTTAATGAGTTCTTTGTGGCAAGAGTTTCTAATTTCAGTGTTTGCTTGCATTCCTTGAGTCTTCTTCTCTTTGAGAAGTCTAATGACCCCTCCTTTTCCTCGTAACACTGGACCATGATTCCCTTGGTGTCTGGTGCAACAGTTTGATGGCGAAAGAGAGCAAGGGCCACCAGCTCTTCTGATAAGTACCAATAGGTGTGTTTCAAATTTCTTGAGAGCTGCTTTGGCCACTTCTGGTCATGATAGTCCTTTAACTTTTGGATAAGATCCAGATCATTCTTCGGAGCTTGTGATGGAATAGGAGCAGTGATCCAGCTTTTTAAGTAGATTAGGACTCCAAAAAGGGTAAGGGTTTTCAGGTCCTTCTTCTCTCGAGGAGTCAGGGTGATTTGATTTCGAAAAAGCCACATTTTGATGGCATAGATAACTTTAGCCATCCACTTTGCATAGTGCGTGCCAGTAGGACGTTTGAATGTGTAACTTTCAATTTTTTCACCAAGAAAGATCAAAGAAAGTTCCAAAAACTCTTTATAGTCATCTCAAAATTTCCAGTGGCCAGATGTTCTTTGGCAAAGGCAATTATTTCATTTCTGAAAGGATCAACTTGCTCCTTCATCTCATCATCATCCTGTGATGTAGAAAAGGTTTTTAAATCAATGTAGTCCCCATAGATTGGAACCTTTTGAACAAAAGTGGCTCAGGGGCAGAAGATGAACCATGGACTGCTTCAAACACTCCTCCATACATGACTTCCATGCAATGATGCCTACAGGCAAAATAGAAGAGTGGTCGACCAAGTTTCTGTTCCAGAAGAACGCATGCTCCCCTGTTTGTTCCTGTATTTGATGCTGTAGTATCTGATAACATTCCGATTATTGACTTATCTATGTTCCATTCGGAAGAAGATTATACACTGCAGCTGATTGAGCTTCCCCTGTTCCACTTGGTAATTTGGGAACACCAAGCAGTTTTGAATCATCTGATTCAACTGAAGAGACAAGGACTGGGAGTCTGTCTACCTTTTCATTCTTGGCAAGTAGATTAGGGATCAACTTCCCATCCCAGTGGACAATCGAAATACGTGGACTAAAACTAGCTTTAATGGCATGGGTTATTTGCCTTCGATGCCTCTCTCGGTGCCTTTTGATTGAAGAACGAGAGATGTTCACCTCTGAAAGATCTTGACCAAGGCTAGATGCAGTTTCAGCTAATACAATGGTGGCCCTCCTGTCACTGATGCCAGTCCTGTCCAGAGCAGCAGCCAATTCAGGAGATATGATATTCTTTGCTGCCTTTTTCTTTGGAGGAGTTGGTCCGCTGGTAGATGGGGGATTAATAAGGTAATCTTCATCTTCTCTTTCTGACTCACATAAAGACTCAGAAGAAGAACTTCCCTGATCTAGCATAACTTCCTGTGAAGCAGCATATTTTTCTTCTTCAGCTTTCCGCTTCCTATTTACAAATTTCATTTGCTTCTCAGCAGCTCTCTTTTCTGCCTTGTCAGTCACCATATCTGCAGAGACCATTGATCCCACTCGTCCCGCTTTCCTTTGTTGGATCAAGAACTGCCGGTCTTCTTCATTTTTGATTAAGGTAAAGGCATCAGCATGGGCGACATCAAATAGGTTCTCCATTTCTTCCTGAAAGGTTTTCTCTTTTTCTAACTGAGAGTTGCTTTTCCTCCCAGCATTCTTCTTAATCGCTTTCCACTCCAAGTGTAGAGCCTGAATTTTGTGAAGAATGTGGTCTTTCCTTTGAGTAGGGATTCGGGCTCTCTCCCAGAAGAGACGCAATTCTTCAAAAACAGCTTCTGAACTAGGTTTGATCTCCTTCTTCAAGACTTGATGATGGTGAGGAACATGCGGAGGACCTGGCCACGGAAGGCAGCTTGGCTCCAGTGATTGTTTCCTCTGACTTTTTCATTAAGTAAAATGTACGTTTATTTGACATTGCAAACCTGTAAATTTAATAAATCTATCTGAAAGAAAAATAATCATTAGTTAATGTATCTGTAAATAATGTTTCTTTTAATTATTCACTATATTAATAAAGGGCATAATGGTATACAAAAAACAGCTTTGAGCCACCCCTAAAAGTTATTCGATTTGCCTTACATTTTACATGAAATATTTTTTAGCTAAAGGAACCAGATTATAGCCTGGGAGGAAAGAAAATTGAAATTCGATTTTTTACCCCATTCTGTGGACCACCCTAATATATATATATATATATATATATATATATATATATATATATATATATTATATGTATATATATAATATGTTATGTATGTATATGTATATATATGTATATGTATATATATATATATATATGTATACATATATATATGTATATGTATATATATATATATATATATATATATATATATATATATTATATATATAATATATATATATATATATATTATATATATATATATGCAAAATTATGCATATAGGTTCGCGTAACGGTAATTTTGCGTATAGTATGTCAGGGAAAGATTTAACAAGCGTAGAGCAGGAAAAAGATTTAGGAGTTATAGTCACTGGTGATTTAAAAGTAGCGAAACAAAGTACAGCGGCGGTCAATAAGGCGAACAAAGTGTTAGGTTTTATAGCTCGCAATTTTGAGTACAAATCGCGCGATATTATAGTTCCTCTTTATAAATCATTAGTTAGACCCTATTTGGAGTACGCGGTCCAATTTTGGAATCCGCATATGCGCAAAGATATAGACAAAATCGAAAGAGTTCAAAGACGAGCAACTAAGATGATTCCGTCTCTTAGGTCAAAGTCGTATGAGGATAGGCTTAAAGAGTTAAAATTGACTACACTCGAGACTAGGAGGTTAAGGGGTGATCTAATCCAGGTTTTCAAAATTATGAATGGGTTTGATAACGTAGATAGAGATAGCTTTTTCGAATATCTCAATATAATAGGACTAGAAATAACGGGTGTAAGTTGACAAGTAGAAGGTTCGAGACAGCAGTTGCGAAAAACTTTTTTACGCATAGAATAGTAAATAGCTGGAATAGTTTGCCGGTAGAAGTAATTAGTAGCACGTCTATAAACATGTTTAAGAATCGATTGGACGCGCATGTTGATAGAAAGGGTATAGTTTAAGGTAGTAAAATTAAGGCTTTGTGGGGATAGATCCCACAGCTCAACACAAGTGTTGTGGGATATAGGGAGGCAGCGTCTTGGGTTAGGGGATACTCTCTGTCCTTACACACCCCATTTAAAGAGATTCCTCTGCCGAGCGGTGCCCCCCATAGTACTGTGAGGTATTGAAAAACTCATGATCTTCACTTGCCCCACAAACACCTTTAAATGGGAGACCCATAATGGTGCACACACATTTCTACATTACTGTACAGTCTTTACAGCCACACCTACACTTTTCCTCGTAAGTGTATATATTGTAATGTATATGGTTGTAAATTTGACTTGGTCCGCAATCGATACGAACCGTGACTTAATGGATACCATAATGAAATTGACTGGATTCTTTGGATCTGATATATTTGCATGTCCGTTATATAATAGATATAGAGTGTAACATATTTGTAGATAGTAGTCTATTATGACTTGATCCTCTGGATCGAGAGATTCTATCTTTAGTTCTAAATCGATAATTAATTATTGTTAAATTGATAATGTATATGGTTGTAAATTTTGACTTGGTCCGCAATCGATATGGACCGTGACTTGATGGATACCGTAATGAAATTGACTGGATTCTTTGGATCTGATATATTTGCATGTCCGTTATAAATAGATATAGAATGTAACATATTTGTGGATAGTAGTCTATTATGACTTGCTCCTCTGGACCGAGAGATTCTATCTTTAGTTTTAAACCGATAAGTAATTATTTTTAAATTGATAATTTTTAGTTTCGTAAAAATTGGTCGTTGCCAATTTACCCGCAGTTTTTAAATAAGTTTCTTATGTTCTTGTGGTTCGGAACCCACGTAAAATTGTAGGTCCCCTCCACCACCGGAGGACATACAGTTAGGTAGACCAGCCATGAGTGGATCCTAGGGTCTTTGTTGGTCTGAAACATTATAACATTATAACATTATTATATATATATATATATATATATATATATATATATATATATATATGTATATATATATATATATATATATATATATATATATATATATATATATATATATATATATATATTTTATATATGTATATATGGTATATATATATATGTATATTATATATATGTATATATATATATATATATGCAACGATGATTAAGGCAATGACTGACTGATTACTTATTAATGAAAGGCTGGGTTAATAATTTATGATGTATACAGTATCACCGATTGGAATGAATGGTTATTTGATTAGATCCACCATACTATTGGAAGTGACCGAAATGGCAGCGAGGGTCACCAGCTTGATTTACGCCCAAGCAAATTAATATTAAGGTTATAAAAGACACCTTATGTTTTGTAGTTTATTATGAAAATAAATCCGTTATTTTATTCACTGTGATATAACAAAGAATTGACAGTAATTAATTGGTAGTTTTACGTTATGCTTATGGCATAGGCTTAGCTAATAAGATGAAATGTTAATAGCTTAATTGACACGTAATAATGTACTCATTATGGTATGTAAATGGCATGCGACATGGAACATTGAATGGGCCTAGTAATGATATAAAGAATGCACGTGCGTTTGGTACATTGAATGGAAAACATGACACTGATTAAGTAGGCTAAATGATTGCATGGATGCACATAGAATAATTGATGTGGCCTAATAATAATGGATTGAAATGCTTGCACAAATATCATTTATATATAAGAACATTATGTGATGTTAAATGATTACGTCAAGAGAATATTTAGTTAACACAAATATGACTTGAACATAATGACGGATGATACGCGGAATAACGGTATAAATGACACTTGAATTGGATGACAGGCCTACTGCGTTCTTTCACGAGAGTCAGTTGGACGCGTGATTACACACTTTGGGAGTATAGCCTACCGTTCGGCGGTAGGCTAATGTAGGCTTCACAAGAGTACTTAGAATAGGAGGTACTTATCTTAGGACGTAACCTTGTTGAAGGCGGGTTGAAGACGAACCTATTACGCAGATTCTAGTTGTCGTTGTCCGTTAAGCCTCTTGAGATGATGGATGTAGGCTTCGTGGAGCCTGAGGTGATGTTACTTCTCGAGGTGCAGGCTGGCCTTGTGATATTGCAGGCGTAGGCCTGTGGTGCGGAAGATATCTCGAGGAACGTGGAGAAACTTGAAGGCCGACCCGGCAAACCGCAGGCCCGAAATGATTCCGGTTGGGCCTCGAAGGATTGCTTCTGCAGGTGGTCTGTAGATCTTACGTGAAGACAAATTGTAGGCCCTGAAGAAAGTAGCGGCCGTGGCCCCGGCCAGGGGGCCGGAAAGCGGTTGGTGGACGTTCGATGGTGAGCGTACGGTGAGTGAGAGTGAGTATAAGTGGAAGCTCCTTTTATACCGTAGGCCTGTGACGTAGACTTCACGCCAATTCTTAAGACGCTTTGTCCACGCGTCTTTAGTTGTAACGGTTTTCGTTCGCGCCCTTGGGAAGAAATAGACGCTCCATTGTTTGACTCTTGCCCACGTGTTTTTTCCAAGTTTTTGATGATAGCGTGGAAGTAAAGATCTGTCTATTTGTTGGTCTATTTCTTGTCGATCCGCTACAAGTAGTTCCCTCTCAGAGACGAAGGAACGATACTAAGAAGAAATACCATTCTGTTGGGAGACCTGATGAGGCCACTCCGAGATTTGACGCTTGGCCTGGTATGTCGTGGAATTCCTGACGCAGGAAGGAGTGAAGGGTCGTCTCGGAGCGGGGAGATGCTCGGAAGAGGAGCGCTGTTGTATGGGGTGGGGGTTCCGCAGGGGGTGGGGTTGGGGTACGGCAGGAATGGGGGACAGTGAGGAGCGAACGGAGGAAACGAGAGGGGCGGGGGACTGTGTTGGAGTCGAATGCTGTGCCCGTAACTCGTCGCGTGGTTGTTCTCGTTGAGGTCGCTCCTGCCGCAGGGGTTGGACTTCGGCAGGAATGTGGAGCAATGAAGAGTGGACGAAGGAAACGAGAGGGGCCGGGGAACTGTGTTTGAGTTCGAATGCTGTGCCCGTAACTCGTCGTGTGGATGTTGTCGTCGAGGTCGCTCCTGCCGAAGGGAGAAAAAGAAACGTCGTTCGAGTCCACGAGCAGCAGGAAGTAATCCACGGAATGATGCAAAGAGACAGTTGATGAAGGCAGGGGATCGCCACCCCTGTGCCTGAAGTGTCTGTTTTGCGTGGATGCATGTGTGCGCTCTGCTCGTTGATTTGAAGAATGCTTTCTTTTTAGGCCTTCCCGTAGGGAATGGGGAAGGGAAAACCCGTCGTGCTTACGGAAAAAAAATTCGCTGATGCAATGAGGCGCGTCACCAGATTTATCGCCAAATGATTTACCGTACAACGGCCGAGACGGGACCGTTGAATATTTTTGGACGAGGTGGTGACGAAAGAATGCGCCGTTTGAAACGAATTTGGGACTGACTGCAGCGCTGGGGGGGTGGGGGGTGAGTGTTGTCCTGAGGCGTTAGGTGTGGATTTCGTGAGTCCCTCCACGATCCGTTTGACGACGGAGCAGGACCCAATGC
>JAJOZX010003761.1:297500-305000 GCA_023014485.1 Bathynomus jamesi | reverse complement strand
CACTTTTTACAGTATTTCCCCCCCCTAAAATGGTATTAATACAATAATAATACAATTAATACAATACAATTGAGAAAATAACATCTAACGAATTCAAATTAGATGATGACGAATTTTTTCTTTACATTACAAATTTTTATACAGAACAAGTGAGTTATTATATAATATAAAAGAATTCAAAGATTAATACTTTAATTTTAGACAAACATTTAATAGGATTAATACATTAATTTAGACAAACAATTAAGTTAGACAAACAATAATATGGTTAAAATTTTTTACCAAATTTTATTTTTTTCTGTGGATAAATTATGTACATAATGAATAGGTAAAAGGGAAAAAACATAAATTTTAAAGTTCATGGATTTTTCGAGGCTTCCATGATAGTACAATTGATAAACTAATTTTATTGACTATTGTAGGTAAAAAATCGAATTACGTAATGGATGATGTATAGACCTGTGGTCTAGTGTGTATTTGGGTGTATTAGGTGCAAAGTGTGTATTTTACAATTTCGAGGGACAGATTAGCTGATAGGATTGTTCAAGTAACTGAATATTCAATGATTTTAGCATAAGGTTTGTATGTATATAGTATATATAGTTTGCAATGTGCATACATGCATTTTTATTGACTGTTGTAGGTACAAATCGAATTACGTAGTGAATGATGTATAGACCTGTGGTCAAATGTGTATTTATGTTTATTGGGTACAAAGTGTGTATTTTATAATTTCGAGACAGATTAGCTGAGGATTGTTAATTAACTGTATAAATGCATGAGCGAGAATTTATATATAGTAAGCAATAATTATGATGTATTATAATGATGATGTTTGCATACGAGTTTTAATGCAAAAGTGACTGGAGGGAATATGTGTCAAAAGTAATAAAATTCAATTAGGATTATAGATTTTACATAATCAGTTACACTTATAAGGTAATTAAAAAAAACGTACTTACTCTAGTAGTATGTCAATTTGACTATAATTTTCGTTTGATACCTTACAAATGGTACAATAACAATTTAAGGACAGTTACTCGCGATTAATTGAACAAAATAAAAATAAAAATACAAATTAAAAATGGGGATCAATTATGCATTTTAATGGGCTAACATAATTTTATAATATTCTTAAAAATAAAAGTAAATCGAACCATAGATGAATTTCGACCAAGAATAAAAAAGTTATTGAAATGGAAGGGAAGCATTTCGAACAATCTTTTCTTTTAATAATTTCAATTAAATTTTACATTAAAAATTATTTTTATATAAAAAAAATATTAAAAAAGGTTTAATAATTTTTGCATGTTAAGTAGAAAAATCATACTCTTTCGTTGAATGTTGATAGAATTTGAATTATTTGATTTTTTTAATCTGAAAACTTGTTTGCATATAGACAAATACATCTGTTTTATTGTGTAGAAGTTTTATTAAAAATTAAATGACTGAAATTTAGGGTATGTGCGGTCATACGGGTAAATTTCCCGATCGTACAGAGCAGGATAAATTAGGTACATGATCGATTAATTGTTACGCTATTTCTGTCATCATATAATCAAAATAATTATAAAACTCGTTAAAAACTTTTGTAAAAACGGTTTTGGTCGACAC
The DNA here is from genome assembly GCA_023014485.1 of Bathynomus jamesi. Lineage (NCBI taxonomy): Eukaryota > Metazoa > Arthropoda > Malacostraca > Isopoda > Cirolanidae > Bathynomus > Bathynomus jamesi. The sequence continues at coordinate 303,386 of JAJOZX010003761.1, read as the reverse complement.
CGGGTTCAACTGGGGTTGGGGTGTTAAAGTAAAAATAAAATAAAAAAAACAAAGTTTGGAGTACTACATTCGGGGGAATTGAGTGACTAAGCGGGGGATATAAGTCTGAAATTGACAATAAGTCTTTCTTGAGCACTTTGCTCTTTAAAAAAAGATTGCTTGTCACACTACTTAGAACAAAAATTTAAAAAAAGTTGAAACAAAACGGAGGGACGGCATGTTCCTCAGCATAGTAATTTAAAAGGAGTCATTGGGACAAGATCGATTAATTAATTATTACACAACTATTATTATCACGTATACATTACAATGATTATCAAATTCATTACAAACAATTGTAAAAACGGTTTTGTTACAAATAATAAATTACATGACTATATATTTATATACGTAACAATGCATGAAAAAGAAAAGACAAATCGGTCAATTTCCTTCTCACAACCAAAAAAAAAAAGGTTAACTAAAGACGCAAACCGGTCAATTCTGGTTGAATTTAATTCTCTTTTACAACACAAAAAAAGGTTGAATTAAATTCTTAAATTACATTTTCTTAAATTAAATTCTCTTAAATTACAAAGAAAAAGTTGAATTCAATTGACTGCATTGAAATAACTTGGGACTCGAAATAAAAATGACTTGGGACTCGGAATAAAACTCTGACTTGGAATAAAACTCTCTGACTTGAACTCTATCAAGTATTTCTATAAATCTCTGGGGCGGTTGTCCATCTTGGCGCAACCTTCTGACTTGACCTCTTATCAAGTATTCTGAAACTAACTTGAACTCTTATCAAGTAGTATCTTGAAACTGTAACTTGAAATTAACTGAAAATGGAAAATGACTGAACTTGATCTCTATTCAAGTGGAGACGATTAACCTCTGTTTTGGTTGACCCTCTTGGTGCAACCGACTTACTTGAAATGCAATCAAGTATCTCTATAACTTAAACTGTCTAACTTGAAATTAACTGAAAATGGAAAATGACTGCACTTGATCTCTATTCAAGTGGAGACGATTAACCTCTGTTTTGGTTGACCCTCTTGGTGCAACCTTCTGACTTCAAAAACTGACTTCAAAAAATGACTTCAAAAATGACTTCAAAAAATGACTTCAAAATTACTTCAAGTATCTCTCTAAATCTATAAACTCTCTGTAAACTCTCTCTCTCTCTTAATTTGCAAGTCAATTCAATTCAATAATTTGAAAAAATTTGCAAACAAAAATATAAAATGTAAACAACATTTCACTCGAATGTACACGAAGGTACGATACTATTATGTTTGATACATAAAATAAAATTATTCTATACTGAATATAACAGTGAAAATAACTCTGAAATTAACTCTCTAGAAATTAACTCTCTTGAAATTAACTCTCTTGAAATTGACTCTCTTTGAAATTAACTCTCTCTGAAATTAACTCTCTTTGAAATTAACTCTCTTTGAAATTAACTCTTTGAAATTAACTCTCTTGAAATTACTGTTTCAATAAAAACAAATGTATCACTGGTGTCTGAAGTGTTCACTGTGTTTTGTGTTAAATTCTGGCTCCATACTAAATATTAACTGTTAATAATAATGACTTTTCAAGTGTTTATAAATTTCTTAAAAACAAACAAACTCTGTGTACTTAACAAAATTTTCCTTGATACGTGTCCTGAAGACGTCTTGCTGGCTACTTCTTCTTGGATGAAAACTAGGCGTGGAGAACTTGGAGTCGTGACACACCGGTTCAAGGGTGGATGTTACGAACTAGAAGTCGTGACACGCCGGTCAAATGGTTTTATCCTGATGCAGGGTAATTTCTATCTTGGCCAAAGAGTGGCCTCTTGTCGAAAATAATCTTGTTAAAATCTTCTTGTTAAAATCTTCTTGTTAAAATCTTCCTGTTAAAATCTTCTTCTTATCCTGGGGCAGGGTCGCCAGACTGTTAACCCCTCCGTCTATGGCCCTGGGGTGGTTCGGATCGACGGGGGTTCTAGTTAGGAGGCAGCAACGGATATTTCTTCTATAACATTCTATAATTCTTTTCGGTCGCCACTCTGTTAAACTCTTGGCTACAGACTCGCCAGACTGTTATGCCAATATCTTCTATGGTGCTTGGGTTGTCTCTTTCTCTCGCTTTATGGGTCGAGAATTATTAATTCTTCTCTTGCTATAATACTCTGATACTTTCTCTTATACTAAAATTATCGACTTTTCTTTTATAACTTATCGACTTAACTAAGTTCTTCTGAAGAGAGCACGGCTCGAAGGGAAAAATAAAAAGTTTCTCTTACATTTAGTTTACTTCTCAAAATGTACAGGTAGTGCTCTGAAGTTACAGGGGTAGAGGTTCGACCTCTTTCGACCATGGCTCAGGCCGGAATCTAAAAATATTAAGGAGGCAAGGGGCCTCTGCCCCCTCCCCGCAGCAAGGCTGCTAACAAGGGAGTCCTAATGAAGTGCTATAATGAAGTGACTTAATCAAGAAGTCTAATGAAGAAGTGCCGTAATTTTACAAGTACATGTATAATATAAATCTAAATGTTGGGGGACGACAGTTGAAGGTTAAGTTCCCCCCCTTTTAAACACATGATCAAATGGTTTGAAAAATTTCAACTAAAAATAATTTAAAAAAATAAAAATAAAAACTAATCGTATATTTTTGCCGAATCTTCATTTCTGAAGGCGATATCATTTCGTAATAGTACACAAGTACAAATTAAGTACACGACTGAGTACGTATTAATTTTGGTTCATTACAATTACGATTACAATTATGGATTACTTCACATTCGCTTATGATTGTCCATTACAGTTCTATTAAAGTACATTCTTACATTATAAATTAAATCATTACATTTAATTACAGTTTCAATGAAGTACATTACGTTATATTAAATTAAAGTATTACAGTTAATTACAATTAAACAGTTACTATAACTTTGTTTTGTTTTTTTACAGTGTTTCATATTAATAGACAATTTAGATGTTAGAAATATAATACAAAGTACATGGCACATATGATATAGATTTATATACATAATATGTTATAATATGTTTAACATGTTATAAATTTGAAATCAGAGCGAACGGAGATATTTTATCTTTGAGGCGTTCGAATCTGTCGTCGTGAGCGGAATTCGATCTGAGTAAGCATTTATGAATATCTTGAGGGGTGAACGCACTTGAAAAAAATAATTAAAAAAAACAATACGAGAACGTATTTTTGCGTTTTCGAACGAATGAGAAAAAAATGAATATTTAATAAAATTTATATAGGATAATGATCAAGATAAGATATGAACGTATGGGGGCGGGAGATATGGTCGAATAATAGTTATATTTATACTGCATAACATATAAATAATGACTTCTATAGAGTGTTTCGTCCTTAGTATGATGTTAAAGAATTTTCATACATTGAATACTAGATATATGATGAAGGGAGAATGTGACGTCATAGTTATTGAATTTTTTACGTATAGTACAAATCATTATTAGGAAGATTTACAAGAACGAATTAGAGACAAAGAGTGGGTAGTAATGACTAAGAAGTACAACTACGGGTTCCAATCCTGTTACATGCAATGTGTATGCATAATCTAGGGTCGAGGGTGAGATGCAAGACAATTCATAATTAATTATAATAACTTCTATAACAAATGGAAAATGGATACGACTAAACCATAGATATGGTAGATCGTAGGGTTGTGACACGAAAAAAAATAGGAAGCTACAAGTAAAATTATTATCCAAACTCGCGTTAAGCGATTTTGGTTCTTATGTAAAAATGGACATTCGAACATAAAAACTATACGAACATAAGTACTGCATGAAGACAATGAATCCATATAATGATGGTGTAGGAATTGTTCATTGTTCACTTTTTACATATATATATATAGATGTGTATATATATGTGTGTACACACAAACATATATATATGTATGTTATAATGTTACAGACCAACAAAGACTCTAGGATCCACTCATGGTTGGTCGACCTAACTGTGTTCGTAATTGCGTATGTCCTCCGTGGTGGCGGAGGGGATCTACAATTTTACGTGGGTTCCGAACCACAAGAACAAGAAATTTATGCAAAAACTGCCTGTACATTGCAACGACCAATTTTTGCATAACTAATTAATTATCAATTTAAAACTAATTAATTATCAATTTAAAACTAATTAATTATCGATTTAAAACTAATTAATTATCGATTTAAAACTAAAGATAGAATCTCTGGATCCAGAGGATCTAGTCATAATAGACTACTATCCACAAATATGTTACACTCTATATCTATTTATAACCAACATGCAAATATATCAGATCCAAAGAATCCAGTCAATTTCATTACGGTATCCATCAATACTAGTACCTTGCCAACGAAAAATAAGTCACGATCCATATCGATTGCGGACCAAGTCAAAATTTACATATACATTACAATATATATACTTAGGAGGAAAAGTGTAGGTGTGGCTGTAAAGACTGTACAGTAATGTAGAATGTGTGTGCACCCATTTTGGGTCTCCCATTTCAAGGTGCTTGTTGGGCAAGTGAAGATCATGAGTTTTTCAATACCTCACAGTACTATGGGGGGCACAGCTCGGCAGAGGAATCTCTTTAAATGGGGTGTGTAAGGACAGAGAGTATCCCCTAACCCAAGATGCTGCCTCTCTATATCCCACAACACTTGTGTTGAGCTGTGGGATCTCTCACCACAAAGCCTTAATTTTACTACCTTAAACTATACCCAATCTATCAACATATTTGTCTATTCGATTTTTAAACATGTTTATAGAAGTGCTACTAATTACTTCTACCGGCAAGCTATTTCAGGTATTTACTATTCTATGCGTAAAAAAGTTTTTGGCAACTGCTGTCGCGAACCTTCTACTTGTCAACTTACATCCGTTATTTCTAGTCCTATTATATTGAGATATTTCGAAAAAGCTATCTCTATCTACGTTATCGAACCCATTCATAATTTTGAAAACCTGGATTAGATCCCCTTAGCCTCCTAGTCTCGAGTGTTGTCAATTTTAACTCTTTAAGCCTATCCTCGTACGACTTTGACCTAAGCGACGGAATCATCTTAGTTGCTCGTCTTTGAACTCTTTCGATTTTGTCTATATCTTTGCGCATATACGGATTCCAAAATTGGATCGCGTACTCCAAATGGGGTCTAACTAATGATTTATAAAGAGGAACTATAATATCGCGCGATTTGTACTCAAAATTTCGAGCTATAAAACCTAACACTTTGTTCGCCTTATTGACCGCTGCTGTACTTTGTTTCGCTATTTTTAAATCACCAGTGACTATAACTCCTAAATCTTTTTCCTGCTCTACGCTTGTTAAATCTTTCCCTGACATACTATACGCAAAATTACCGTTACGCGAACCTTTATGCAAAATTTTGCACTTATCAACGTTAAATCTCATTTGCCATGTGACTGACCAATCAACGATTTTATTCAGATCTTCCTGGATTTTACCTCTGTCTTCGTCATTAATCGTCCTACCACCCAGCTTCGTGTCATCCGCAAACTTTGAAACTGTGCTGACTAGGCCGACATCTAAATCGTTAATATATATAAGAAAAAGCAAGGGGTCCAATACAGAACCCTGAGGAACGCCACTCGCTACATTAGCCCAACACGACTCCGCTCCATCAACGACCACCCTCTGTTTCCTACCTCGCAACCACTCTTCTAGCCAATTTATTACTACACCCTGATTCCATGAGCCTTAGTTTTTTCAATGAGCTTTTGTGCGGCACGGTGTCAAACGCTTTTGAAAATCTAAATACACTACATCAACCGCCCTATGTCTATCGTAAACGTCAACCACGCTTTGGAAAAATTCTAAAAGATTAGTTAAGCAAGATTTGTTTC
>JAJOZX010003761.1:290000-292500 GCA_023014485.1 Bathynomus jamesi | reverse complement strand
CAAAGGTCGTTTTGGCGGCATGTGAGGGGACTTCTTGATCTAACGCTGCAACCATGCTGCACTTCACTTCCATCGATATCCTCTCATCAAAGAACGCCAGACCCACTGCCTCCTCCGAATGGTACCACAGGTGCGCAGACAGCTCTTGGTGGTACCATCAGAGATCTTCTTGTGCGGGTATCGAAGGAGCGTCCTCATCAATTCCCAATCATTCAGCGGAGCTTCGATGGACAGATGAGCTGTTGCCCACGCTTTCATGTAAACTAGAACAGAAAAGAGGCAGATATCTCGAATTCCGCGTTCCTCAGTGTTCGTCAGTTTAAACTGTCTTCGGAAGAGCCAGATCTTGATGGCATAGAGCCCCTTAGCCATCCATCTCGCCCGGTGCATAGCACCAGGGGCGCGGAAGTTTAGTCCCTTGTATGGAACTCCTCCAAGAAAGATGACTGAAAGATCGAGGAATTCCTGATAGTAATCACGAACTTGAAGTGCTTGTGATTTTGCAAACTCAATAAGCTCCGTTCTATGCTTAAAAATAGCTGCTTTGGTGAACGCATCTGTGTCCGCAGTTTGAAATGTTGCTGGTCAATGCGGGTCCAATAATCATGGAAGCGCTTGAAAAGCAGAATTTCTGGACCGGTAGATACTGAATCTAGCGATGCTGCGAATGCCGCCTGTAGCACCAACTCCAGTACATGGTGTCTGCACGCGCAGTGTAACAGGTCACGTCCAACTTTTTCTTCCAGAAGAACACAAGTTCCTCCACGGTGGCCTGTGTTTGTCGCGGTTGTATCGAAACACACAGATTTGACATGATCGGTCACTCCCCATTCATTCAGGCAATCTATGATGGCATTTGTTTGTGCCAGCGCGGTTCCTGACAGAAGTTTTGGCACCCCGAGGAGCTGCTCTGTCCCGGAGCCAGATACAAGAATAGGTAAGCGGTCAACATATTCTCGTGACGTCAGATCTTGCATGAGTTTTCCGTCCCAGTGAACAGTCAACGGACTATTGCCTTGGAACTCGCTCTTCAGTTGCCGAGCCTTAAGGGTACGGAATTTTCACGCTGACGATGAATGGATCCACGATTGATGTTGTAGTCGCTAGCATCATGCCCTAAGCTGGAAGCTGCCTCAAACAGCAGATATGTGGCCTTTCTTGACGAGAGTTGCGTGCGATCAAGCGCTGCCGCCAATTCCGATGTCATGATGTTCTTCGTTGCTCTTGTTTAGACGCTAACGAACCACCACATGCTCCTTTTTCTTCGCTATCATCTGAGCTGGAGGATGAGGACTCCAGAACCGCTTCGTTGGATACTGCCTCCATTTCAGCTGCTGATCGCTTTCTTCGTTTCTCCTCTTCCTCCCGACGTCGAGTACAATCTTTGACTTGGCGCTGATGGGTCATGTCCAAACCTGCCATTGAACCTGGACGTCCTTTCTGGCGCTGCTGCTGAAGGAACTCCCAATCCTCTGGGTACTTGACCAATTTCTCACAATCAGCGTGGGCGATGTCAAAGAGACGATCGAGGCGTTCAATGAATTCTTTTTCTTTCGTCTTGTGTGAATCGCTCGTCCTTGAGGCGTGTTTTTTGAGTCCTTTCCACTCCTCGAAGACTTTATCCAGTTTGCTGACGCAGTGTGTCTCGAGTCTGGTTGGAATGTGAGCTTTCTCCCAGAAGGACATCACTGCTCGAAGTGACTTCCTCAACGCGTCACGTATTGTCATTTCTTTTCATGGTGAAGGTAAAGGAAGTAACCGAATGCTTGCCTGTAGGAAGGAAGCTTGCATCCTTTCACCTCATCAACCGCTGCCCCTAATAGGTATATACACTTCCGGGTTTCCATCACCAGAAATCACGTAGCTGAAATGAGAAACGGTGAATCGTTAAGTATTGTTCACTTTATTTCTCAGATATTCAGACACACACAGACACACACACACACATATATAGAGATATATAGATATCAAATGAACGATTATGGAGACGCCGCGCAAGCATTAAACTTTGGAAGGCGGGGACGACCTTTTATAGTTATTCAAATAAAAAGATTTTTCAGTCACCATGTTTTTTTTACCAATGGAATAGATTCGCGGGGTGTCAGCATGAAAATTTCAAACTTTGCATTTAAGTGACACCCTAATATATATATATATATATATATATACACAGGGTGTTTGAAAACTTTCTGTACAAATTGTAATGGGGGATAGGCAACACCAAGACAAACCCTTTTCGTCTATAAGTGTATGTCCGCTGACGTCACCATTCGGCGCGAGAGGGCGCCGCTGCAATTGGCTGAAAGGTGACGTGGGCTAGACTCGCGCTTGCCGCGGGCATTCTTAAATCGGACGTAGTACGCGTAACATGGAGCGCTTCACGACTGCTGAGATGGCTGACATGCATATGGTGTATGGGGCTGCCAATGGAAACGGAAGAGCTGCTGTGAGGTTGTACCGACAGCGCTTCCCAAACAGACGTGTGCCAAACCACCAAACG
>JAJOZX010003761.1:277500-285000 GCA_023014485.1 Bathynomus jamesi | reverse complement strand
GGAAAAAACTAATAAGATTGTTTTAACAGGTATACTTCCTCGAATTATCCATCGTAACGATTTCTACAGCAAGGCGACCTATATTAACAATAACCTAAAGTCTCTTTGCCAACAGGAAGGAGTGCATTTTGAGAATTTTTGGAACAGTTTCTGCGGCAGGAGGGACTTGTTCCTCGGAGATGGACTTCATCTTAATGACGTAGGAGCTGCGCGTTTAGGAAGACTTTCATAATACTGTCTCTTCTTTTCAGGCTGCCGTAACTCGAACGGTCCCAGCGTAAATTCCATAAATTTCCACTGCGCTCGCGAAGTTGTCGCAATTACAAACAATTTGAAGGTTCTATCCTTAAATGCTCGTAGCCTACGAAATAAAATAAACGAATTTTTTCTTTAATTGCTTGTAAAGACTATGATATAATTGCGATAAATGAATCGTGGCTTAGCACTGAAACTCGTGACTTTGTAGGGGAGTATCAAATTAAAGGTTATAGACTTTTTGTTAAAAACAGAATAGGTAGGCGAGGAGGCGGTGTTATGTTGTATATCAAAGATAATATAGCGAACGTTATAGAAGTAAAGCACACAATTCCAGAACCGATAGATTCGACTATAGCAGAACTTAAATTGAACGATTTCAAACTTGTTGTTGCGGTTATATATAGGCCCCTAATCAAACAGCTGATACGGACGAAGCGTTATATCGTGAACTAAAGCGAATAATCGGTAGTGAGCAGGCTTTAGTTATGGGTGACTTTAATTGCGCTAACGTAAATTACGATACAATGCAGGGAGACGCGGAAGGTAATCGTTTAGTTAATTTTCTCGAGGATAGCTTTCTTATTCAAAAGGTTGGGGAACCTACGAGGTTGGACAGTATTTTAGATTTAGTAATAACTACGGATGATAGGCTAATTACTGATCTTCAAATAATAGAACCGTTGGGCAATAGCGATCACAATATGGTAGAGTTTGTCCTCTCAGTAAGTCACTCGAAACCAGCTAACTCGACGAAAATTCCTAACTTCCAGCACGCAGACTTTAGTAAATTTCGAAATAAATTGTCACACGTCAATTGGGAAAACGTGATGGGGAACTCCAACGCAAAACTAATGTGGGAATCGTTCGAAACAGTATTTAGGACTATAAATGAGGAATGTGTACCGTACAAAATTAAGCGTGCGAAAGTAAACAACAAGCCCTTGTGGTTTACTTCTAGAGTAGGAGACATTATAAAGAGTAGAGATAGGGCTTATAGGCTACATAAGTGCGATAAAGACAATTTTGTTACGAAACAACTACATATCTCTAAGGCGTGAAGCGAAAAGTGTAATAAAAAAGTCCAAGCGCGAATTTGAAATCTCCATAGCTCGTGACGGTAAAGAAAACCCCAAGCGATTCTTTCAATACGTCAATAATAGAAATCCAGTAAAAAGCGTCTTGGGGCCTTTGAAAAATGTAAACGGAGATCTAGTTTCTGAAAAAAGGAAATGGCTACCTTGCTAAACGAATTTTTTACGTCAGTTTTTACTATAGAAGATGTAACAAATATCCCTACGGTCACGGACATAATACCGTTTGATAATGGTAATATTTTGGATAATATAGTGGTTAGTGAAGGGGGTAACGCGCTATATTGATAAAATGAAAACGCGTAAATCACCGGGGCCGGATTCCATATATCCCATACAACTAAAAGAATTAAAAGATAGCATTGTTGTGCCGCTAACAAAGATTTTTAATGCGTCTATTTCTGAGGGGTGCGTACCAGATAATTTCAAGTTAGCAAACGTAACACCTATCTTTAAGAAAGGCGATAAAGGTGCGGCGGGAAATTATAGGCCAATCAGTTTAACGTCTGTTGTAGGTAAGCTACTGGAATCAATAATTAGGGATCGTATAGTCGAACACTTAGAAGTGTATAAGCTAGTTAGAAATACGCAGCACGGATTTAGGCGAAACAAATCTTGCTTAACTAATCTTTTAGAATTTTTCCAAAGCGTGGTTGACGTTTACGATAGACATCGGGCGGTTGATGTAGTGTATTTAGATTTTCAAAAAGCATTTGACACCGTGCCGCACAAAAGACTCATTGAAAAAACTAAGGCTCATGGAATCAGGGGTGTAGTAATAAATTGGCTAGAAGAGTGGTTGCGAGGCAGGAAACAGAGGGTGGTCGTTGATGGAGCGGAGTCTGTGTTGGGCTAATGTAGCGAGTGGCGTTCCTCAGGGTTCTGTATTGGGCCCCTTGCTTTTTCTTATATATATTAACGATTTAGATGTCGGCCTAGTCAGTACAGTTTCAAAGTTTGCGGATGACACGAAGCTGGGTGGTAGGGCGATTAATGACGAAGATAGAGGTAAAATTCAGGAAGATCTGAATAAAATCGTTGATTGGTCAGTCACATGGCAAATGAGATTTAACGTTGATAAGTGCAAAATTTTGCATAGGTTCGCGTAACGGTAATTTTGCGTATAGTATGTCAGGGAAAGTTTAACAAGCGTAGAGCAGGAAAAAGATTTAGGAGTTATAGTCACTGGTGATTTAAAAGTAGCGAAACAAAGTACAGCAGCGGTCAATAAGGCGAACAAAGTGTTAGGTTTTATAGCTCGAAATTTTGAGTACAAATCGCGCGATATTATAGTTCCACTTTATAAATCATTAGTTAGACCCCATTTGGAGTACGCGGTCCAATTTTGGAATCCGCATGCGCAAAGATATAGACAAAATCGAAGAGTTCAAAGACGAGCAACTAAGATGATTCCGTCGCTTAGGTCAAAGTCGTACGAGGATAGGCTTAAGGAGTTAAAATTGACAACACTCGAGACTAGGAGGTTAAGGGGTGATCTAATCCAGGTTTTCAAAATTATGAATGGGTTGATAACGTAGATAGAGATAGCTTTTTCGAAATATCTCAATATAATAGGACTAGAAATAACGGGTGTAAGTTGACAAGTAGAAGGTTCGAGACAGCAGTTGCGAAAAACTTTTTTACGCATAGAATAGTAAATAGCTGGAATAGTTTGCCGGTAGAAGTAATTAGTAGCACGTCTATAAACATGTTTAAAAATCGATTAGACGCATGTTGATAGAAAGGGTATAGTTTAAGGTAGTAAAATTAAGGCTTTGTGGGGATAGATCCCACAGCTCAACACAAGTGTTGTGGGATATAGGGAGGCAGCGTCTTGGGTTAGGGGATACTCTCTGTCCTTACACACCCCATTTAAAGAGATTCCTCTGCCGAGCGGTGCCCCCCATAGTACTGTGAGGTATTGAAAAACTCATGATCTTCACTTGCCCCACAAACACCTTTAAATGGGAGACCCAAATGGGTGCACACACATTTCTACATTACTGTACAGTCTTTACAGCCACACCTACACTTTTCTCGTAAGTGTATATATTGTAATGTATATGTTGAATTTTGACTTGGTCCGCAATCGATATGGACCGTGACTTGATGGATACCGTAATGAAATTGACTGGATTCTTTGGATCTGATATATTTGCATGTCGTTATAAATAGATATAGAGTGTAACATTTGTGGATAGTAGTCTATTATGACTAGATCCTCTGGATCCAGAGATTCTATCTTTAGTTTTAAATCGATAATTAATTAGTTTTAAATTGATAATATTTAGTTTCGTAAAAATTGGTGTTGCCAATTTACCGGCAGTTTTTACATAAATTTCTTATGTTCTTGTGGTTCGGAACCCACGTAAAATTGTAGGTCCCCTCCGCCACCACGGAGGACATACACAATACACGATTACGAACACAGTTAGGTAGACCAGCCATGAGTGGATCCTAGGGTCTTTGTTGGTCTGAAACATTATTACATATATATATATACACACACACATACATATTATATATATATATATATATATATATATATATATATATATATATATGTGTGTGTATATATATATATATATATATATACACACACACACACACATATATATATATAGGTGTGTGTGTATATATAAATATATATATATATATGTGTGTGTATATATAATATATATATATATATATATATAATAATATATATATAATTATATATATATATATATATATATATATATATATATATATATATATATATATGATGAATAAAACCACGAAGGAAAGGAAACACAAAATGGTGCTCAAGCGCTTTCGTCTAATGACATCCTCAGGAACACTCGTGGTTTTATTCATCATAAATATTTTTCACGTGTTACCTTCGTGAAATAATTTTCATATATATATATATATATATATATATATATGTGTGTGTGTATATATCCTTAAATGCTCGTAGCCTACGAAATAAAATAAACGAATTTTTTTCTTTAATTGCTTGTAAAGACTATGATTTAATTGCGATAAATGAATCGTGGCTTAGCACTGAAACTCGTGACTTTGTAGAGGAGTATCAAATAAAGGTTATAGACTTTTTGTTAAAAACAGAATAGGTAGGCGAGGAGGCGGTGTTATGTTGTATATCAAAGATAATATTGCGAACGTTATAGAAGTAAAGCACTCGATTCCAGAACCGATAGATTCGACTATAGCAGAACTTAAATTGAACGATTTCAAACTTCTTGTTGCGGTTATATATAGGCCCCCAAATCAAACAGCTGCTACGGACGAAGCGTTATATCGTGAACTAAAGAGAATAATCGGTAGTGAGCAGGCTTTAGTTATGGGTGACTTTAATTGCGCCAACGTGAATTACGATACAATGCAGGGAGACGCGGAAGGTAATCGTTTAGTTAATTTTCTCGAGGATAGCTTTCTTATTCAAAAGGTTGGGGAACCTACGAGGTTGGACAGTATTTTAGATTTAGTAATAACTACGGATGATAGGCTAATTACTGATCTTCGAGTAATAGAAAAGTTGAGCAATAGCGATCACAATATGGTAGAGTTTGTCCTCTCAGTAAGTCACTCGAAACCAACTAACTCGACTAAAATTCCTAACTTCCAGCACGCAGACTTTAGTAAATTTCGAAATAAATTTTCACACGTCAATTGGGAAAACGTAATGGGGAACTCCAACGCAAAACTAATGTGGGAATCGTTCGTAACGATATTTAGGACTATAAATGAGGAATGTGTACCGTACAAAATTAAGCGTGCGAAAGTAAACAACAAGCCCTTGTGGTTTACTTCTAGAGTAGGAGATATTATAAAGAGTAGAGAGAGGGCTTATAGGCTATACAAGTGCGATAAAGATAATCTGTTGTTACGAAACAACTACATATCTCTAAGGCGTGAAGCTAAAAGTGTAATAAAAAAGTCAAAACGCGAATTTGAAATCTCCATAGCTCGTGACGGTAAAGAAAACCCCAAGCGATTCTTTCAATACGTCAATAATAGAAATCCAGTAAAAAGTGTCTTAGGTCCATTAAAAAATGGAAATGGAGATCTAGTCTCTGAAAACAAGGAAATGGCTACCTTGCTAAACGAATTTTTTACGTCAGTTTTTACTATAGAAGATGTAACGAATATCCCTACGGTCATAGACATAATACCTTTTGATAATGGTAATATTTTGGATAATATTGTCGTTAGTGAAGGGGAAGTAATGCGCTATATTGATAAAATGAAAACGCGTAAATCACGGGTCCGGATTCCATATATCCCATACAACTAAAAGAATTAAAAGATAGCATTGTTTTGCCGCTAACAAAGATTTTTCATGCGTCTATTTCTGAGGGGTGCGTACCAGATAATTTCAAGTTAGCAAACGTAACACCTATCTTTAAGAAAGGCGATAAAGGTGCGGCGGGAAATTATAGGCCTATCAGTTTAACGTCTGTTGTAGGTAAGCTACTGGAATCAATAATTAGGGATCGTATAGTCGAACACTTAGAATTCCATAAGCTAGTTAGAAATACGCAGCACGGATTTAGGCGAAACAAATCTTGCTTAACTAATCTTTTAGAATTTTTCCAAAGCGTGGTTGACGTTTACGATAGACATCGGGCGGTTGATGTAGTGTATTTAGATTTTCAAAAAGCGTTTGACACCGTGCCGCACAAAAGACTGATTGAAAAAACTAAGGCTCATGGAATCAGGGGTGTAGTAATAAAGTGGCTAGAAGAATGGTTGCGAGGCAGGAAACAGAGGGTGGTCGTTGATGGAGCGGAGTCGTGTTGGGCTAATGTAGCGAGTGGCGTTCCTCAGGGTTCTGTATTGGGACCCTTGCTTTTTCTTATATATATTAACGATTTAGATGTCGGCCTAGTCAGTACAGTTTCAAAGTTTGCGGATGACACGAAGCTGTGTGGTAGGGCGATTAATGACGAAGATAGAGGTAAAATTAAGGAAGATCTGAATAAAATCGTTGATTGGTCAGTCACATGGCAAATGAGATTTAACGTGGATAAGTGCAAAATTATGCATATAGGTTCGCGTAACGTAATTTTGCGTATAGTATGTCAGGGAAAGATTTAACAAGCGTAGAGCAGGAAAAAGATTTAGGAGTTATAGTCACTGGTGATTTAAAAGTAGCGAAACAAAGTACAGCGGCGGTCAATAAGGCGAACAAAGTGTTAGGTTTTATAGCTCGAAATTTTGAGTACAAATCGCGCGATATTATAGTTCCTCTTTATAAATCATTAGTTAGACCCCATTTGGAGTACGCGGTCCAATTTTGGAATCCGCATATGCGCAAAGATATAGACAAAATCGAAAGAGTTCAAAGACGAGCAACTAAGATGATTCCGTCGCTTAGGTAAAAGTCGTACGAGGATAGACTTAAGGAGTTAAAATTGACAACACTCGAGACTAGGAGGTTAAGTGGTGATCTAATCCAGGTTTTCAAAATTATGAATGGGTTTGATAACGTAGATAGAGATAGCTTTTTCGAAATATCTCAATATAATAGGACTAGAAATAACGGGTGTAAGTTGACAAGTAGAAGGTTCGAGACAGCAGTTGCGAAAAACTTTTTTACGCATAGAATAGTAAATACCTGGAATAGTTTGCCGGTAGAAGTAATTAGTAGCACGTCTATAAACATGTTTAAGAATCGATTGGACGCGCATGTTGATAGAAAGGGTATAGTTTAAGGTAGTAAAATTAAGGCTTTGTGGGGGTAGATCCCACAGGTCAACACAAGTGTTGTGGGATATAGGGAGGCAGCGTCTTGGGTTAGGGGATACTCTCTGTCTTTACACACCCCATTTAAAGAGATTCCTCTGCCGAGCGGTGCCCCCCATAGTACTGTGAGGTATTGAAAAACTCATGATCTTCACTTGCCCCACAAACACCTTTAAATGGGAGACCCATAATGGGTGCACACACATTTCTACATTCTGTACAGTCTTTACAGCCACACCTACACTTTTCCTCGTATGTGTATATATTGTAATGTATATGGTTGTAAATTTGACTTGGTCCGCAATCGATATGAACCGTGACTTGATGGATACCGTAATGAAATTGACTGGATTCTTTGGATCTGATATATTTGCATGTCGTTATATAATAGATATAGAGTGTA
>JAJOZX010003761.1:267500-272500 GCA_023014485.1 Bathynomus jamesi | reverse complement strand
AGTTATCGTACAAAAATGGGAAGAAATTAACCAAGATCAAGTAGATAAAGCTATAGATCAATTTAGGCCCGATTACGAAGGGTTGTAGAGGTTTCTGGCAAACATATCGAACAATTTTTATAGTCTTATAATTTCGTTTTCTTTGGAAATTGTAAAATTATATGACATGTTGTAGTAAAACTTTTATATTTTTTTTAATTTTTGACGTATTGACATGAAATTTGGTACTAACTTAGTTTATTTGTTGCTTATTTGCCTAAAATAAATTATTTGTCATTATGTGAAAAATAAATGTACAGTAAACATTTCTGGCAAACATATCGAACAATTTTTATAGTCTTATAATTTCGTTTTCTTTGGAAATTGTAAAATTATATGACATGTTGTAGTAAAACTTTTATTTTCTTTAATTTTGACGTATTGACATGAAATTTGGTACTAACTTAGTTTATTTGTTGCTTATTTGCCTAAAATAAGTTATTTGTCATTATGTGTAAAAATAAATGTACAGTAAACATTTTCGTCATGCTCCTTTTTTTTTTGCGGACCCGATATATATATATATATATATATATATGTGTGTGTGTGTGTGTATATGTATATATATATATATATATATATATATATATATATATATATATATATGTGTGGTATATATATATATATATATATATATATATATATATATATATATATATGTGTGTGTATATATATATATATATATATATATATATATCCCTTGAGACTCCAGTTGCGACCCCTCCTGCCTCAGTTTCTATTAATAATATAAATAGTATTAATAGCCCTCTCTCTTCTCCTAGTTCCCAACCCTTCGTTCGAGTGCGTAATGGAGCCCCATTGAGAAAACCTAAGACATATCTACCAGTAATAACAAACAATAAGTTTTCTGTTTTAGGTTTTGAAGATGATGATGAACCGGAAATACGACTCGTTGGCGATTCCATTGTTCGAGGACAGCTCGAGGAATTCTGTGGGAGAAACCCTCGTCGTAGGCGCCGTTACTGCTACCCTGGTGCAAGGGTGGAGGATATAACTAATAGTGTTGACCAATTTACAGATGGTACCTCCGAGGACACAACGTATGTTATTCATGTCGGTACTAATAACGTTTTAAATTCTAGATCGGAAGAACTGCTGGCTAGGTACAGGGACTTACTAGAGCGATTAAAGGAAAAAACTAATAAGATTGTTTTAACAGGTATACTTCCTCGAATTATCCATCGTAACGATTTCTACAGCAAGGCGACCTATATTAACAATAACCTAAAGTCTCTTTGCCAACAGGAAGGAGTGCATTTTGAGAATTTTTGGAACAGTTTCTGCGGCAGGAGGGACTT
This sequence comes from Bathynomus jamesi, assembly GCA_023014485.1. NCBI lineage: Eukaryota > Metazoa > Arthropoda > Malacostraca > Isopoda > Cirolanidae > Bathynomus > Bathynomus jamesi. Next base: position 271,142 of record JAJOZX010003761.1, on the reverse strand, counting down.
GTTCCTCGGAGATGGACTTCATCTTAATGACGTAGGAGCTGCGCGTTTAGGAAGACTATTTCATAATACTGTCTCTTCTTTTCAGGCTGCCGTAACTCGAACGGTCCCAGCGTAAATTCCATAAATTTCCACTGCGCTCGCGAAGTTGTCGCAATTACAAACAATTTGAAGGTTCTATCCTTAAATGCTCGTAGCCTACGAAATAAAATAAACGAATTTTTTTCTTTAATTGCTTGTAAAGACTATGATATAATTGCGATAAATGAATCGTGGCTTAGCACTGAAACTCGTGACTTTGTAGGGGAGTATCAAATTAAAGGTTATAGATTTTTGTTAAAAACAGAATAGGTAGGCGAGGAGGCGGTGTTATGTTGTATATCAAAGATAATATAGCGAACGTTATAGAAGTAAAGCACACAATTCCAGAACCGATAGATTCGACTATAGCAGAACTTAAATTGAACGATTTCAAACTTGTTGCGGTTATATATAGGCCCTAATCAAACAGCTGATACGGACGAAGCGTTATATCGTGAACTAAAGCGAATAATCGGTAGTGAGCAGGCTTTAGTTATGGGTGACTTTAATTGCGCTAACGTAAATTACGATACAATGCAGGGAGACGCGGAAGGTAATCGTTTAGTTAATTTTCTCGAGGATAGCTTTCTTATTCAAAAGGTTGGGGAACCTACGAGGTTGGACAGTATTTTAGATTTAGTAATAACTACGGATGATAGGCTAATTACTGATCTTCAAATAATAGAACCGTTGGGCAATAGCGATCACAATATGGTAGAGTTTGTCCTCTCAGTAAGTCACTCGAAACCACTAACTCGACGAAAATTCCTAACTTCCAGCACGCAGACTTTAGTAAATTTCGAAATAAATTGTCACACGTCAATTGGGAAAACGTGATGGGGAACTCCAACGCAAAACTAATGTGGGAATCGTTCGAAACAGTATTTAGGACTATAAATGAGGAATGTGTACCGTACAAAATTAAGCGTGCGAAAGTAAACAACAAGCCCTTGTGGTTTACTTCTAGAGTAGGAGACATTATAAAGAGTAGAGATAGGGCTTATAGGCTACATAAGTGCGATAAAGACAATTTGTGGTTACGAAACAACTACATATCTCTAAGGCGTGAAGCGAAAAGTGTAATAAAAAAGTCCAAGCGCGAATTTGAAATCTCCATAGCTCGTGACGGTAAAGAAAACCCCAAGCGATTCTTTCAATACGTCAATAATAGAAATCCAGTAAAAAGCGTCTTGGGGCCTTTGAAAAATGTAAACGGAGATCTAGTTTCTGAAAAAAGGAAATGGCTACCTTGCTAAACGAATTTTTTACGTCAGTTTTTACTATAGAAGATGTAACAAATATCCCTACGGTCACAGACATAATACCGTTTGATAATGGTAATATTTTGGATAATATAGTGGTTAGTGAAGGGGGGTAACGCGCTATATTGATAAAATGAAAACGCGTAAATCACCGGGGCCGGATTCCATATATCCCATACAACTAAAAGAATTAAAAGATAGCATTGTTGTGCCGCTAACAAAGATTTTTAATGCGTCTATTTCTGAGGGGTGCGTACCAGATAATTTCAAGTTAGCAAACGTAACACCTATCTTTAAGAAAGGCGATAAAGGTGCGGCGGGAAATTATAGGCCAATCAGTTTAACGTCTGTTGTAGGTAAGCTACTGGAATCAATAATTAGGGATCGTATAGTCGAACACTTAGAAGTGTATAAGCTAGTTAGAAATACGCAGCACGGATTTAGGCGAAACAAATCTTGCTTAACTAATCTTTTAGAATTTTTCCAAAGCGTGGTTGACGTTTACGATAGACATCGGGCGGTTGATGTAGTGTATTTAGATTTTCAAAAAGCATTTGACACCGTGCCGCACAAAAGACTCATTGAAAAAACTAAGGCTCATGGAATCAGGGGTGTAGTAATAAATTGGCTAGAAGAGTGGTTGCGAGGCAGGAAACAGAGGGTGGTCGTTGATGGAGCGGAGTCGTGTTGGGCTAATGTAGCGAGTGGCGTTCCTCAGGGTTCTGTATTGGGCCCCTTGCTTTTTCTTATATATATTAACGATTTAGATGTCGGCCTAGTCAGTACAGTTTCAAAGTTTGCGGATGACACGAAGCTGGGTGGTAGGGCGATTAATGACGAAGATAGAGGTAAAATTCAGGAAGATCTGAATAAAATCGTTGATTGGTCAGTCACATGGCAAATGAGATTTAACGTTGATAAGTGCAAAATTTTGCATATAGGTTCGCGTAACGGTAATTTTGCGTATAGTATGTCAGGGAAAGATTTAACAAGCAGAGCAGGAAAAAGATTTAGGAGTTATAGTCACTGGTGATTTAAAAGTAGCGAAACAAAGTACAGCAGCGGTCAATAAGGCGAACAAAGTGTTAGGTTTTATAGCTCGAAATTTTGAGTACAAATCGCGCGATATTATAGTTCCACTTTATAAATCATTAGTTAGACCCCATTTGGAGTACGCGGTCCAATTTTGGAATCCGTACATGCGCAAAGATATAGACAAAATCGAGAGAGTTCAAAGACGAGCAACTAAGATGATTCCGCGCTTAGGTCAAAGTCGTACGAGGATAGGCTTAAGGAGTTAAAATTGACAACACTCGAGACTAGGAGGTTAAGGGGTGATCTAATCCAGGTTTTCAAAATTATGAATGGGTTGATAACGTAGATAGAGATAGCTTTTTCGAAATATCTCAATATAATAGGACTAGAAATAACGGGTGTAAGTTGACAAGTAGAAGGTTCGAGACAGCAGTTGCGAAAAACTTTTTTACGCATAGAATAGTAAATAGCTGGAATAGTTTGCCGGTAGAAGTAATTAGTAGCACGTCTATAAACATGTTTAAAAATCGATTAGCGCATGTTGATAGAAAGGGTATAGTTTAAGGTAGTAAAATTAAGGCTTTGTGGGATAGATCCCACAGCTCAACACAAGTGTTGTGGGATATAGGGAGGCAGCGTCTTGGGTTAGGGGATTCTCTGTCCTTACACACCCCATTTAAAGAGATTCCTCTGCCGAGCGGTGCCCCCATAGTACTGTGAGGTATTGAAAAACTCATGATCTTCACTTGCCCCACAAACACCTTTAAATGGGAGACCCAAATGGGTGCACACACATTTCTACATTACTGTACAGTCTTTACAGCCACACCTACACTTTTCTCGTAAGTGTATATATTGTAATGTATATGTTGTAAATTTTGACTTGGTCCGCAATCGATATGGACCGTGACTTGATGGATACCGTAATGAAATTGACTGGATTCTTTGGATCTGATATATTTGCATGTCGTTATAAATAGATATAGAGTGTAACATTTGTGGATAGTAGTCTATTATGACTAGATCCTCTGGATCCAGAGATTCTATCTTTAGTTTTAAATCGATAATTAATTAGTTTTAAATTGAAATATTTAGTTTCGTAAAAATTGGTGTTGCCAATTTACCGGCAGTTTTTACATAAATTTCTTATGTTCTTGTGGTTCGGAACCCACGTAAAATTGTAGGTCCCCTCCGCCACCACGGAGGACATACACAATACACGATTACGAACACAGTTAGGTAGACCAGCCATGAGTGGATCCTAGGG
>JAJOZX010003761.1:252500-265000 GCA_023014485.1 Bathynomus jamesi | reverse complement strand
ACATGGCAAATGAGATTTAACGTGATAAGTGCAAAATTTTGCATATAGGTTCGCGTAACGGTAATTTTGCGTATAGTATGTCAGGGAAAGATTTAACAAGCGTAGAGCAGGAAAAAGATTTAGGAGTTATAGTCATGGTGATTTAAAAGTAGCGAAACAAAGTACAGCAGCGGTCAATAAGGCGAACAAAGTGTTAGGTTTTATAGCTCGAAATTTTGAGTACAAATCGCGCGATATTATAGTTCCACTTTATAAATCATTAGTTAGACCCCATTTGGAGTACGCGGTCCAATTTTGGAATCCGCATATGCGCAAAGATATAGACAAAATCGAAAGAGTTCAAAGACGAGCAACTAAGATGATTCCGTCGCTTAGGTCAAAGTCGTACGAGGATAGGCTTAAGGAGTTAAAATTGACAACACTCGAGACTAGGAGGTTAAGGGTGATCTAATCCAGGTTTTCAAAATTATGAATGGGTTCGATAACGTAGATAGAGATAGCTTTTTCGAAATATCTCAATATAATAGGACTAGAAATAACGGGTGTAAGTTGACAAGTAGAAGGTTCGAGACAGCAGTTGCGAAAAACTTTTTTACGCATAGAATAGTAAATAGCTGGAATAGTTTGCCGGTAGAAGTAATTAGTAGCACGTCTATAAACATGTTTAAGAATCGATTGACGCATATGTTGATAGAAAGGGTATAGTTTAAGGTAGTAAAATTAAGGCTTTGTGGGGGTAGATCCCACAGCTCAACACAAGTGTTGTGGGATATAGGGAGGCAGCGTCTTGGGTTAGGGGATACTCTCTGTCCTTACACACCCCATTTAAAGAGATTCCTCTGCCGAGCGGTGCCCCCCATAGTACTGTGAGGTATTGAAAAACTCATGATCTTCACTTGCCCCACAAACACCTTTAAATGGGAGACCCAAATGGGTGCACACACATTTCTACATTACTGTACAGTCTTTACAGCCACACCTACACTTTTTCCTCGTATGTGTATATATTGTAATGTATATGTTGTAAATTTGACTTGGTCCGCAATCGATATGAACCGTGACTTGATGGATACCGTAATGAAATTGACTGGATTCTTTGGATCTGATATATTTGCATGTCCGTTATAAATAGATATAGATATAACATATTTGTGGATAGTAGTCTATTATGACTTGACTCTGGACCAGAGATTCTATCTTTAGTTTTAAACGATAATTAATTATTTTTAAATTGATAATTATTAGTTTCGTAAAAATTGGTCGTTGCCAATTTACCGGCAGTTTTTAAATAAGTTTCTTATGTTCTTGTGGTTCGGAACCCACGTAAAATTGTAGGTCCCCTCCGCCACCACGGAGGACATACACAATACACGATTACGAACACAGTTAGGTAGACCAGCCATGAGTGGATCCTAGGGTCTTTGTTGGTCTGAAACATTATAACATTATAACATTATTATATGTGTGTGTGTATATATATATATATATGTGTGTGTGTGTATATATATATATGTATATATATATATATATATATATATATATATATATATATATGTGTGTGTGTAATATATGTGTGTGTATATATATATATATATAATATGTGTATATATATATGTGTATTAATATATATATATATGTGTGTGTGTATATATATATGTGTATATATGTATGTGTGTTGTATATATATATATATATATATATATATATATATATATATATATATATATATATATATGTTAAACACAGACCGTGCATGGAACAAGGAACTCTTCTGGGAAAATTAAATCCACTATAGTCCGAATAAGTAATGGTAAATGACAAATACAATAGTTTTTCTTTTTCATGATGCTAGCCCGACGTGGGCAACTGGTCTCTCGCAAAGAGGTCCCATAAATATAGCTTCCCTCACCAGCTATCTGCAAAGCAGACAGGATCCAGCTTTGGGACATGGATCTAGGGTTTAAAGCAAGCCTAGTCCCCACTACATTCAGAACCTCTATATAAGTAAAAGACTCGTTGCATTCACGTCGGATTGAATAAATCAAAGGGGACCATTCTGAGTTTGTGTATATTAAACGGACGTGTTACGTGCCTTGAAAATGGACGCTCAATGTCCCGGTTGAGGTTTAAGTTTTGTTTTTTGGCTAAAAATACAATAGTTACCCCTTTTTCTTTGATTTATTCAATCCGACGTGAATGCAACGAGTCTTTTACTTATATAGAGGTTCTGAATGTAGTGGGACTAGGCTTGCTTTAAACCCTAGATCCATGTCCCAAAGCTGGATCCTGTCTGCTTTGCAGATAGCTGTTGAGGGAAGCTATATTTATGGGCCCTCCTTGCGAGAGACCCGTTGCCCACGTCGGGCTGGCATCATGAAAAAGAAAAAATTAGGTATTTGTCATTTACCATTACTTATTCGGACTATAGTGGATTTAATTTTCCCAGAAGAGTTCCTTGTTCCATGCACGGTCTGTGAGATTTAACGTGGATAAGTGCAAAATTATGCATATAGGTTCGCGTAACGGTAATTTTGCGTATAGTATGTCAGGGAAAGATTTAACAAGCTTAGAGCATGAAAAAGATTTAGGAGTTATTGTCACTGGTGATTTAAAAGTAGCGAAACAAAGTACAGCGGCGGTCAATAAGGCGAACAAAGTGTTAGGTTTTATAGCTCGAAATTTTGAGTACAAATCGCGCGATATTATAGTTCCTCTTTATAAATCATTAGTTAGACCCCATTTGGAGTACGCGGTCCAATTTTGGAATCCGCATATGCGCAAAGATATAGACAAAATCGAAAGAGTTCAAAGACGAGCAACTAAGATGATTCCATCTCTTAGGTCAAATTCGTACGAGGATAGGCTTAAAGAGTTAAAATTGACTACACTCGAAACTAGGAGGTTAAGGGGTGATCTAATCCAGGTTTTCAAAATTATGAATGGGTTTGATAACGTAGATAGAGATAGCTTTTTCGAAATATCTCAATATAATAGGACTAGAAATAACGGTGTAAGTTGACAAGTAGAAGGTTCGAGACAGCTGTTGCGAAAAACATTTTTACGCATAGAATAGTAAATAGCTGGAATAGTTTGCCGGTAGAAGTAATTAGTAGCACATCTATAAACATGTTAAGAATCGATTGGACGCGCATGTTGATAGAAAGGGTATAGTTTAAGGTAGTAAAATTAAGGCTTTGTGGGGATAGATCCCACAGCTCAACACAAGTGTTGTGGGATATAGGGAGGCAGCGTCTTGGGTTAGGGGATACTCTCTGTCCTTACACACCCCATTTAAAGAGATTCCTCTGCCGAGCGGTGCCCCCCATAGTACTGTGAGGTATTGAAAAACTCATGATCTTCACTTGCCCCACAAACACCTTTAAATGTGAGACCCATAATGGGTGCACACACATTTCTACATTACTGTACAGTCTTTACAGCCACACCTACACTTTTCCTCGTAAGTGTATATATTGTAATGTATATGGTTGTAAATTTGACTTGGTCCGCAATCGATATGAGCCGTGACTTGATGGATACCGTAATGAAATTGACTGGATTCTTTGGATCTGATATATTTGCATGTCCGTTATAAATAGATATAGAATGTAACATATTTGTGGATAGTAGTCTATTATGACTTGCTCCTCTGGACCGAGAGATTCTATCTTTAGTTTTAAACCGATAATTAATTATTTTTAAATTGATAATTATTTAGTTTCGTAAAAATTGGTCGTTGCCAATTTACCGGCAGTTTTTAAATAGGTTTCTTATGTTCTTGTGGTTCGGAACCCACGTAAAATTGTAGGTCCCCCTCGCCACCACGGAGGACATACACAATACACGATTACGAACACAGTTAGGTAGACCAGCCATGAGTGGATCCTAGGGTCTTTGTTGGTCTGAAACATTATAACATTATTATAACATTATATATATATAATATATAATATATATATATATATTATATATGTGTATATATATATATATATGTGTGGTATTATATATGTGTATATATATATATACACACATATATATATATATGTATATATATATATACATATTATATATATACACAATACACGATTACGAACACAGTTAGGTAGACCAGCCATGAGTGGATCCTAGGGTCTTTGTTGGTCTGAAACATTATAACATTATAACATTATTTATATATATATATATAATATATATATATATATATATATATATAGATATATATATATGTTTATTTATATATATAATATATATATATATATATATATATATATATATATATGTTTATATATATATATATAAACAATATACATATACATATATATATATATATATATATATATATATATATATATATATATATATATGTATACATATATATGTGTATATATATATATATATATATATATATATATATATTATAATATATATATATGTGTGTGTGTATATATATATATATATATAAATAAATATATGTGTGTATATATATATATGTATAATATATATAATATATATATATAATATATACATATATATATATTAGTGTGTATATATATATATATATATATATATATATATATATATATATATATAGGGTCCGCAAAAAAAAAAGGAGCATGACGAAAATTGCTCTCACGCCCGCATTGTTGCCGGACCTTAAATGTTATATATCTAGCTAAAGATACAAGAGCCCAGAATTGTATAAAACAAATTTCATCAAAATCGGTCATAAAATAAAGATTTTATGGCCACAAACGTGCAATGACTAAAAAAACTGAATTTCCGCGTAAAAATTTAATGTTTTCTCATTACAAATTATTTTTTCAGATGCCTAAATAATTTTAATCAATAAAAATGATAATATGCCCTTTTCTAAAGAAGATAAAATATTAATAAAACATTATAGACTTGATAAAAATTATGGCGCAATAAAATTATTACAAGAGTTCCGAATAAACCATGGTCGAAAGGAGGTTTGGACAAGCTGTTAAGAAAAATCGACGAAACTGAAAGTACTGAAAGGAAACAAGGAAGCGGGAGGCCAAGATCAGTTCGAACCGAAGAAAACATCAGAGATGTGGAACTAAGAATTGTAGTCAAGAAGGCAGACTAGGGACTCACGTGACACCGTCAAGAATTGCTAATGAGTTGAGCATATCCGAAAGTAGCGTCGGAAACATTATTAAAAACGACCTTGAACTAAAACTTTATAAACGGATACACGGGCAGAAAATTAACTGAAATTAACGAACAGAAAAGAGTTGTTTGTTCTGAACGCATGTTAAGAAATATCACTCCCGAAAAAGTAGACCTCGGCTTTTTACTGACGAAAAGAAGTTTACGGTAGAACCACCGCGAAATTCCCAAAATGACAGAATGTATTCAAGAGTTAATCGTAAAAATGAAATACCAGATGATAGATTTTATGCTACCCGTAATCATTTTCTGCCAGCGTAATGGTATGGGTCGGTGTGTCTAAACTAGGCAAGACATCTGTTTTTTTCGTAGAGCCAAACATCAAAGTAGACGCCCGCTATTACATTGAAACTTTGTTGGAACAAATGCTGCCCGAAATGAGACGATTGGCGAATAATGGTTACTTCTTATTCCAACAGGATGGCGCTCGTGCGCATACCGCTAAGTTAACTATTGAATTTTTAGAAAATAATGTTCCTGAATTGCTTTACCCAAAAGATTGGCCCTAATAGTCCAGATTTGAATCCCGTAGACTACGGAATATGGGAAATGTTGGCTGAGAAACTGTACAAGCATAAGATCCGAAATGTCGAACATTTGAAAGAAGTTATCGTACAAAAATGGGAAGAAATTAACCAAGATCAAGTAGATAAAGCTATAGATCAATTTAGGCCCCGATTACGAAGGGTTGTAGAGGTTTTGGCAAAACATATCGAACAATTTTATAGTCTTATAATTTCGTTTTCTTTGGAAATTGTAAAATTATATGACATGTTGTAGTAAAATTTATATTTTTTTTAATTTTGACGTATTGACATGAAATTTGGTACTAACTTAGTTTATTTGTTGCTTATTTGCCTAAAATAAATTATTTGTCATTATGTAAAAATAAATGTACAGTAAACATTTCTGGCAAACATATCGAACAATTTTTATAGTCTTATAATTTCGTTTTCTTTGGAAATTGTAAAATTATATGACATGTTGTAGTAAAACTTTTATATTTCTTTAATTTTGACGTATTGACATGAAATTTGGTACTAACTTAGTTTATTTGTTGCTTATTTGCCTAAAATAAGTTATTTGTCATTATGTGTAAAAATAAATGTACAGTAAACATTTTCGTCATGCTTTTTTTTTGCGGACCGATATATATATAGATATAATATATATATATATATATGTGTGTGTGTGTATATGTATGTATATATATATATATATATATATATATATAATATATATATATATGTGTGTATATATATATATATATATATATATATATATATATATATATATAATATATAATATATATATATATATATCCCTTGAGACTCCAGTTGCGACCCCTCCTGCCTCAGTTTCTATTAATAATATAAATAGTATTAATAGCCCTCTCTCTTCTCCTAGTTCCCAACCCTTCGTTCGAGTGCGTAATGGAGCCCCATTGAGAAAACCTAAGACATGTCTACCAGTAATAACAAACAATAAGTTTTCTGTTTTAGGTTTTGAAGATGATGATGAACCGGAAATACGACTCGTTGGCGATTCCATTGTTCGAGGACAGCTCGAGGAATTCTGTGGGAGAAACCCTCGTCGTAGGCGCCGTTACTGCTACCCTGGTGCAAGGGTGGAGGATATAACTAATAGTGTTGACCAATTTACAGATGGTACCTCCGAGGACACAACGTATGTTATTCATGTCGGTACTAATAACGTTTTAAATTCTAGATCGGAAGAACTGCTGGCTAGGTACAGGGACTTACTAGAGCGATTAAAGGAAAAAACTAATAAGATTTTTAACAGGTATACTTCCTCGAATTATCCATCGTAACGATTTCTACAGCAAGGCGACCTATATTAACAATAACCTAAAGTCTCTTTGCCAACAGGAAGGAGTGCATTTTGAGAATTTTTGGAACAGTTTCTGCGGCAGGAGGGACTTGTTCCTCGGAGATGGACTTCATCTTAATGACGTAGGAGCTGCGCGTTTAGGAAGACTATTTCATAATACTGTCTCTTCTTTTCAGGCTGCCGTAACTCGAACGGTCCCAGCGTAAATTCCATAAATTTCCACTGCGCTCGCGAAGTTGTCGCAATTACAAACAATTTGAAGGTTCTATCCTTAAATGCTCGTAGCCTACGAAATAAAATAAACGAATTTTTTTCTTTAATTGCTTGTAAAGACTATGATATAATTGCGATAAATGAATCGTGGCTTAGCACTGAAACTCGTGACTTTGTAGGGGAGTATCAAATTAAAGGTTATAGATTTTTGTTAAAAACAGAATAGGTAGGCGAGGAGGCGGTGTTATGTTGTATATCAAAGATAATATAGCGAACGTTATAGAAGTAAAGCACACAATTCCAGAACCGATAGATTCGACTATAGCAGAACTTAAATTGAACGATTTCAAACTTGTTGTTGCGGTTATATATAGGCCCCTAATCAAACAGCTGATACGGACGAAGCGTTATATCGTGAACTAAAGCGAATAATCGGTAGTGAGCAGGCTTTAGTTATGGGTGACTTTAATTGCGCTAACGTAAATTACGATACAATGCAGGGAGACGCGGAAGGTAATCGTTTAGTTAATTTTCTCGAGGATAGCTTTCTTATTCAAAAGGTTGGGGAACCTACGAGGTTGGACAGTATTTTAGATTTAGTAATAACTACGGATGATAGGCTAATTACTGATCTTCAAATAATAGAACCGTTGGGCAATAGCGATCACAATATGGTAGAGTTTGTCCTCTCAGTAAGTCACTCGAAACCACTAACTCGACGAAAATTCCTAACTTCCAGCACGCAGACTTTAGTAAATTTCGAAATAAATTGTCACACGTCAATTGGGAAAACGTGATGGGGAACTCCAACGCAAAACTAATGTGGGAATCGTTCGAAACAGTATTTAGGACTATAAATGAGGAATGTGTACCGTACAAAATTAAGCGTGCGAAAGTAAACAACAAGCCCTTGTGGTTTACTTCTAGAGTAGGAGACATTATAAAGAGTAGAGATAGGGCTTATAGGCTACATAAGTGCGATAAAGACAATTTGTGGTTACGAAACAACTACATATCTCTAAGGCGTGAAGCGAAAAGTGTAATAAAAAAGTCCAAGCGCGAATTTGAAATCTCCATAGCTCGTGACGGTAAAGAAAACCCCAAGCGATTCTTTCAATACGTCAATAATAGAAATCCAGTAAAAAGCGTCTTGGGGCCTTTGAAAAATGTAAACGGAGATCTAGTTTCTGAAAACAAGGAAATGGCTACCTTGCTAAACGAATTTTTTACGTCAGTTTTTACTATAGAAGATGTAACAAATATCCCTACGGTCACGGACATAATACCGTTTGATAATGGTAATATTTTGGATAATATAGTGGTTAGTGAAGGGGAGGTAACGCGCTATATTGATAAAATGAAAACGCGTAAATCACCGGGGCCGGATTCCATATATCCCATACAACTAAAAGAATTAAAAGATAGCATTGTTGTGCCGCTAACAAAGATTTTTAATGCGTCTATTTCTGAGGGGTGCGTACCAGATAATTTCAAGTTAGCAAACGTAACACCTATCTTTAAGAAAGGCGATAAAGGTGCGGCGGGAAATTATAGACCAATCAGTTTAACGTCTGTTGTAGGTAAGCTACTGGAATCAATAATTAGGGATCGTATAGTCGAACACTTAGAATTCCATAAGCTAGTTAGAAATACGCAGCACGGATTTAGGCGAAACAAATCTTGCTTAACTAATCTTTTAGAATTTTTCCAAAGCGTGGTTGACGTTTACGATAGACATCGGGCGGTTGATGTAGTGTATTTAGATTTTCAAAAAGCGTTTGACACCGTGCCGCACAAAAGACTCATTGAAAAAACTAAGGCTCATGGAATCAGGGGTGTAGTAATAAATTGGCTAGAAGAGTGGTTGCGAGGCAGGAAACAGAGGGTGGTCGTTGATGGAGCGGAGTCGTGTTGGGCTAATGTAGCGAGTGGCGTTCCTCAGGGTTCTGTATTGGGCCCCTTGCTTTTTCTTATATATATTAACGATTTAGATGTCGGCCTAGTCAGTACAGTTTCAAAGTTTGCGGATGACACGAAGCTGGGTGGTAGGGCGATTAATGACGAAGATAGAGGTAAAATTCAGGAAGATCTGAATAAAATCGTTGATTGGTCAGTCACATGGCAAATGAGATTTAACGTTGATAAGTGCAAAATTTTGCATATAGGTTCGCGTAACGGTAATTTTGCGTATAGTATGTCAGGGAAAGATTTAACAAGCGTAGAGCAGGAAAAAGATTTAGGAGTTATAGTCACTGGTGATTTAAAAGTAGCGAAACAAAGTACAGCAGCGGTCAATAAGGCGAACAAAGTGTTAGGTTTTATAGCTCGAAATTTTGAGTACAAATCGCGCGATATTATAGTTCCACTTTATAAATCATTAGTTAGACCCCATTTGGAGTACGCGGTCCAATTTTGGAATCCGCATATGCGCAAAGATATAGACAAAATCGAAAGAGTTCAAAGACGAGCAACTAAGATGATTCCGTCGCTTAGGTCAAAGTCGTACGAGGATAGGCTTAAGGAGTTAAAATTGACAACACTCGAGACTAGGAGGTTAAGGGGTGATCTAATCCAGGTTTTCAAAATTATGAATGGGTTCGATAACGTAGATAGAGATAGCTTTTTCGAAATATCTCAATATAATAGGACTAGAAATAACGGGTGTAAGTTGACAAGTAGAAGGTTCGAGACAGCAGTTGCGAAAAACTTTTTTACGCATAGAATAGTAAATAGCTGGAATAGTTTGCCGGTAGAAGTAATTAGTAGCACGTCTATAAACATGTTTAAAAATCGATTAGACGCATATGTTGATAGAAAGGGTATAGTTTAAGGTAGTAAAATTAAGGCTTTGTGGGGATAGATCCCACAGCTCAACACAAGTGTTGTGGGATATAGGGAGGCAGCGTCTTGGGTTAGGGGATACTCTCTGTCCTTACACACCCCATTTAAAGAGATTCCTCTGCCGAGCGGTGCCCCCATAGTACTGTGAGGTATTGAAAAACTCATGATCTTCACTTGCCCCACAAACACCTTTAAATGGGAGACCCAAAATGGGTGCACACACATTTCTACATTACTGTACAGTCTTTACAGCCACACCTACACTTTTCTCGTAAGTGTATATATTGTAATGTATATGTTGTAAATTTTGACTTGGTCCGCAATCGATATGGACCGTGACTTGATGGATACCGTAATGAAATTGACTGGATTCTTTGGATCTGATATATTTGCATGTCGTTATAAATAGATATAGAGTGTAACATATTTGTGGATAGTAGTCTATTATGACTAGATCCTCTGGATCCAGAGATTCTATCTTTAGTTTTAAATCGATAATTAATTAGTTTTAAATTGATAATTATTTAGTTTCGTAAAAATTGGTCGTTGCCAATTTACCGGCAGTTTTTACATAAATTTCTTATGTTCTTGTGGTTCGGAACCCACGTAAAATTGTAGGTCCCCTCCGCCACCACGGAGGACATACACAATACACGATTACGAACACAGTTAGGTAGACCAGCCATGAGTGGATCCTAGGGTCTTTGTTGGTCTGAAACATTATTACATATATATATACACACACACACATATATATATATATAATATATAATATACACACACACACACATATTATATATATATGTGTGTGTGTATATATAAAATATATATAATTATATATATATATAATATATATATATATATATATATAATATATATATAATTATATACATATATATATATATATATATATATATATATATATATATATATATATGATGAAAAAACCACGAAGGAAAGGAAACACAAAATGGTGCTCAAGCGCTTTCGTCTAATGACATCCTCAGGAACACTCGTGGTTTTATTCATCATAAATATTTTTCACGTGTTACCTTCGTGAAATAATTTTCATATATATATATATATATATATATATATGTGTGTGTGTATATATCCTTAAATGCTCGTAGCCTACGAAATAAAATAAACGAATTTTTTTCTTTAATTGCTTGTAAAGACTATGATTTAATTGCGATAAATGAATCGTGGCTTAGCACTGAAAACTCGTGACTTTGTAGGGGAGTATCAAAAAGGTTATAGACTTTTTGTTAAAAACAGAATAGGTAGGCGAGGAGGCGGTGTTATGTTGTATATCAAAGATAATTTGCGAACGTTATAGAAGTAAAGCACTCGATTCCAGAACCGATAGATTCGACTATAGCAGAACTTAAATTGAACGATTTCAAACTTCTTGTTGCGGTTATATATAGGCCCCCAAATCAAACAGCTGCTACGGACGAAGCGTTATATCGTGAACTAAAGAGAATAATCGGTAGTGAGCAGGCTTTAGTTATGGGTGACTTTAATTGCGCCAACGTGAATTACGATACAATGCAGGGAGACGCGGAAGGTAATCGTTTAGTTAATTTTCTCGAGGATAGCTTTCTTATTCAAAAGGTTGGGGAACCTACGAGGTTGGACAGTATTTTAGATTTAGTAATAACTACGGATGATAGGCTAATTACTGATCTTCAAGTAATAGAAGAGTTGAGCAATAGCGATCACAATATGGTAGAGTTTGTCCTCTCAGTAAGTCACTCGAAACCAACTAACTCGACTAAAATTCCTAACTTCCAGCACGCAGACTTTAGTAAATTTCGAAATAAATTTTCACACGTCAATTGGGAAAACGTAATGGGGAACTCCAACGCAAAACTAATGTGGGAATCGTTCGTAACGTATTTAGGACTATAAATGAGGAATGTGTACCGTACAAAATTAAGCGTGCGAAAGTAAACAACAAGCCCTTGTGGTTTACTTCTAGAGTAGGAGACATTATAAAGAGTAGAGAGAGGGCTTATAGGCTATACAAGTGCGATAAAGATAATCTGTTGTTACGAAACAACTACATATCTCTAAGGCGTGAAGCTAAAAGTGTAATAAAAAAGTCAAAACGCGAATTTGAAATCTCCATAGCTCGTGACGGTAAAGAAAACCCCAAGCGATTCTTTCAATACGTCAATAATAGAAATCCAGTAAAAAGTGTCTTAGGTCCATTAAAAATGGAAATGGAGATCTAGTCTCTGAAAACAAGGAAATGGCTACCTTGCTAAACGAATTTTTTACGTCAGTTTTTACTATAGAAGATGTAACGAATATCCCTACGGTCATAGACATAATACCTTTTGATAATGGTAATATTTTGGATAATATTGTCGTTAGTGAAGGGGAAGTAATGCGCT
>JAJOZX010003761.1:237500-242500 GCA_023014485.1 Bathynomus jamesi | reverse complement strand
CGTGACTTTGTAGGGGAGTATCAAATTAAAGGTTATAGATTTTTGTTAAAAACAGAATAGGTAGGCGAGGAGGCGGTGTTATGTTGTATATCAAAGATAATATAGCGAACGTTATAGAAGTAAAGCACACAATTCCAGAACCGATAGATTCGACTATAGCAGAACTTAAATTGAACGATTTCAAACTTGTTGCGGTTATATATAGGCCCCCTAATCAAACAGCTGATACGGACGAAGCGTTATATCGTGAACTAAAGCGAATAATCGGTAGTGAGCAGGCTTTAGTTATGGGTGACTTTAATTGCGCTAACGTAAATTACGATACAATGCAGGGAGACGCGGAAGGTAATCGTTTAGTTAATTTTCTCGAGGATAGCTTTCTTATTCAAAAGGTTGGGGAACCTACGAGGTTGGACAGTATTTTAGATTTAGTAATAACTACGGATGATAGGCTAATTACTGATCTTCAAATAATAGAACCGTTGGGCAATAGCGATCACAATATGGTAGAGTTTGTCCTCTCAGTAAGTCACTCGAAACCAGCTAACTCGACGAAAATTCCTAACTTCCAGCACGCAGACTTTAGTAAATTTCGAAATAAATTGTCACACGTCAATTGGGAAAACGTGATGGGGAACTCCAACGCAAAACTAATGTGGGAATCGTTCGAAACAGTATTTAGGACTATAAATGAGGAATGTGTACCGTACAAAATTAAGCGTGCGAAAGTAAACAACAAGCCCTTGTGGTTTACTTCTAGAGTAGGAGACATTATAAAGAGTAGAGATAGGGCTTATAGGCTACATAAGTGCGATAAAGACAATTTGTGGTTACGAAACAACTACATATCTCTAAGGCGTGAAGCGAAAAGTGTAATAAAAAAGTCCAAGCGCGAATTTGAAATCTCCATAGCTCGTGACGGTAAAGAAAACCCCAAGCGATTCTTTCAATACGTCAATAATAGAAATCCAGTAAAAAGCGTCTTGGGGCCTTTGAAAAATGTAAACGGAGATCTAGTTTCTGAAAAAAGGAAATGGCTACCTTGCTAAACGAATTTTTTACGTCAGTTTTTACTATAGAAGATGTAACAAATATCCCTACGGTCACAGACATAATACCGTTTGATAATGGTAATATTTTGGATAATATAGTGGTTAGTGAAGGGGAGGTAACGCGCTATATTGATAAAATGAAAACGCGTAAATCACCGGGGCCGGATTCCATATATCCCATACAACTAAAAGAATTAAAAGATAGCATTGTTGTGCCGCTAACAAAGATTTTTAATGCGTCTATTTCTGAGGGGTGCGTACCAGATAATTTCAAGTTAGCAAACGTAACACCTATCTTTAAGAAAGGCGATAAAGGTGCGGCGGGAAATTATAGGCCAATCAGTTTAACGTCTGTTGTAGGTAAGCTACTGGAATCAATAATTAGGGATCGTATAGTCGAACACTTAGAAGTGTATAAGCTAGTTAGAAATACGCAGCACGGATTTAGGCGAAACAAATCTTGCTTAACTAATCTTTTAGAATTTTTCCAAAGTGGTTGACGTTTACGATAGACATCGGGCGGTTGATGTAGTGTATTTAGATTTTCAAAAAGCATTTGACACCGTGCCGCACAAAAGACTCATTGAAAAAACTAAGGCTCATGGAATCAGGGGTGTAGTAATAAATTGGCTAGAAGAGTGGTTGCGAGGCAGGAAACAGAGGGTGGTCGTTGATGGAGCGGAGTCGTGTTGGGCTAATGTAGCGAGTGGCGTTCCTCAGGGTTCTGTATTGGGCCCCTTGCTTTTTCTTATATATATTAACGATTTAGATGTCGGCCTAGTCAGTACAGTTTCAAAGTTTGCGGATGACACGAAGCTGGGTGGTAGGGCGATTAATGACGAAGATAGAGGTAAAATTCAGGAAGATCTGAATAAAATCGTTGATTGGTCAGTCACATGGCAAATGAGATTTAACGTGAAGTGCAAAATTTTGCATATAGGTTCGCGTAACGGTAATTTTGCGTATAGTATGTCAGGGAAAGATTTAACAAGCGTAGAGCAGGAAAAAGATTTAGGAGTTATAGTCACTAGTGATTTAAAAGTAGCGAAACAAAGTACAGCAGCGGTCAATAAGGCGAACAAAGTGTTAGGTTTTATAGCTCGAAATTTTGAGTACAAATCGCGCGATATTATAGTTCCACTTTATAAATCATTAGTTAGACCCCATTTGGAGTACGCGGTCCAATTTTGGAATCCGCATATGCGCAAAGATATAGACAAAATCGAAGAGTTCAAAGACGAGCAACTAAGATGATTCCGTCGCTTAGGTCAAAGTCGTACGAGGATAGGCTTAAGGAGTTAAAATTGACAACACTCGAGACTAGGAGGTTAAGGGGTGATCTAATCCAGGTTTTCAAAATTATGAATGGGTTGATAACGTAGATAGAGATAGCTTTTTCGAAATATCTCAATATAATAGGACTAGAAATAACGGGTGTAAGTTGACAAGTAGAAGGTTCGAGACAGCAGTTGCGAAAAACTTTTTTACGCATAGAATAGTAAATAGCTGGAATAGTTTGCCGGTAGAAGTAATTAGTAGCACGTCTATAAACATGTTTAAAAATCGATTAGACGCATGTTGATAGAAAGGGTATAGTTTAAGGTAGTAAAATTAAGGCTTTGTGGGGATAGATCCCACAGCTCAACACAAGTGTTGTGGGATATAGGGAGGCAGCGTCTTGGGTTAGGGGATACTCTCTGTCCTTACACACCCATTTAAAGAGATTCCTCTGCCGAGCGGTGCCCCCATAGTACTGTGAGGTATTGAAAAACTCATGATCTTCACTTGCCCCACAAACACCTTTAAATGGGAGACCCAAAATGGGTGCACACACATTTCTACATTACTGTACAGTCTTTACAGCCACACCTACACTTTTCCTCGTAAGTGTATATATTGTAATGTATATGTTTGTAAATTTTGACTTGGTCCGCAATCGATATGGACCGTGACTTGATGGATACCGTAATGAAATTGACTGGATTCTTTGGATCTGATATATTTGCATGTCCGTTATAAATAGATATAGAGTGTAACATTTGTGGATAGTAGTCTATTATGACGATCCTCTGGATCCAGAGATTCTATCTTTAGTTTTAAATCGATAATTAATTAGTTTTAAATTGATAATATTTAGTTTCGTAAAAATTGGTTGTTGCCAATTTACCGGCAGTTTTTACATAAATTTCTTATGTTCTTGTGGTTCGGAACCCACGTAAAATTGTAGGTCCCCTCCGCCACCACGGAGGACATACACAATACACGATTACGAACACAGTTAGGTAGACCAGCCATGAGTGGATCCTAGGGTCTTTGTTGGTCTGAAACATTATTACATATATATATATACACACACACACATATATATATATATATATATATATATATATATATACACACACACACACATATATATATATATGTGTGTGTGTATATAAATATATATATATATATATATATATATATATATATATATATATATATATATATATATACATATATATATATATATATATATATATATATATATATATATATATATATATATATATGATGAATAAAACCACGAAGGAAAGAAACACAAAATGGTGCTCAAGCGCTTTCGTCTAATGACATCCTCAGGAACACTCGTGGTTTTATTCATCATAAATATTTTTCACGTGTTACCTTCGTGAAATAATTTTCATATATATATATATATATATATATGTGTGTGTGTATATATCCTTAAATGCTCGTAGCCTACGAAATAAAATAAACGAATTTTTTTCTTTAATTGCTTGTAAAGACTATGATTTAATTGCGATAAATGAATCGTGGCTTAGCACTGAAACACGTGACTTTGTAGGGGAGTATCAAATTAAAGGTTATAGACTTTTTGTTAAAAACAGAATAGGTAGGCGAGGAGGCGGTGTTATGTTGTATATCAAAGATAATATTGCGAACGTTATAGAAGTAAAGCACTCGATTCCAGAACCGATAGATTCGACTATAGCAGAACTTAAATTGAACGATTTCAAACTTCTTGTTGCGGTTATATATAGGCCCCCAAATCAAACAGCTGCTACGGACGAAGCGTTATATCGTGAACTAAAGAGAATAATCGGTAGTGAGCAGGCTTTAGTTATGGGTGACTTTAATTGCGCCAACGTGAATTACGATACAATGCAGGGAGACGCGGAAGGTAATCGTTTAGTTAATTTTCTCGAGGATAGCTTTCTTATTCAAAAGGTTGGGGAACCTACGAGGTTGGACAGTATTTTAGATTTAGTAATAACTACGGATGATAGGCTAATTACTGATCTTCAAGTAATAGAAGAGTTGAGCAATAGCGATCACAATATGGTAGAGTTTGTCCTCTCAGTAAGTCACTCGAAACCAACTAACTCGACTAAAATTCCTAACTTCCAGCACGCAGACTTTAGTAAATTTCGAAATAAATTTTCACATGTCAATTGGGAAAACGTAATGGGGAACTCCAACGCAAAACTAATGTGGGAATCGTTCGTAACGGTATTTAGGACTATAAATGAGGAATGTGTACCGTACAAAATTAAGCGTGCGAAAGTAAACAACAAGCCCTTGTGGTTTACTTCTAGAGTAGGAGACATTATAAAGAGTAGAGAGAGGGCTTATAGGCTATACAAGTGCGATAAAGATAATCTGTTGTTACGAAACAACTACATATCTCTAAGGCGTGAAGCTAAAAGTGTAATAAAAAAGTCAAAACGCGAATTTGAAATCTCCATAGCTCGTGACGGTAAAGAAAACCCCAAGCGATTCTTTCAATACGTCAATAATAGAAATCCAGTAAAAAGTGTCTTAGGTCCATTAAAAAATGGAAATGGAGATCTAGTCTCTGAAAACAAGGAAATGGCTACCTTGCTAAACGAATTTTTTACGTCAGTTTTTACTATAGAAGATGTAACGAATATCCCTACGGTCATA
>JAJOZX010003761.1:225000-230000 GCA_023014485.1 Bathynomus jamesi | reverse complement strand
TTGCTATTTGCCTAAAATAAGTTATTTGTCATTATGTGTAAAAATAAATGTACAGTAAACATTTTCGTCATGCTCCTTTTTTTTTTGCGGACCCGATATATATATATATATATATATATATATATATATATATATATATATATATGTGTGTGTGTGTATATGTATATATATATATTATATATATATATATATATATGTGTGTGTATATATATATATATATATATATATAGATATATCCCTTGAGACTCCAGTTGCGACCCTCCTGCCTCAGTTTCTATTAATAATATAAATAGTATTAATAGCCCTCTCTCTTCTCCTAGTTCCCAACCCTTCGTTCGAGTGCGTAATGGAGCCCCATTGAGAAAACCTAAGACATATCTACCAGTAATAACAAACAATAAGTTTTCTGTTTTAGGTTTTGAAGATGATGATGAACCGGAAATACGACTCGTTGGCGATTCCATTGTTCGAGGACAGCTCGAGGAATTCTGTGGGAGAAACCCTCGTCGTAGGCGCCGTTACTGCTACCCTGGTGCAAGGGTGGAGGATATAACTAATAGTGTTGACCAATTTACAGATGGTACCTCCGAGGACACAACGTATGTTATTCATGTCGGTACTAATAACGTTTTAAATTCTAGATCGGAAGAACTGCTGGCTAGGTACAGGGACTTACTAGAGCGATTAAAGGAAAAAACTAATAAGATTGTTTTAACAGGTATACTTCCTCGAATTATCCATCGTAACGATTTCTACAGCAAGGCGACCTATATTAACAATAACCTAAAGTCTCTTTGCCAACAGGAAGGAGTGCATTTTGAGAATTTTTGGAACAGTTTCTGCGGCAGGAGGGACTTGTTCCTCGGAGATGGACTTCATCTTAATGACGTAGGAGCTGCGCGTTTAGGAAGACTATTTCATAATACTGTCTCTTCTTTTCAGGCTGCCGTAACTCGAACGGTCCCAGCGTAAATTCCATAAATTAAATTTCCACTGCGCTCGCGAAGTTGTCGCAATTACAAACAATTTGAAGGTTCTATCCTTAAATGCTGGTAGCCTACGAAATAAAATAAACGAATTTTTTTCTTTAATTGCTTGTAAAGACTATGATATAATTGCGATAAATGAATCGTGGCTTAGCACTGAAACTCGTGACTTTGTAGGGGAGTATCAAATTAAAGGTTATAGACTTTTTGTTAAAAACAGAATAGGTAGGCGAGGAGGCGGTGTTATGTTGTATATCAAAGATAATATAGCGAACGTTATAGAAGTAAAGCACACAATTCCAGAACGATAGATCGACTATAGCAGAACTTAAATTGAACGATTTCAAACTTGTTGTTGCGGTTATATATAGGCCCCTAATCAAACAGCTGATACGGACGAAGCGTTATATCGTGAACTAAAGCGAATAATCGGTAGTGAGCAGGCTTTAGTTATGGGTGACTTTAATTGCGCTAACGTAAATTACGATACAATGCAGGGAGACGCGGAAGGTAATCGTTTAGTTAATTTTCTCGAGGATAGCTTTCTTATTCAAAAGGTTGGGGAACCTACGAGGTTGGACAGTATTTTAGATTTAGTAATAACTACGGATGATAGGCTAATTACTGATCTTCAAATAATAGAACCGTTGGGCAATAGCGATCACAATATGGTAGAGTTTGTCCTCTCAGTAAGTCACTCGAAACCAAGCTAACTCGACGAAAATTCCTAACTTCCAGCACGCAGACTTTAGTAAATTTCGAAATAAATTGTCACACGTCAATTGGGAAAACGTGATGGGGAACTCCAACGCAAAACTAATGTGGGAATCGTTCGAAACAGTATTTAGGACTATAAATGAGGAATGTGTACCGTACAAAATTAAGCGTGCGAAAGTAAACAACAAGCCCTTGTGGTTTACTTCTAGAGTAGGAGACATTATAAAGAGTAGAGATAGGGCTTATAGGCTACATAAGTGCGATAAAGACAATTTGTGGTTACGAAAACAACTACATATCTCTAAGGCGTGAAGCGAAAAGTGTAATAAAAAAGTCCAAGCGCGAATTTGAAATCTCCATAGCTCGTGACGGTAAAGAAAACCCCAAGCGATTCTTTCAATACGTCAATAATAGAAATCCAGTAAAAAGCGTCTTGGGGCCTTTGAAAAATGTAAACGGAGATCTAGTTTCTGAAAACAAGGAAATGGCTACCTTGCTAAACGAATTTTTTACGTCAGTTTTTACTATAGAAGATGTAACAAATATCCCTACGGTCACGGACATAATACCGTTTGATAATGGTAATATTTTGGATAATATAGTGGTTAGTGAAGGGGGGTAACGCGCTATATTGATAAAATGAAAACCGTAAATCACCGGGGCCGGATTCCATATATCCCATACAACTAAAAGAATTAAAAAATAGCATTGTTGTGCCGCTAACAAAGATTTTTAATGCGTCTATTTCTGAGGGGTGCGTACCAGATAATTTCAAGTTAGCAAACGTAACACCTACCTTTAAGAAAGGCGATAAAGGTGCGGCGGGAAATTATAGGCCAATCAGTTTAACGTCTGTTGTAGGTAAGCTACTGGAATCAATAATTAGGGATCGTATAGTCGAACACTTAGAAGTGTATACAGTGCCCGCGAAAAGTATCCGATCACTCAAGAAAATACAATATTTTCCCTTGATATTCAGAGACACGTAATTCACTTTCTATTTGTTCTAGCGACATCTGGTAACTTTGAGGTTGCTCGCTGATATGAGAGCTATCCAACGCATTCTCAAATTAGTGTTCTGGTAGCCTTCGTTGCGGGTGGCTGTCTCAAATTTGTCAGATTTCACTGTTTGTGTAAATTTCTTGATATTTTTTTTTTTTTACAGAAAGTGGTGTAAATAAAATTATATATAATGTGTGCTAAAAATCAACTTAAGAGTGATTGTCGAGGTGCTATTGTTGCTTTGCATGCATGTGGGAAATCACAGAGACAGATAGCTAAGGAATTAAACATATCCCAAAGTACCGTTAATTTATGGGGTTTCACGGGCTGAGAACAATGGTGGCCTAACCACGCCAGTCCCTAAAAAACGATCTGGCAGACCGAGAAAAACAAATTCGCGAACAGACAAACTTATGAAACGTTTAGTATTGAAAACCCCAACAATAACTGCGAAGAAATAAAATTTAATATGAATAATTTGTTATCTGGTGTTTCTGAACGAACTATCCAGGAAGCGGCTCCAAAAAGAACTCGGATTACCATCTCGCCATGCTGCTAAGAAACCGTTCATTAATGAAAAAATGCGTAAAAAACGTGTCGCATTTTGTAAAAAATACATCATTGGACTGTTGATGACTGGAAGAAGGTTTTATTTAGCGATGAGTCGACATTTTGACATTCAGAAGTTGTCCAAAAAAGGTTCACCGGCCTATTGGCTCAAATAGGATGGACCCTAAATACACCCTAAAGACAATGAAACACCCTCCAAGTGTGATGGTTTGGGGTTGTTTCGGTTACTATGGGCGTGGAAACTTATATTTTCTTCCGAAGAACAAACTAT
Source organism: Bathynomus jamesi (assembly GCA_023014485.1). NCBI lineage: Eukaryota > Metazoa > Arthropoda > Malacostraca > Isopoda > Cirolanidae > Bathynomus > Bathynomus jamesi. The sequence goes on along the minus strand of JAJOZX010003761.1, from coordinate 226,454 downwards.
GAATGGTGCACGGTATTTAGCAATGCTACAGGATAAACTTCCAATGGCAATGGCAATCCAAAGGACAAAAACATACATGCATGATGGTGCACCATGTCACAGGGCCAAAATAGTGACAAAATGGATTACTGACAATAAATTTGATATTTTGGATTGGCCTGGTAATAGTCCAGATCTCAATCCGATAGAAAATCTGTGGCTAATAATAAAAAATAAGGTTGAATGCCACGACACTGGCTCAGTCGAAAAATTACAAGAGGCCATCAAAAAGGTATGGTGCAAGGAAAATCAGTGGAAGTTGTCAAAACTTGATTAAATCCATGCCAAAACGTCTAGAACAAGTCATCCAAACCAAAGGACAGATGACAAAATACTAATATAAGGTTAGTATACATTTAAACATTGTTTTTTATGTAAAAAATACAAATTTTAAGGGTGATCGGATACTTTTCGCGGGCACTGTAAGCTAGTTAGAAATACGCAGCACGGATTTAGGCGAAACAAATCTTGCTTAACTAATCTTTTAGAATTTTTCCAAAGAGTGGTTGACGTTTACGATAGACATCGGGCGGTTGATGTAGTGTATTTAGATTTTCAAAAAGCATTTGACACCGTGCCGCACAAGACTCATTGAAAAAACTAAGGCTCATGGAATCAGGGGTGTAGTAATAAATTGGCTAGAAGAGTGGTTGCGAGGCAGGAAACAGAGGGTGGTCGTTGATGGAGCGAAGTCGTGTTGGGTTAATGTAGCAAGTGGCGTTCCTCAGGGTTCTGTATTGGGCCCCTTGCTTTTTCTTATATATATTAACGACTTAGTTGTCGGCCTAGTCAGTACAGTTTCAAAGTTTGCGGATGACACGAAGCTGGGTGGTAGGGCGATTAATGACGAAGATAGAGGTAAAATTCAAGAAGATCTGAATAAAATCGTTGATTGGTCAGTCACATGGCAAATGAGATTTAATGTTGATGAGTGCAAAATTTTGCACATAGGTTCGCGTAACGGTAATTTTGCGTATAGTATGTCAGGGAAAGTTTAACAAGCAAAGAGCAGGAAAAAGATTTAGGAGTTATTGTCACTGGTGATTTAAAAGTAGCGAAACAAAGTACAGCAGCGGTCAATAGGGCGAACAAAGTGTTAGGTTTTATAGCTCGAAATTTTGAGTACAAATCGCGCGATATTATAGTTCCACTTTATAAATCATTAGTTAGACCCCATTTGGAGTACGCGGTCCAATTTTGGAATCTGTACATGCGCAAAGATATAGACAAAATCGAGAGAGTTCAAAGACGAGCAACTAAGATGATTCCGGCGCTTAGGTCAAAGTCGTACGAGGATAGGCTTAAGGAGTTAAAATTGACAACACTCGAGACTAGGAGGTTAAGGGGTGATCTAATCCAGGTTTTCAAAATTATGAATGGGTTTGATAACGTAGATAGAGATAGCTTTTTCGAAA
>JAJOZX010003761.1:205000-215000 GCA_023014485.1 Bathynomus jamesi | reverse complement strand
TATAATATATATATATATATATATATATATATATATATATATATATATATATATATATATATATATATATATATGTGTGTGTGTATATGTATATATATATATATATATATATATATATATATATATATATATATATATATATGTGTGTATATATATATATATATATATATATATATATATATATATATATATATATATATATATATATATATATATATCCCTTGAGACTCCAGTTGCGACCCCTCCTGCCTCAGTTTCTATTAATAATATAAATAGTATTAATAGCCCTCTCTCTTCTCCTAGTTCCCAACCCTTCGTTCGAGTGCGTAATGGAGCCCCATTGAGAAAACCTAAGACATTCTACCAGTAATAACAAACAATAAGTTTTCTGTTTTAGTTTTGAAGATGATGATGAACCGGAAATACGACTCGTGGCGATTCCATTGTTCGAGGACAGCTCGAGGAATTCTGTGGGAGAAACCCTCGTCGTAGGCGCCGTTATGCTACCCTGGTGCAAGGGTGGAGGATATAACTAATAGTGTTGACCAATTTACAGATGGTACCTCGAGGACACAACGTATGTTTTTCATGTCGGTACTAATAACGTTTTTAATTCTAGATCGGAAGAAACTGCTGGCTAGGTACAGGACTTACTAGAGCGATTAAAGGAAAAACTAATAAGATTGGTTTTAACAGGTATACTTCCTCAATTTATCCATCGTAACGATTCTACAGCAAGGGACCTATATTAACAATAACCTAAAGTCTCTTTGCCAACAGGAAACGAGTGCATTTTGAGAATTTTGGAACAGTTCTGCGGCAAGGAGGACTTGTTCCTCGGAGATGGACTTCATCTTAATGACGTAGGAGCTGCGCGTTTAGGAAGACTATTTCATAATACTGTCTCTTCTTTTAAGGCTGCCGTAACTCGAACGGTCCCAGCGTAAATTCCATAAATTAAATTTCCACTGCGCTCGCGAAGTTGTCGCAATTACAAACAATTTGAAGGTTCTATCCTTAAATGCTGGTAGCCTACGAAATAAAATAAACGAATTTTTTTCTTTAATTGCTTGTAAAGACTATGATATAATTGCGATAAATGAATCGTGGCTTAGCACTGAAACTCGTGACTTTGTAGGGGAGTATCAAATTAAAGGTTATAGATTTTTGTTAAAAACAGAATAGGTAGGCGAGGAGGCGGTGTTATGTTGTATATCAAAGATAATATAGCGAACGTTATAGAAGTAAAGCACACAATTCCAGAACCGATAGAATCGGACTACAGCAGAACTTAAATGAACGATTTCAAACTTGTTGTAGCGGTTATATATAGGCCACCTAATCAAACAGCTGATAGGACGAAGCGTTATATCGTGAACTAAAGCGAATAATCGTAGTGAGCAGGCTTAGTTATGGGTGACTTTAATTGCGCTAACGTAAATTACGATACAATGCAGGGAGACGCGGAAGGTAATCGTTTAGTTAATTTCTCGAGGATAGCTTTCTTATTCAAAGGTTGGGGAACCCTACGAGGTTGGACAGTATTTTAGATTTAGTAATAACTACGGATGATAGACTAATTACTGATCTTCAAATAATAGAACCGTTTGGCAATAGCGATCACAATATGGTAGAGTTTGTCCTCTCAGTAAGTCACTCGAAACCAACTAACTCGACGAAAATTCCTAACTTCCAGCACGCAGACTTTAGTAAATTTCGAAATAAATTGTCACACGTCAATTGGGAAAACGTGATGGGGAACTCCAACGCAAAACTAATGTGGGAATCGTTCGAAACAGTATTTAGGACTATAAATGAGAATGTGTACCGTACAAAATTACGTGCGAAAGTAAACAACAAGCCCTTGTGGTTTACTTCTAGAGTAGGAGACATTATAAAGAGTAGAGATAGGGCTTATAGGCTACATAAGTGCGATAAAGACAATTTGTGGTTACGAAACAACTACATATCTCTAAGGCGTGAAGCTAAAAGTGTAATAAAAAAGTCAAAACGCGAATTTGAAATCTCCATAGCTCGTGACGGTAAAGAAAACCCCAAGCGATTCTTTCAATACGTCAATAATAGAAATCCAGTAAAAAGTGTCTTAGGTCCATTAAAAAATGGAAATGGAGATCTAGTCTCTGAAAACAAGGAAATGGCTACCTTGCTAAACGAATTTTTTACGTCAGTTTTTACTATAGAAGATGTAACGAATATCCCTACGGTCATAGACATAATACCTTTTGATAATGGTAATATTTTGGATAATATTGTCGTGAAGGGGAAGTAATGCGCTATATTGATAAAATGAAAACGCGTAAATCACCGGGTCCGGATTCCATATATCCCATACAACTAAAAGAATTAAAAGATAGCATTGTTGTGCCGCTAACAAAGATTTTTAATGCGTCTATTTCTGAGGGGTGCGTACCAGATAATTTCAAGTTAGCAAACGTAACACCTATCTTTAAGAAAGGCGATAAAGGTGCGGCGGGAAATTATAGGCCAATCAGTTTAACGTCTGTTGTAGGTAAGCTACTGGAATCAATAATTAGGGATCGTATAGTCGAACACTTAGAAGTGCACAATCTGGTTAGAAATACGCAGCACGGTTTTAGGCGAAACAAATCTTGCTTAACTAATCTTTTAGAATTTTTCCAAAGCGTGGTTGACGTTTACGATAGACATCGGGCGGTTGATGTAGTGTATTTAGATTTTCAAAAAGCGTTTGACACCGTGCCGCACAAAAGACTCATTGAAAAAACTAAGGCTCATGGAATCAGGGTGTAGTAATAAATTGGCTAGAAGAGTGGTTGCGAGGCAGGAAAGAGGGTGGTCGTTGATGGAGCGGAGTCGTGCTGGGCTAATGTAGCGAGTGGCGTTCCTCAGGGTTCTGTATTGGGCCCCTTGTTTTTCTTATATATATTAACGATTTAGATGTCGGCCTAGTCAGTACAGTTTCAAAGTTTGCGGATGACACGAAGCTGGGTGGTAGGGCGATTAATGACGAAGATAGAGGTAAAATTCAGGAAGATCTGAATAAAATCGTTGATTGGTCAGTCACATGGCAAATGAGATTTAACGTTCATAAGTGCAAAATTTTGCATATAGGTTCGCGTAACGGTAAATTTGCGTATAGTATGTCAGGGAAAGATTTAACAAGCGTAGAGCAGGAAAAAGATTTAGGAGTTATAGTCACTGGTGATTTAAAAGTAGCGAAACAAAGTACAGCGGCGGTCAATAAGGCGAACAAAGTGTTAGGTTTTATAGCTCGAAATTTTGAGTACAAATCGCGCGATATTATAGTTCCTCTTTATAAATCATTAGTTAGACCCCATTTGGAGTACGCGGTCCAATTTTGGAATCCGCATATGCGCAAAGATATAGACAAAATCGAAAGAGTTCAAAGACGAGCAACTAAGATGATTCCGTCTCTTAGGTCAAAGTCGTACGAGGATAGGCTTAAAGAGTTAAAATTGACTACACTCGAGACTAGGAGGTTAAGGGGTGATCTAATCCAGGTTTTCAAAATTATGAATGGGTTTGATAACGTAGATAGAGATAGCTTTTTCGAAATATCTCAATATAATAGGACTAGAAATAACGGGTGTAAGTTGACAAGTAGAAGGTTCGAGACAGCAGTTGCGAAAAACTTTTTTACGCATAGAATAGTAAATAGCTGGAATAGTTTGCCGGTAGAAGTAATTAGTAGCACGTCTATAAACATGTTTAAAAATCGATTAGACGCATATGTTGATAGAAAGGGTATAGTTTAAGGTAGTAAAATTAAGGCTTTCTGGGGATAGATCCCACAGCTCAACACAAGTGTTGTGGGATATAGGGAGGCAGCGTCTTGGGTTAGGGGATACTCTCTGTCTTTACACACCCATTTAAAGAGATTCCTCTGCCGAGCGGTGCCCCCCATAGTACTGTGAGGTATTGAAAAACTCATGATCTTCACTTGCCCCACAAACACCTTTAAATGGGAGACCCAAATGGGTGCACACACATTTCTACATTACTGTACAGTCTTTACAGCCACACCTACTCTTTTTCTCGTAAGTGATATATTGTAATGTATATGATTGTAAATTTTGACTTGGTCCGCTATCGATATGGACCGTGACTTGATGGATACGTAATGAAATTGACTGGATTCTTTGGATCCGATATATTTGCATGTCCTTTATAAATAGATATAGAGTGTAACATATTTGTGGATAGTAGTCTATTATGACTTGATCCTCTGGATCAGAGATTCTATCTTTAGTTTTAAATCGATAATTAATTATTGTTTTAAATTGATAATTATTTAGTTTCGTAAAAATTGGTCGTTGCCAATTTACCGGCAGTTTTTACATAAATTTCTTATGTTCTTGTGGTTCGGAACCCACGTAAAATTGTAGGTCCCCTCCGCCACCACGGAGGACATGCACAATACACGAACACACAGTTAGGTAGACCAGCCATGAGTGGATCCTAGGGTCTTTGTTGGTCTGAAACATTATAACATTATATATATATATATATATATATATATTAGGGTGTTTCATACCTATAGGGTAAAATAAAAATGAGCTTGGAGTTTTAATCCACACGTTTCTCCGTATTCTAAAGAACAAAAAACACGTTTGTGCAAGTTTGAACCAGATCGCGCTGCATTTAGAGGTCCCCAACTTTGACGACTTTTTGTCAGTTCATTTCTCGCCTGCCTGCAGTGAAGACGGTTTTCTTCGTCACTTGAGCGGTTCGTGTTGTATAGCCTATTGGACAACTATGGAGGTAATTATATATGCTACTAATTATCTCATTTTACTGTGGTATTGAAATTTATTATTATTTAATTTCTGTCATTTTACTGTGGTAGTGATATTTATTATTAATATTACATGAAATTAATTAGTCTGTTGCATATTGGACAACTAAGCTGGTAATTATTTATGATACTAATTAATGTAATTTTACTGCGGTATTGAAATTTATTTAATTAATGAATTGTCAAAGAGAACGTAGTGTACACGTATCAGTTTTATAAATAAAGAAAAGCAGTAACTGGGACTCGAACCAGTGTCATAGCCGTTTGGCGGCATCGCTCAAGTCGGCGTACACAGCACGCTATCCACTCCCTAGATGGTGTAGTGGATAGCGTGCTGTGTACGCCGACTTGAGCGATGCCGCCAAACGGCTATGACACTGGTTCGAGTCCCAGTTACTGCTTTTCTTTATTTAATTAATGAAATTAATTACGATGTGAAATTATTTCTGTGGAATTATTTAGTTTGTTTTCTTTTCCAGGTGTCTACCAGAGCGAAAACAGAAGTGTTTCTTATTGGCCAGACGGATGCGAACATCACATCAAGTGGCCTTCCAACTCAGTTGCAAGTACTCAAAAAGTACTTTTACCACCAAAAGGAGCAAAAATTTGGACGTACTAAATGCCTGAACCTGTGCCTGGATGCCTGTCTCATATTTTGGGAGAGAGCGAGAATCCCCATGATGCGTCGAGATTCGGCCTTGAGGAAGATGGAATCCCTTCTCAAGGAATACGACCGGCTTGTGAAGCACAAGTCACATAAAGCAGAGTCCTTCCGAGTGAAGGAGGCGATGTTCAAGGAGGCAATAGCGAAGGAGATCATGGACATTGCTCATTCACAGGCTAAGGAAATGATGAAGAATCAGGAGGACATCCACTTTCTCGACATGCAGCGTGAAGATCCAAATTCCTGCAGCATGGGCCCTGTTGACATGAAGCTTCACTATAAGGAGATTAGGAAAAGGAAGAGGCTGGACAAGATTAAGGAACAACAGGAGAAGGCCAGGAAGGAACAAGGAGCTGCAGAAGATACGGGGGCTTTAGTGATTTCAACTTCGTCAGAGACTGACTCAGATGTCGTTGACCCAACCGTGGAAGTTTTTCCATCCTCCTCCAAGGGAAATACCAAGAAGCGACGCAGGAATCTGATCTCACAGGATGTGACGACTACCTACGATCGGGCCGAAAGAGCCATCGCGCTCACCAAAGAGTTCAACTGTTCTCTGACGAAGAACGAAGAGCAGAAGCAGTATTTGCTCAAAACTGTGATGCAGCATAGGGCGAAATACCCGAATAAAACCAAGAAGGATTTCATGGACAAATGATTCGCAAGAAGTGGTTATGTTTTTTGTATCTTTGTGAAAATGTGTAGTGAAATGGTACTCGTTTGTTGAATAAAAATTCATTGACAGATTTTTGTTTAATTTTTTCCGTTTATGATCTGCCAGAGCATCAAACTGGGGACCCGTAAACTTTAAACTATTGAATTAATACTTCGGTTTATCAGTCTCCTCAGCAAATGGAACAAGGGGATCCATGTGGATTAAAATTTTTCCAAACTTTTAATTTATGAAACACCCTAATATATATATATATATATATAAAGGGTGATCCAGAGAAATGGGACCCAAAAGAAACCCCTGTAACTCTTAAAGTATAAGTCCTTTTATAAAATCATACGCATCATTCGAAAGAGGATAGTTACAAGTTTGTGCAGGATTGTATAGGTTTTGACAATACAAGACAAGGTAAGATACAAAACAAAATAAAAGTGTTATTAAAACTAACCCTTCAAGATGACTGCATGGACTGTGGAACAGCTGCGTTTCATAACTGAGCAATATTATGAGCATGGAAGAAGTGTAGTTTCAGCTCTTAGAAGGTGATTTTGACATCTGAAAATTTGTCTTGAAAGATCTTTGAGCTGAAACTACACTTCTTCCATGCTCATAATATTGCTCAGTTATGAAACGCAGCTGTTCCACAGTCCATGCAGTCATCTTGAAGGGTTAGTTTTAACTAACACTTTTATTTTGTTTTGTATCTTATCTTGTCTTGTATTGTCAAAACCTATACAATCCTGTACAAACTTGTAACTATCCTCTTTCGAATGATGCGTATGATTTTATAAAAGGACTTATACTTTAAGAGTTACAAGGGTTTCTTTTGGGTCCCATTTCTCTGGATCACCCTTTATTTATATATATATATTATATATATATATATGTGTGTGTGTGTGTATATATATATATATATATATATATATATATATATGTGTGTGTGTGTGTATATATATATATATATATATATATATATATATATATATATGGTGTGTGTGTGTGTATATATATATATATATATATATATATATACGTATATATATGTGTGTGTGTGTGGTATATATATATATATATATATATATATATATGTGTGTGTATATATATATATATATATGTATATATATATGATGAATAAAACCACGAAGGAAAGGAAACACAAAATGGTGCTCAAGCGCTTTCGTCTAATGACATCCTCAAGAACACTGAAGTACATAAAAAGGTTACAGCCTATATATAGGTTACAGAAAGAAAAAAAAGAAAAAATAAATAACATACATACACACACACACACACATATATATATATATATATATATATATATATATACAGGGTGGGCGGAAAGTAGCTCCCTAATTTAAATTACATATAAATTATGTATAAATTGTGATTGTATTGTTATATTGTTATGGTGTGTTCTCTAAAGTGGTACAATTGTAACGGTAATCTTTTTTTCTCTAAAGTGTTCTCTTTGTGTTCTCTAAAGTGGTACAATTGTAACGTTCATTTTTTTTTTTTTCATTTCAGATTGAAGGGTAACATGGCTGAGCGTTTAACACTGCAGGAGCGTGCCCAGTTGGCGGCACTGTACGAAGTTTGGCAATCTGTCGTTCGAGTTCAAAGATGGTGGCGGGCCATTCACGGACCACGTGCCCAAGTGGACCCGAAAACAATCAAGAACTGCCACTCGAAGCTCATGACCACGGGGTCTGTGGCAGATGTTTGAAGATGTGGTCGCCCTTCGACATCCAGGGCCCAGGAGACGGTGCAGGCAGTTCAGGAAATGTTCGCACGGAGTCCACGAAAGTCAACTCGCCAGGCAGCTCGGGAAAGTGGACTCTCCCGCTACTCAGTGCGAACTGTGCTGAAGAAGGAGCTGAACTGGCGTGCGTGGAAGCCGCATTACTGCCAATCTCTCTCGGACGAGGACTGCGACATTCGCATGGAGTTCGTGGAAATCATGCTGGCTTGGCATGAAGACTGGCCCCATCTCTTCCGCAACATCCTCTGGAGCGACGAGGCGGTGTTCCACGTCGGAGGCTTTGTCAACCGCCACAATTGCCACTACTGGGCAGGAGAGGATCCCATGGTTACCGCAGAAAAACGGCAGAATCGGTTCAGTGTAACGGTGTGGTGTGGTATGACCTCAGATCAGGTTGTGGGCCCGTTCCTTCTGCGCAACACCATGAATGCTGAGCGGTACCTTGCTATGTTGCGAAACGAGGTCTGGCCGGTTGTCAGCACATGGAAGAACATCGACGATCTGATATTTATGCAAGATGGCGCCCCTCCGCACTTCGCTCTTGTTGTCCGTGAGTGGCTGGATGCCCACTTCCCTGGGCGTTGGATGGGTCGTCGTGGTCCACATCAATGGCCAGCCAGGAGCCCCGACTTGACACCGTGCGACTTCTTTCTTTGGGGGTGGGTAAAGGAAGAAGTCTACCGCACCAAACCGAGGACATTCGAAGAACTGGAGGACCGAATTCGGGAAGTCATGTCCTCCATCCCGCCGGAGTTCCTGCTAAAGTCAGTGGACGCCATTCCTGGGCGGCTCCAGAAGCTGGTGGAAAGAGTTGGAGCCCACATTGAATTTTATAGAAAACCTACCATGTATGCCTACCTTTTCATATTATTTCTTCTGAAATAAATGGATAACATACGTATTTTTTTACCAATCCAAAATAGGGAGCTACTTTCCGCCCACCCTGTATATATACATACATATCTATATATACAAATACATACATACATACATACATACATATATATACAATAAATAGAGAAGTAAAAATAAAAATTAAAAATTAAAACCTTAAAGGATTACCAGTGAGGCGTACAGATTTTAAGGAAAAATATCGATTTTTAGCACAAGATCAAATGGATTATAAAAATACAAATTTATACTGGAACTCTGCCCGGGTTTTAACACACTGCTGCCTATGGTCAGGTTTCGATATATATAAAAAAATAAAATGCAAATTAAAAGTTAATAAAGTAGCAGACAAGTTTACCAAAGATTTAATGTTTTACCCTTCTTATCTAAATCTGTTTTAAAGGAATTCAAAATAACAGGATCGAGTTGAAAAAGACCTTTGCTTATGTTGAAGTTATTTGAAAGTTGGATAATGGCAGACTCAAGAATATTTCTATTAACAATGTTGCTTGAATGGAATAAAACTGAAGCATTATTCCAATCAATACAGTGGGCTAACTCTGACAAATGGACAAAAAGGGCACTGGACAACTGTCCTATTCTAACGGAATATTGATGCTGTTTTATACGTGTGTGCAAATCCTTTCCCGTCTGACCTATGTAAAAGGAATCACATTGTTTACAACCAATTTTATAGATAATGCCTGAATTATTGGTAGGGCTATTTTTTACTATGATATTTTTCACAATATTGTTATATGAAAATACTACATTAATATCCAAAAGTTTAAGTACATTAGCAATGCCTAAAAAGCTCGGGAAAAATGGAAGTACTAAAATTTTTTTTTTTTGACAAAGTACGAGTGTTAATATTGACACGATAGAAAGTTCGTTTTGCCTTGTTGAGACAAGATTCCATAAACGCAGATGGATAACACAAATCACTTCCAATACCGTTGATTTTTTCCAATTCGGCATCGATGTATTCCGGACTGGCGATCCTAAGGGCGCGGAGAAACATTGATGAAAATATGGCCTTCTTATTGGGGGTATCATGTCCCGAGTAAAAGTGTACGTAGGACAAATTGTTTGTCGTTTTCCGATAGATACTAAACTTAAAACCTGGGCTTTCCCTATGTACACGCACATCCAAAAATGGGATTGAATTGTCTTGCTCCACTTCTAAAGTAAACTTAA
>JAJOZX010003761.1:0-197500 GCA_023014485.1 Bathynomus jamesi | reverse complement strand
CTCCATTAAATGTAAAAGTACTACCTTTAAGAGTTGGCTCTAACATAGAATTAAGGTCATTTTTATCAAAACTTTGAAATTTGGGGGAATTACTGAAAACCTTGTCAAGGATAATTTTACGAGTTTCGTCCACAGGATATTGGTAAACAGGGAACTAATGTCAAAACTTACCAAGTAATGGGTTGAGTTAAATTTCTTTTCAAGGAGTTCCCTCTGAAAGGACGCGGAATCAGAAATAGTATACTCATTTTTGGAGAAAGGGGAAAGCAAACTAACCAAAAATTTGGCAAGATTATACGAGGGCAAGCTATATGAAGCCAGAATAGGCCTCAAAGGAGTTCCGGGTTTGTGTATCTTAGGGAGACTGTAAAGATAAAAAAGGATGGAGAGTTTTTGGAGATTTGTCGTGTTGGTGGTGTTTTTCCTAAGTTTATATATTTTAAATTATATCGCGAATCTCTCTATCATTCCCAATTTTATAAAGGCTCCATGACTTACCTTTTGAACTGCGAAATTAATTTAAAAATCAAGCAACTCTCTTCCTTGACGGCTTCGGTTGAAAAATTAGAAGCTAATTTGAAAACTAAACTTTCATTTTTGGATTTCCTAATGATTAGAAATTTTAGTCTACATAATTTAAACGCATTTATTGATAAAGTTTCTGTTACGCATGAAAGGAAGTTGCGCAGTTTGGGTCTGAGTGGTCCTAGATTTGTAGATTCTTCGAAGACTATTATTAACCTTTCAGATTATACATTGTGCGCTAGGGAAAGGTTTTTGCTCTCTTTGGGCCTGCATTTTAAAATTCCAGTATTTAATTTCTCTAAACCCCGCTTTTTGTTGCCGTTTGAAAAATTATAATGATAATCATAGTTATAGTAAACCAAAATTACAATGTACTCAATGTCCGAGCCGACATTATGTCGCCATTAGGAATGTATACGCGGCGATATTATTATTTTTATTATTATTTTTTTTTGTTGGGATAAATTTTTGATGTGCTTTCGACTTTGCCAAATAATTGGTGACTTGTTCTTTTTAAAATTTCATAATTTTCTTAGATTTAGCTTAAAAATGAATCCTGATTAAAAGTTTGCAGTGTTCATGTTTTGTATACATTCTCTCTTAGTTACAAAAGATGAAGTTATGTCTTGCCTAAGCATTTAATTGTAAATCTTAAACCTTTAATTTTTACTCATATGCATATCTTAGTATAAAGATGCATAGTTCAATTTCCACTTCTAATTTACTCGACGGATCAGGAAAACAGCAGATCTGAAAATACGCGGTTTAAGATAAAAATATGGCTTCCTCTTCCTATAACCTGTTTATCTGTTTAACCATTGTCACAACAAAAAATTTACTTTATTTTTAACATTGTGCAAAAATAATACAGCCTTTTCAACATTTAATAATAATGATGTTAGCAGAATCATGATATATAAACCCACATAATTTCTTCCATGTTCATTCAGAATTAGACTCAAAGGCTGAGCGCTACCTGTACATTTTAGCAGTAAATTTCAGTAAGAAATAGGCTCTATCTTCTCCTTCGAGCCTTGCTCTCTACAGAGAACTTAGTTATTAAAATTTCCCGATACGTTATAAAAAGAATCAGGGAATCTTCAGAGAATTTAGTAAGCCTCCCAGAATCCTCCGAGCCACTATAGAAGAACTCGGAGAGTAGTATAGAAGAAACTACTGCAAGTAACAAATCCGTTGCTGTCACCTAACTAGAACCCCCGTCGACTTCGAACCAACTCAGGCCATAGACGGAGGGGTTAACAACTTGCGACCACTTCTTCAGGACACGTCTCCAAGGATTTCGTCGTAGGAATCTCGTTAAGTACAGAACTCTTTTTTTTTTTAAATAATCTCTAAACATTTGAAAAGTCAGTATTATTAACAGTTAATAATTAGTATCGAGCCAGAATTAACAAAAAACACAGTGAACATTCCATACACCAGTGATACATTTCTTTTTAGTGAAACCGAGTTATTTCCACTATTATAGTTAGTATAGTATAATTTTATTTGATGTACTAAACATGATATTACCATACCTTCACGTACATTCGAGTGAAATCTATTTTACATTTTTTTTATTATTATTTTGTTTCCAATCTTTTCAAATTTTCCCCTAGTTAGGCAAATTGTTGTGCATTTATTTAATGTGTATTTTTTAGATAGAGTAGTTAGGAAAACCCCTCAAGTGATCATTCCATAAATTAAGATCGGTCAAGCAGACCAAATTAGAACACATTAATAGTACTTTCACATATGAACGATTCAGACGGTGCGCTTTCTGACATCGAAAATTTACCTACACCCATTTCTCCACCTACCCAGCGCCCTTCAAACATATTCCCAAACACACAAACTTCAGATCAAGTACAAGCCAATATGTCTCAAATCCCCGCCCCAGCATACATTAACTTAGGTAGACTGGTAAACCTTCCCCCATACTGTCTTAATTTTTAAGGGGACCATAGATAAACCACGCGTAAGACCTTGGATTGAGTCTTTAGAACAACATTTCTTACGCGAAAACATCACCGATGATGATATAAAGATTAGGGAAGCAAAAAGGTTTATCGACCCTAAAGAAGGGAATGCTCATGATACAGCCACCTACGTCCCATCTATTAGCGAAGCTACAACATGGGACAATTTTAAACAAAACTTATTAGAATTTTTTAAAGAAATAACACTTGCACAACCCTTAGCCACGTTAGAAGCAGTTTTCCAAGCTAAATGGAAGAAAGAGGAACATGAATATTTAAATAATTTTATTACACGAACACAAACTCGTAGGAGAAGCCCTCCGAGCCGCAGAAAATGCGTGTGGCATTACTTTCACTTCAAAACAAAGAAATCTAATAGTAGCAACGACCATTTACCAAAACCTACCGGAGCACCTAAAAAAAGTTTCAAGGGTTTCTAAATATTGACAAACCAGTAAGTGTAGTCATAAATAAAACACGGGAACATTACCCAGATTTAGCAAACCAGAACTACCGAAAGGGTAGAGAAACCCCCATACATTACATTCAGCAGCAGCAACCACAACAGCAACAACAACAACCCTATAAATCGAGGCCGATGCAGGGAACACCACCCCAGAAACAAGCCCCCAAACCCAGAATACACGCTCTCCTCCGCAGTGTTTTAACTGCGATAGCTTTGGGCACATGATAAGTCAGTGCAATTATCCCCATTATTGCTCCCACTGTCACGAACATGGCCATCGCCGTGGCGATCGCCAAAAATGTGCTGATAAAGCCCCTGCAGGGTATAGGCCCTACTTCCAGAAATCGAACCCCCAGTGTTCCCAAAAGTCCTCCAATCCCCAGAAACCAGTCCATTCCCAGCGTCAGTTGAACCACCAACCAAATAGATTACGACCACAGGGTCAATCAACTATTACCCCATGTACAAACCCCAGTACAATCAGCAAGGTCGGATAGTTCGGTACGTAGTAGTACCCGTGGAGGAATCATTTTTCCCAGAGTACAGTTTTTAAGAAAACCCTTCAGCATATGATGATCCCATAGGCATAGAATATGACCCAGGTCCTCCCATAGAAGACAGTTCGAGTCCTTTTTTAGACCCTACTTTGGAGCGGCAGTTCAACCTCCTCCCTCCGAAAGGATAACACTGGGGAACAAATTTCAACTTTTTGTCTATTGAATTAGATTTGACAGTTAGTTCTAGGTAATTTGGGTGCGCTGAGCACGAATCTTTACTCGGTTTTGCTCTATCAGGTCCTGATTTTGCTCAACACCCCTCCTCTTTCGTCGTATTCATAAAAAGTTTTTTTTCTCAATACTCGCTGTCTTTTTGCAGTTACACATTATGCAACTAGGTTTTTATCTAGGTATTTGTACCTATTGTTATGGTATTGTTGTATTATGTATATTTTTATATGTAACACCCTAAAAATATTTTTAATTTTGTCATTTTTAACCCATTTTAATATTAGTAAATTAAGCTAAAAATATCATAGAATTCTAAAATTTTCTCGAGCGTTCCTGTTTTCTGTAGAGTATTCTAGAGGGACAACTAAAATATATAAAAGCGACTCGTTTCCAGAGTTAATCAGTCAATTCAATCAGTCAGTCAGTCAGTCAGTCAGTCAGTTGAGTTAGTTAATTAAGTTTGGGCATTAACATAATTTTGAATTGGCATATGATTTAGTGAGTAATTTTGTCATCGTGATTTAATATAGTTGATTTAATTAGACGTAATTTATATTGTACCTACTCATCCGTGTTTCTAGTTTAATTTCATAGATTGTAAGTACCTATTTCATAATAAGTACCTATTTAAACTAATTTTTGTGTTTATATTTCAGATTTTCTTAAATTTATATGAATTAAGGGCTTTAAATACCTTTACAAATTGACAGAACGTTCAAGCAATATGTCATCAAGCACTAGAAAGTTCAAATGCAAAAACAACCCCGATTCCTTCTGTTATATATGTGGAAATTTTACACTTCCACATCAACGAGCAAATATAACTGACTTC
The DNA here is from genome assembly GCA_023014485.1 of Bathynomus jamesi. Lineage (NCBI taxonomy): Eukaryota > Metazoa > Arthropoda > Malacostraca > Isopoda > Cirolanidae > Bathynomus > Bathynomus jamesi. The sequence continues at coordinate 192,970 of JAJOZX010003761.1, read as the reverse complement.
GTAAAAAGAGCTTACTTAGCTTATTTTGGCATAAAACTGGGGGACCAAGATAAATCGTGGGCTCCACATAAAGCCTGCACTATATGCATTGAAAGACTGCGACATTGGACGAAGGGTTCGGATTCAAAAATACCTTTTGGAGTTCCGATGGTAAGTTTATGATTTCATAAAACTACGTAATTTAATCACTAGTATACTGTAACTTACCTAAATGTAATTGTAACTTAGGTACATAAACAAAAATTTACAGAAAATGTTTATAAGAATCTCAAATATTGCATAAGGTTGAAACACACAGAAATGTTAAATGTTTGGGTGATAACTTTTGATAAAATTCATAAAAACAAGTCTCTCGTCGCTTTTGTTAACGCTTTACAATTTTTTTTCCATATCAGGTGTGGCGAGAGCCTACTAACCACGAGACCGATTGCTACCTTTGCTTTGTCAAGACTTCGGGCTTCACTAAGAAAAATAAACATTGTATCGAGTACCCAAATTTCGACACCGCGATACGACCTGTGCTACATTCAAATGAGATCCCCATTCCAAAATTTAAGGGTCTGCCAACTCAAGAATTAGTTGAAGATGTTCCTGAAATATTGTTATGCACTTTGAGGAGTCAGACACCGATTTTGACCCCAGCGTATTTGAAAGTCAAAACGATCCGCAAAAGTTTAACCAGGCCGAGTTGAATGATCTTGTAAGGGATCTAAATTTGCCAAAAAAGGCTGCGGAAATTTTAGCTTCAAGACTTAAAGAGAAAAACTTGCTTACTTCAAACACATACATTTCATTTTACAGAAAAAGAGAAGAAGAACTTGTTAAATATTTTAGAACAGAGGATAGTTTAGTATATTGCTGCGACATAGTTGGTTTGTTAAAGAAGATGGGGGTTGAGTCTTACGATGCAAATGATTGGCGCTTGTTTTTAGACAGTTCGAAAAGAAGTCTTAAGTGTGTGTTGTTGCATAATGGCAATCTATACGGCTCGATACCGATTGGGCACTCAACAAAATTAAAAGAAAAGTATGAACATATAGAAAAGGTTTTAAATCTTATCAAATATAGGGAGCACGAGTGGATCATATGTGTTGACTTAAAAATGGTTAATTTTCTGCTAGGACAACAAGGAGGGTATACTAAATATCCCTGCTTCCTTTGCTTATGGGACAGCAGAGCCAAGGAAGAACATTATTTCAAACGAATCTGGCCAGCACGAACATCACTTACTGTCGGAGAAAAAAACGTAATTAATCCACCTTTAGTGAGCAGAGATAAAATCATATTTCCTCCTCTGCATATAAAAACTAGGCCTCATTAAACAATATGTAAAAGCTTTAGATACGAACGGCGAGTGTTTCAAATACATAACTTCAAAATTTCCAAGTTTAAGTTATGAAAAAATCAAGGCGGGAATTTTCGACGGTCCACAAATAAGAACAATGATTAAAGACAGCAATTTTCTAATGTCATGAATGAACGCGAAAAAAATGGCTGGTTCTCATTCGGGACTTGATAGAAAACTTTTAGGCAATTATAGGGCAGATAACTACGAAGAAATCGTAAAAAACTTTTAAGGGACTACAAAGAGTTAGGTTGCAATATGAGCATAAAAAATGCATTTTTTGAATAGCCATCTTGACCAATTTCCAAGTAATTTAGGTGATGTAAGTGACGAACAAGGGGAGAGATTCCACCAAGATATCAAAATTATGGAGGAACGGTACCAAGGCCGCTGGGATTCCACACATGATGGCTGATTACTGCTGGTGCTTGAAAAGAGACCTGCCATCAACAAGCAAATACGCTAGAAAGTCTTACAAAAGAAAATTTTTGCCACAGTGAAAGCTTCATATCTGTTTGTTTTTTATTTTAAGTCATTTCTATCGTTATAATGTAATTTTACTGTAGTTTGAACTGCTTCTATTCATGAAACTTGAAAAAAAAATTTAACACATGACTTAATTTTTTAGTCCTAATTTGAAAAATCTGGAAAATGGCACATAGGCTGTCGACAAGAATCAGGACCTGATAGAGCCAAACCGAGTTGAAATTCGTATTCAGCGCACCCAAATTACCTAGAATCAAGTGTCAGATATCATTCAATAAAATACGTGTTGCCCAGTAATAGGTGCAAACCTCCTAGATTTAATAATAAATTGTAGTATAGATAACCAAGATTTAACCGCTCTCCTAGATACAGGAGCACACGCGACGTTAATTAAGAAACAATGTGTAGATGAGTTACTAGAGAGTACAGATTATAAATATGAAATTAAGGCACCCTCCTGTCAACTCAGAGGAGCTACAGGCACACCCATACCTACATACGGAGAAATTGAACTATATTTAGAAGTTGGAAACGCGCTATACCCCATGAAATGTTGTATAGTGGACACAGTGGCCATCTTTCAGACAGATATCCTACTAGGTGTGGTTTTTCAACCGGAATCAATGGGAGATTCACCTAGCCGGAAAGTGAGTAAACTGTCGAAATAGGACACACCCTCTCCATGAGGATAACAGACAGCTTAATGCTAATAGAATTAGTTCAGTTCAGATTTCCGAAAGAAATAGGAAACCCCCTCCACTTGATTGCAGTTCAAGTCAGTCGGTTGCATCCAGAGGGACAACCGCTCCTGAAATCAGCTCCCAGAGTAATCAGTTCCAGTTGTTGAATCCAGTTGGATCAACACAGTAAGTTTCCAGTCAGCCAGTTTCAGTTCAGCCCATAAGGCAAATTTTAGTCGCCGAACCAGAGTCAGATTCTCAATTTTTCATATGTCTTACCGAGCATATAACAGTAGCACCTTATGAGAAGATTTGTTTCCTAGCAAAAGTAGTCGACAGTCAAGGAAAATTATTAGAGTCGGAGCGTACTCTGATTACAGAGAAAAGTAATTTCAAATGAGATGTTCTTATTGCCCAAGTCCTTAGTCAGAGTCAGAATTCAGCTATCCCTGTTGTTTGTCTAAACAAGGGAAAAGCCCTATCGAATTAACTTCAAATCAGAAAATAGGAACTGTTTCCACAGTAGAAATAAATTCAGATTTCCCCACCAGTACCCTAAATTGTTTCCAGTTCCTTTAGAGTTAAATCCTTCAGTATTGAAAGAAGAATATAAGAAATGTCTGGAGCACTCCCTTCAGGAGTCACCAGTCTTACAGGATCCCAAACTATGGAATCACTTCTCGATTTCCTGATAAGAAATAGAGATGTGATTGCCCTAAAAGGAGATCCTCTGGACCGAACTAATTTGGTCCCTTTTGAAATCAAGTTGGAACCCAATTCCAAACCCATTTTCATTCCTCCCTATCGGGTTCCACATTCCCAATTAGTCACTATTGAGGAACACATCACGGACATGTTGGAGCAGGATGTCATTCAGCCTGCAGCTAGTCCCTGGTCCGCTCCTATGATTCTTGTCTCCAAAAAGGACGGAACATCTCGCCCTTGTATAGATTTTAGACGCCTAAACCACATTACCATCCCAGACCGTTTCCCTATTCCAAACATGCAGGAAACAATTCTGAACGTAGGGAAAGCTAACTTATTTTCATCGCTCGATTTAGCATCGGGTTATTGGCAAATGGAGGTCAGTCCAGAATCTCTGGCATTGACTGCTTTCTCCACTAACCGAGGCCATTACGAATTCCAGGTTTTACCTTTCGGAGTCCGAAATGGGCCTGCTAATTTCTCTAGGTTGATGAATATAGTCCTTTCCGACCTATTAGGTGTTGAAGCTCTCGTTTATCTTGACGATATTATCGTTTACAGTTCGGACATAAAAACACTTTCAACGTCTTCAGAATGTGCTATCACGCACACCTTAAACTGAAACTTGCAAAGTGCAACTTTTTACAGGAGTCCCTTATATACCTAGAATTTCTACTATCATTCACGGGAATTAAACCTGATCCAGCCAAACTCGAATCACTGGAAAGGTACCCTGTACCCAAAACCATCGACGACGCTCGTGCATTTATTGGTTTTGTCGGATTCTATCAGAATTTTATCCCCCAATTTTCAAATATTGCTAAACCCATTACTAATTTGTTCCAGAAAAATGTTAAATTTAATTGGGAATCCGATCACCAACATGCCTTGGAAACTTTAATTGGTAAACTAACCTGTCATCCCATCCTCCAATATCCCGATTACACCAAACCCTTTATCATAGCCACAGATGCTTCCTCCTATGGACTAGGAGCCGTCCTATTACAGGAAGTAGATGGTGTGGAATTACCCATTACTTATGCCAGTCAACTTCTCTCTGCACCTCAACGGAATTATTCCACTACGGACCGAGAGGCCCTAGCAGTGTATTGGGCTTTGAAAAAATTCCGAAATATTGTCTATGGCTACGATGTAAAAATCAAAACTGACCATAAGCCACTCACGTATCTCTTCAAGGACAAGCTACTTGAAGAACGGTTGAGTAGATGGGCTCTGTTGAGTCAGGACTTTGCGGCAAAAATCGTATACAAATTGGGAAAACTTCAAGTTATTCCAGATGGATTGTCGAGACTCAAGCCCAACACCCAAGTGAATAAAATAGGAATTCTTCCTGTGTTCGACTACGAATGTCTGCAATACTCCCAACAACAGGACCAACACACCCAGAACCTTCGGGCGCCGCTGGAACAAAAGGAGCCATCGAAGGTAAAAGAACAGTACAACCTCAAAGATGGGCTCGTACATTTTAGGAACGAAGATGGAAACGACCTCGTAGAAATACCAAAGGATCTCGTCGATATAGCCATTGGACTTTGTTACGACTCACCTTTGTATGGCCACATGGGGCCGGATCGCACCATCAAGATTCTTTTGGAGTGATACCATTTTCCCGAAATGAACAGAAAGGTACATGAATACATCGTTGAATATCCGTCTTGTTTAAAACACAAAAGCAACGTACCGTCCACAGCTCCCATGCATAAATATCCAGTATGCCAAAGGCCCTGGTAAAGAACTGGAATGAACATACTCGGACCATTCCCCAAAACATCAAAGGGAAACCAGTACATCATTGTGCTTACGGACCACTTCTCGCGTTACAGCGAAGTTGCTGCCATTCCAGACCAGACCTCGGAAACTGTGGCAAGAGCCCTAGTGGAACGCGTCATCCAGAATCATACCACTCCTTCCATCCTAATTTCGGATAACGCCCTTAGTTTCACGTCCAAACTGTTCGAGTCACTCTGTAACATGTGTAAAATTAAAAACACACACATTGTGGCATACCATCCGCAGGCAAACGGCTTAGTGGAAAGGAACATTCAAAAGATCTTAGAAGCCCTTCGCCATGTTGTCGATGCATCCTCCCGTACATGGGATGATTCCCTTCCCATGGTACAAACAGCCATCAACAATGGCTATAACGTGTCTATCGGGGACACCCCTCATTTCGTCCTATATCACTACGACAAGCGTCTGCCTTTTGATTTGCCCGACCAAATCGACTCGGCAGTTCTAACATCTTCCGAGATGGCAGAAGCAAATCAGCAACTAGCTGAACGATCATTCAAAATTTTTTACATAATCCGCTGTGCCCTAGACCAACGAAACCAACAGATGGAGCAAGAGCAACATAGGCGTCATCCCCGTCAACGAACTATGATCGTCGGTATGCGATGTTATCTGAAGGGCGTGAAACCGCCAAGTGCTCATCGCAAATTATACCCAAAATGGGATGGCCCATATAGGATTATGAAAAATCTCGGAAAAAATCGTTATGAAATCCTCGACCTCCGGGTTCATTCCAAACTAAAGATCATTCACGCTGATAATTTGAAGATAGCTGCCGAACAACACCTTCCCAAAAAACAGCTGCCAGGCGTTCGAGCCGCCTATCCTTCGAAAGGTCAAGGTATGTTAGAAAATCTAGAAGAGGAAGAGCCATTGTTGTCCCAAGACGATATGATGACTAAGCTGATTGATGCAGCATTGCTTTTATATATTAAGTTAAGGTGTATATATATCCATCTCATAATTGTTAGGTTAGTGAAAAATTCACTTAATTTAGAGCTAGCATTTTTGGGCTCTTGTGGCATCATTGTTTGGGCACTCTTGTGGCATCATTTTTTTGGGGCGCTGTGCGTCCTTCCTACTCGTTTGTTGAATGCGGCACCTACAGGGCGTGGTCTTATAGAGAGCTTTCTTACAATTCAGTTTGATTGTTGCAAGGTTTAGAAAAAAGGTTTAGAAAAAATACCATAAATAGTGCCCCTTTTGTTTTTATCTTAATTTTATGCAACTGAGGCCTAAGGTAGGCCCACATCGAGTCAGCAACCCTAAGGTAGGATCTGATAGGACCTCCAAGTTAGTAAGATTTTAGTCTAGCTTAACTTGGGCTGTAGGTTAAACTGGCCCTTCAGAGCTTGGCCGTTCACAGCTCAGCTGGGATTCTGAACCCAATAAAAAAAAAAAAAAAATAACATGGTCCTTCGAAACCGGATTCTAGCCCAAGACTGAGTCGGTGACTATTTTCCGGCGAAGTTCTGATTGTGCAAACTGTAGCCCAAGTTAGGCCTAGACGGGTTGAGCATAATTGAGTTAAGGTCCCAGGGTAGAAAGTTTGGTCGCCCAATTGCGAAACTTGGCCACTCGTCTGTCGTTGTTTTGGGCCTACATTTTTACTGGTTTGGTTAATTTTGGTTTATTATTGAGTTAAGGTCCAGGGTGAAAGTTTGTCGCCCAATTGCGAAACTTGGCCATTAGTCTGTCGTTGTTTTTGGCCTACATTTTTACCAGTTTTCCCAGGGTAGAAAGTTTGGTCGCCCAATTGCGAAACTTGGCCACTCGTCTGTCGTTGTTTTGGGCCTACATTTTTACTGGTTTGGTTAATTTTGGTTTATTATTGAGTTAAGGTCCCAGGGTAGAAAGTTTGGTCGCCCAATTGCGAAACTTGGCCATTAGTCTGTCGTTGTTTTGGGCCTACATTTTTACCAGTTTGGTTAATTTTGGTTTATTATTCGTAGGCGAAGGTTGCAGACTTCAGTGCGTCAGTCACTTGGGTGGAAAATTTGGTATTCCATACTAATGGTTGGTCAGTACCCCAACCAAGCAATTCAGTTTATTTGAAAAAAGCAAAATTTGAGTTTGATCAGTTTGGTTAAGTATTTTTGCCAATTCAGCTTATTTGGTATTGAGCCCAATTGTTGTTTGTATTGAAGATGAGTGCAGCTGAATTGAACAAGTTTAAAAAAAGGAGAAGCGCCTACAAAGGTCTAATTACAAAGGTCATTGCCACTATAGATTCTCTGCCATAAAGCAAGAGGATTTAAGCTTAGTGACTGCACAGCTTTCCATATTAGGTAGAAAATAAAACGGTTGCTCTAAGCGAAGTAAATGTTAAAATTGAGGCTCTTATAGAAGAGGATGAAATAGAAAATAACATAATTTACTTTGAAGAGATTATTGATGATATAATTAAAGTATGCCACAGAGAAAAAGAGTTTAGCAGCTCAGTACAGTTAGAGACCAGGTCTAATAATGAAACACAACCATCAACAAATGGTGTTTGCGAAGTTAAGGTTAACAGATCTGCAGTTCAATTACAGAGACTTGTACTCAAAACATTTTCTGGGAGTGTTCAGGAATGGCAAGGATGGGCAGACAGTTTTCAATCAGTAGTTCATTCTAGTCAAGTGTTAAGTGCGGTGGAGAAGTTTAATTATTTGCAGTCCCTCTTGGAAGGGGAGGCAGCAAAGACAATAACAGGATTAGCATTAACAAAGGCTAATTATAATGTGGCTTGGGATATATTAAAGAAACGGTTTGGTAAGCCAGAGGTCTTAATTAAAAGCCACCTCCATGAACTTTTACCTATACCTCCTGTTAATAATCCCAATAGTGTCAAGGAGTTACGGCAGTTATATGGTAAATTTGAAGTTAGAACTAGGTCCCTGGACAACTTGGGTGTAGGAATGGAAAGGTATGGTATAATGTTGGTCACTATACTGGAGTCTAAATTACCTAGCTCAATTTTGCTTGAATTAAGTAGGGGACACTGTACAGAACATGTGTACATCCCCCTTCGGCAGATGTTAAGTCTTTTAAGCACAGAATTAGCAAGACGAGAGGGAATTGAGTTTGACAGTGGGATGTTAACAAGGGGACAAAGGCAGGCACAGCACCAAAGTTCTACAAAAAGGAATAGCCCAGGTACAGTGTCAGCTCTACATGCATCCTCTGAGAATAAATTAAAGGGAATCAAGGATGCATATTTTGCGAAGGCAACCACAAGTCATATAAATGTGAGGTGCTGAGACTTTACCTGTTGAGGAGAGAAAGGACAGGGTAACTAAGTCCACAGCATGTTTTAAAATGTTTTTTGAAAGGTCACAGAGCAAGGTTTTGTAAGTTTAAAATTTTTTTTTAAAAATGCCATGGCCGGCATCAGCCATTATTGTGTGAAAACACTCCTAGTAGGCCTACCCCAGAAGTAGAGACATCAGTGGCACATGCCACTGCTATGAAAGGGAGTAAAAGTAAAGGAGGATTATTGCAAACAGCTACAGCATTATTAATTGAAAATGATGGAGAAGCTACTGTAAGAGTGTTGTTTGATAGTGGTAGCCAATGTAGCTTTATTAAGACCAGAATTTCCAGAAAATTGAAGTTTAAAGAACTTAAGAGGGAAAATTTAAGAATTTCTGGGTTTGGGGGTTCCGTTCAAAACGAACCAAAATTAAAAAGGTAGAAGTTCTGGTTAAGGGTTTGTTACTACAAGGTCCCACTATCAAGGTCCAAGCTGTAGAGATTGAGGAACTTTGTGTTCCAGTCACTATTTGTTTAGATATGGCATGTGTCCAAGAAATGCAAGTTAAAGGAGTTAATTTGGGCAATAATAAGTTTGAAGGAACAGAAGATATTGGTCTTTTGATTGGAGCTGACTATTATTGGGACTTCATCACTGATAATATTGTCCGCACATCTCGAGGTCCAGTAGCTATTGAAAGTAAGCTAGGCTGGATGCTACATGGTAGCTATTGCAATGAAATGGAGGTTAAAGCTCTTTTTGTTAAGATTGAGGAGAACAGCCATGATTTGGAAAGGCATTTGAAAGCCTTTTGGGAACTTGAATCCATTGGCATAAAGGACAAACAGGAGAAGCAGGCGAGTACAGTGAACAGTGATGTTTTAGAGCAATTTGAAAAAGGGATTGGGTTTAGAGATGGTTGCTATGAAGTTGGCTTCCCTTGGAAGGATTCTTGCAAACCCAGTTCAAACCTTCAGCTAGCTAATAGGAGGTTGGAGACTTCATTGTATAGGCTAAGAAAAAATGAATTGTTAATTGAATACAATGAGGCCATCCTAAGTTATGCTGAAAGGGTGCAAGGTGAGCTGGTGAGCCAGGAGGCACATTATCTGCCACACCATGCAGTGGTACGGCGAGACAAAAGTACCACCAAACTGAGGGTAGTTTTTGATGGCGCAGCCAAAGACAAAGGTGGTGTATCCTTGAATGACTGTTTGGATGCTGGGCCAAATTTAAATGCAGATTTATTTTTCTTGTTACTGGGATTCAGGTTTGGTAGAGTAGCATTGACTGCAGATGTGAAGCAAAGCCTTTTGCGGATAAAGTTAAAACCAGAGGACAGAGATGCAGTAAGGTATCTGTGGGTGGATACGAAAGACTTGTTGGAAAATGAACCTAAGGTTCAAGCATATAGAATGAAGTCAGTGTTGTTTGGCCTCAGCTCTAGACCATTTCTGTTGGCAGCTACTATGCAGTACCATTTTAAGAAATATTCTGAAGTCTATCCTAACACTATTGAACACATAAGGAAAAAATTTATGTTGGTGATTTGCTGTGTTCCGTGGATAATACAGAAATGGCTAAACAGATATTCATGGAGGCTAGAGCTATAATGAGGGAGGCTGGCATGGAGCTTAGAAAATGGCAGACCAATCATTCTCAATTACAAGTGTTTATGAGTCAGTCCTGTGTAGTACCTGATGCAGCAGAAAGTATTGAGGATTCTGGTATTAAGGAGTTGTGGGCAATAGACACAAAGGTGCTAGGCATTGTTTGGCAGCAAGGAGAGCATTTGTTTACCTTCAATGGGAAATCTTTAGTTGAGCTGGCTGAGAATGAGACAAGGTGGACAAAACGTACAGCTCTTAGTTTGGCTTCAAAGGTCTTTGATCCTCTTGGATTCCTGGCTCCATTTGTGATAAAGTAAAAAATTTGGTTTCAGAGCCTCTGCAAAATTGGACTTAGTTGGGACCAAGAGTTACCTGATTATATGGTGGTAAGGTGGAAATATTGGTTCAAAGAATTGGCACATCTTGGAGACATTGAAATCCCAAGTTGGTACTTTAGAGAGTTGAACAATAGTCCAGACAATTTGGAGCTGCACATCTTTTGTGATGCAACTTGCAAGTGAGGAAGCCTATGCAACTTGTATTTATATAAGAGGCACATTCAAAGAGGAAGTAAGTTGCAGGTTGGTTGCTGCAAAGAGCAGAGTAGCACCTTTGAAAAGGCTTTCTGTTCCAAGGTTGGAATTGATGGGTGCAGTTATTGCTAGTCGGCTTGCAGTTACAGTGCAAAAGTCTTTGGCCCTCTATGAAATTCGAAGCTATTATTGGACAGACTCCACTATAGTTTGGCACTGGTTAAGAAGCCAGGCAAGGAAATGGAAACCATTTGTTGCCAATAGGGTGGAGGAAATTCAAGCACACTGTGGTGCCGCGTTTGTTAGCGGGCTAAAGATAAAGTAAAGGCCAATTTGAGGCTTTATTCAACATAAACATAGCATAGATCTGAAACACAGAAAACAATAATTAGTAAAGACTTGTTACACAGAAAACAATAATTAGTAAAGACTCATTACATTCCTCTCTTCTTTTATAATACGTGATACATTGCACGGTAAGAAACAAAACGACAAGTTCAAGATATTTTGGAAGAAAGAAGAGTCTACAAGTTTAGGCGTTGAGCTGGGTATCTGATTCGAGTGCTTCTTCTCAGAGGGGGACTCGTCTCGGAGGTTACTGACACAGGTGGGCCTCTCTCGACTTCGACTGGAGTCGCTTCGACGGGAGCTGTTGGGACCGTGTGTCGGCGGATCTCAGCGGGTTCTGAGTCGTCCGTTAGCGGGGTGGAATTGATTGGCGGACTGGGTACGGGGGGTTCATAGTGATTCGTGTCATCCGTATTGCTACGTCCCGCCGGTGCCAGGTCCCTGATGGATACGGTATCTTCTCTCCCATTCGGATGCCGTATAAACGCGTAGTTGGGGTTTGCCTCAATTAACTCAACTTCCTCGACGAGGGGGTCGTTCTTGGATCGGCGAATGAATTGGCGAAGGAGTACAGTTCCCGGAGAAGACAGCCACGTCGGTAGTGCAGAACCGGTAGAAGTACGCCGCGGGTGTGTGAATAGACGCTCGTGAGGAGTTTCGTTCGTGGCCGTACACAGCAGCGATCTAATCGAGTGCAGCGCGTCTGGTAGGACGGACTCCCATTGCGACATCGGCAACCCGCGATCTTCTATGGCTAGTTTGATGGTGTTCATGATGATTCCATTGTAACGTTCGCATTGCCCGTTTCCTTGGGGGTGATACGGCGTTGTGCGACTAGTCGCGATACCATGTTTAGTTAGGAACAGTTTTAGTTCCGAAGACATAAACGATGTCCCTCGATCTGTGTGGATGTAAGAGGGAGTTCCGAAGGTAGAAAATAACTCGGTGAGACGGGCGATAACGGTTGACGTGTTCGTATCACGGCACGGGAAGGCAAAAGGAAAGCGTGAATACTCGTCGATTACTGTTAGGATGTAAGGTCGCGAAGTTGCGCTCGGAAGCGGGCCTTTAAAGTCGATGTTAAGTCGGTCAAACGGGGACATGGCCCGTATTAAGTGACTAACTTCTGGTTTATAGTACTGTGGCTTACATTTAGCGCATGTTTGGCATTCCGACGTAACTCGTTTGATGTCATCCACTGAGAATGGTAGGTTCCTAGCTCTCACAAAATGAGTCATTCGGCGGACTCCTGGGTGTATCAGATTAACATGCAGCTGGGCGAGGGATATTCTTGGAGTAGCAGCGCAAAAGGATCGCGACAATGCGTCTGCGGCTCGGTTCTCGGGGCCCGGTCTGTATTTTATTGTGAATGAGTAGCTGGCTAGTTCTACACGCCAACGGAGAATCTTATCGTTCTTAATACGACCAGTAGCTTTTCCATCGAACATGAAAGATACGCTCCGCTGGTCGGTGACGACAGTAAAGTGTCGATAAGCTAAGAAGTGCTTCCACTTGCGAATGAATTCGATTACAGCGTATGCCTCCTTTTCAACGATGTGATGGCGACGTTCTGTGTTATTCAGAGCGCGAGAAAAGAACGCCACCGGGCGGCCGTTCTGGGTGAGGGTGGCTCCGATTGCTGAAGAGGAAGCGTCCGTCTCCACAGTGAACGGCAGTTCTTCATCGATTGAACCGACGACAGCTTTCGAGATATCATCTTTGAGTGTTTGGATCGTTGATACTTCCTCGCGAGTTAATGGGAATGATGAAACGTTGAGCAGAGGTTTGATCTTGAGGGAATAGTTCTGAATCCATTTAGCATAGTATGCGAATAGTCCGATTACGCGTTGTGGAGACGACTTGTTGCGAGGAGTTTGAAGTTCTTGTAGTGGCCGGAGGCGTTCGGGATCGGGCCGCAATACGCCATGAGAGATAGAATATCCGAGCAGGTGCACTGATGTCATCGAAAGTTTGCATTTTTCCTTGTTTAGACTCAGATTTACTCGTTTAGCGGCTTCCCAGAAATGTCGAAGGTTCTCATCGTGCTCTTCCCAAGTGGTTCCGCAGATGGTGAGATCGTCGAGGTAGGCGTATGTTGATGATAAGTTGTTCGAGGATATGAATTCGTTCATGACGCGCTCGAAGGCCGCGGCTCCGTTAGTTACTCCCATAGGGATCCTTCTGAATTGGTATAGATTTCCGTGAGCCTCGAATGTTGTGAAAGGTCGTTCAGACGGATCGATTTCTACCTGGTAGTATGCGCTTGACAGATCAATTACGCTGTAGTATTTGTGTTGTGAGACTTTGTTGGCTATATCATCGATTCGCGGAAGAGGATATGCATCTAGCATGGTAAATAGGTTGACGGTTTGAGAGAAATCGATTACCATGCGTTTTTTTTTGTTTCGGTAGATGTGATGACTACTTGAGCACGCCAGGGTGAGTTACTGGGTTCAATTATCTCATCCCTGAGTAGCTTTTCGATTTCTTTCCCAATGAAAATTTTGTCCTCAGAGCAAAATCGTTTGGACTTCGTGGCGATGGGACGACAATCGGCAGTTAAGTTGCCGAATAGTGGTGGGGCTGAAATTCTTGATCGAGTAAGGCCGCATATATGGAGTGCTGGCTCCGGACCTCCGAAATTGATGTTCAATTCCTTGTGTCTGATTAAGAATGGGGTACCGAGTATTATGTCAGCGCACAGATCCGACAAGACGGATAGTTCGAGCTTTTCGTAGTCGCGGTCTCCCATCGTAACCTTCACTGTACATCGACCTGAGATGGCTGCGGATAGATTAGGCGAAGCCATTGATACGACGCCCGAGTGCGGAAGAATGGGCAGCTCTAAGTGTTTGGCTAGATCCTCACGAATGAAGTTGTCCGAGCTGCCAGTATCCAACAAGGCGAGACACGAACGGCCGTTGACGAGGATATCGACTGTTGAGTAGGCATGGAGGAGCTACACGATAGAGTGGTACTAATGGTCGCTAATGCTGCGGCTGAATGAGACGCTGTGGTTTTATCCTGTTTTTGACGTGCCGAAGAAGTACTTGAGCGGCAGACTTTGGCCCAGTGGCCGGTCTTTTCACATTTCGCACAGATAGAATCCTTTGCTGGACACCTGCTTGGTGGGTGGCGTCGAGACCCGCAGAAGAAGCACAGAGCGGCTTTGTTGTTGAAATTCGTAGCGGCTGAAGAGTTTGGGAGATCGTCTTCTTGGACGCAGGCAGGCCGGGCAGAGTCAGTAGTCGGCGACGGTTCGTGGCGAGAGCCAGTGGCTGCAACAGCACCGTAATGAGTGAGGTACGATTCTGAGTTTTTCTGGGCCTGATCTAATGTTCGAGCCTGAACGATAGCCTTTTCCAGTGAGAGTGTGTCATTTTCGAGTAAGCGGGTACGGATGGCGCTATCTCTAATTCCTCGGATGAAAGCGTCTCTCACAGATGAACTCCTGTTTTCGTCGGCGGAAACCGATTTGAAGTTGCAGTCATTGGCTAGTTGTTGAAGAATTTGCAAGTACTCATCGAGGGTTTCCTCGGGCTTTTGGTGACGGGTGGACAACGGGTGGCGAGCGCATACCTCGTTTGGCTTCTTGACGTAGGTGGCCTCTAAGGCTGCCATGGCATCCTCATAAGTAGAGCAGTCTTGAATGATATCAGCGACATCGGGGCCGATATGTATGAATAGAACCTCCAATTTATTGGGGTTGTGTTTGGCGATAGTACTCAAGAAATATTTGAATCCGCGCGACCATAATTTCCATAGTTTCCCAGCTTGGGGAGAATTCGGAGAAGTAATAAATTTATCCGGGCGAATCACCTTCTCCATGATATAATAAGATTACTGGATGAATATTTGCTTGCTGTATCTGAAAGGCCGACTGAATGGCTGATTGAAATGTTGAATAAATTGTGGTGCCGCGTTTGTTAGCGGGCTAAAGATAAAGTAAAGGCCAATTTGAGGCTTTATTCAACATAAACATAGCATAGATCTGAAACACAGAAAACAATAATTAGTAAAGACTCATTACACACACACAGATCCCAAGCAATGGAAGCATTGTGCAGGCACTCAAAACCCAGCTGATTTACCAACACGAGGAATTTCAGTGAAAGATCTTGCACACTCAAGTTTGTGGTGGAATGGGCCAGAGTGGCTAAAACTTGGAAGTGAAAACTGGCCTTCTAATTAGCCTATTGTAGGAGTATGCCAGGCTCAAGAAGAATGGGTGAGTGAGATGAGAAAATGCACTGTGAACAGTTGTCAAGTTATGCAGCAGGACCCCATATTGAGGCTTGAGAACATTAGCAGTCTGAAAAAGTTGTTAAGAGTGACAGCATGGTATATAGATTTACAAACAATATTAAGGGAGAAACAAGAAGGGAAGGAATTCTGAACAGTAAGATTCAGCAAGCCAGAGAATTGCTCACCAGCCGTCCATTACAAGTTCTACCAACACATTCTGCTCTCAAGGGTTTGGATGTGTTTTTGGATCAGGATTTATTGAAAGTAGGAGGTAGACTACAGTTTTCTGGGCTTCCAGAGGAGAAAAGACATCCAATTTTGCTACCTTCTGGGGGGCACTTTGTGGAACTTTTGATCCTGGATACGCATCATAAGTTGTTACATGCTGGAGTTAGAGAAGTGATAATAGAGATCAGACAA
Source organism: Bathynomus jamesi (assembly GCA_023014485.1). Classification (NCBI taxonomy): domain Eukaryota; kingdom Metazoa; phylum Arthropoda; class Malacostraca; order Isopoda; family Cirolanidae; genus Bathynomus; species Bathynomus jamesi. Next base: position 177,551 of record JAJOZX010003761.1, on the reverse strand, counting down.
CAGTTTTGGATTCCCAAAATTAGACAAGTAGTAAAAAAGGTATTGCATAAATGTGTGGTTTGCAAGCGTTGGAGTGCAAAGCCTTATTATGAAAAGGTGGCTCCACTTCCAAGAGAATGGTGTGTCTATACTACCCCATTTGATGTAGTGGGAGTAGACTTCGCAGGTCCAGTCTATGTGTATGAGCAAGGGGAGTCTAACAAAGGTTATATATGTCTTTTCACATGTGCTACCACCAGAGCAATCCATTTGGAGTTGGTAAGCAACTTTTGTGATGTATTTCTTTTGGCCTTTAAAAAGTTTGTGAACAGAAGGGGTTTCCCAAATAAAATCACATCAGATATGCAAAAACCTTCAAAAGGGCTGCAAAGGAACTCCAAGAAGTTTGGTTCTTGCTAAAAGAGGAGGGATTCCAATCCTACTTTTCACACCATAGGGTACAGTGGGAGTTTATTGTTGAGAGAGCACCATGGTGGGGAGGATTTGGGGAAAGGCTACTGAGAAGTGTAAAGTGTCCATTAAAGAAACTTTTAGCTAATGCTCATTTGAGCAAAGAAGAATTCTGCACTGTTTTGTGTGAAGTAGAAGCAATGGTGAACAGTAGGCCTATCACCTTTGTTTATAACAGTATGCAGGATGCAGAGCCATTGACACCAAATCATTTTTTTTATGGTAAACAATTAACATCAAGCCCTAGTTTGCCAGAAGACTTACAGCCTATCCAGAGCACTCAAGAAGAGTTAACCAGAAGGTTCAAATACCTTGAAGAGCTACAAGATCAGTTATGGAAGAGGTGGCAGATAGAATACTTGCCAGAACTCAATTATTACCCATCAAGCAATGTAAAGGGCTCCAATGCAAATTGTATCAAGGTGGGAGAAGTGGTAATGATTGGGGATGAAAGACCAAGGCATTGCTGGAAGGTTAGCATAATTGAAGAGTTGTTTGTTGGCAAAGACAATTTAGTTAGGTCTGCACTGGTAAAGACTTCAGGAGGAAAATTAAAGAGACCTATACAAAAACTCTATGCTTTAAAAATCAGCAAAAACACGGATAGTCAAGATGAAACATTTGAGTTACAGCCTCATGGAGAAGGCTTGGCTAAATTTGCAGAAGGTAATGACAACAATGCCTCTTCGGTGGGGAGTGTTAGAAAATCTAGACGAGGAAGAGCCATTGTTGTCCCAAGGCGATTTGATGACTAAGCTGATTGATGCAGCATTGCTTGTATATATTAAGTTAAGGTGTGTGTATATATATATATCCATCTCATAATTGTAAGGTTAGTGAAAAATTCACTTAATTTAGAGCTAGCATTTTTGGGCTCTTGTGGCATCATTGTTTGGGCACTCTTGTGGCATCATTTTTTTGGGGCGCTGCGTGTCCTTCCTACTCGTTTGTTGAATGCGGCACTTACAGGGCGTGGTCTTATAGAGAGCTCTCTTACAATTCAGTTTGGTTGTTGCAAGGTTTAGAAAGAAGACCATAAATACTGCCCCTTTTGTTTTTTATCTTAATTTTATGCAACTGAGGCCTAAGGTAGGCCCACATCGAGTCAGCAACCCTGAGGTAGGACCTAATAGGACCTCCAAGTCAGTAAGTTTTTAGTCTAGCTTAACTTGGGCTGTAGGTTAAACTGGCCCTTCAGAGCTTGGCCGTTCACGGCTCAGCTGGGATTCTGAACCCAATAAAATAAAATTAAAAAAATAACAACGTATTAACAAATCGAGCAGGGATCAAAAAACTGAAGTGGTCACCGCGGGAACCACTACCCATGACGAAAATTGATACCTCGTAATACCTCCAGTACTCGAGCCAATCTCTGAACAAGAGAAGGCCCCAGAACCAAGAGTCCCATCGGACCCAGACCCTGGAGAAACCCCTTCGAGAGGATCACTCAGTGGAACTCCACCTTCTCCTCTGTCACTACCCTCACCGATTGATGATCGACGCACAAACCCTACATACCGCCCGCAAATGCATCAACCACGTGAACTAGAACCTTCACATAAGAAACGAACCCGCTCAGAATCCGAGCTTAACGGTCGACCCCCATTGCCACCAAACGAGGCCGACCCCTTCGTCCACAAACACAAGTATCCACACGGCCACCCCCAGCTCCGTATAATCTAAGGCGTAGAAATTAATAAAATTGTCCCCCTTATAATTTTCCAAATTATTTACTCTTGTAGCATGTAGCATTAAAATTTCTACCGGAGTTGTTTAGAAAAGCTTGCAGAAGGTAAATTTTTGAAAGGACACGCGGACCTTTTATCAATTTGCAACCCCCTGCTAGAATTAAAATCAATCTCCTTCAGATAAAAACCCAATTAAAAACGTTTGAAAGTAAAGTTCAGGGTTCTGTTAAAAATGTCCCGGGGACCGACCAGATTGGTCGCGTTTTGTTAGAAAATACATTCGAAAATATTCAAACTACAGCACGCACCCTATCAGAAATATTAGCATTACCATGGATACAAACTGGAACTCAAAACTTGGAAAAATTGAATCAAAGAAATAAAAGGAGACTGATAGATATAGGAGGAAAAATATTCAAGGGTTTATTCGGATTAGCAACCGAAGAAGATGTTAAAAGAATTGAACTCAAATTGAATCTCTTCGCGCGGAATCAGCAATATGATGGACACATGTTAGAACAAACTATTAGGTCACTACACGAAAACAATCGCTTCCTCCACGCCCTTTCGGAAGATTCACATACCTTGAATCCCTGTTAGCTCAATACAAAGAACACAAAAGATATCTAGAATTAATAGAAATAATTAACCTACAAGTAACCCTAATCGATAAGTATTTACAGCAAATAATTACGATTCATTCATTTTGCGTGCAACCCAGCTAGCCCATGAAAAAAATCACTCTTTCCTAATATCATGGGAAACACTTCGGTCTTTGGTTCACACTGCCCAGACACAATTAAAATTATCACCCATATTCCCACTCAACCACACTAATTACCCCCAATTTCTAGAATACACCTGGACTGTACATGGACCACGCCCCTACACATACCTCATAATTGTACCATTTTTCGATGTACTCACTTATGACGGATATAAATTTCATCCTTTCCCAATACCCTACCAAACCGGTTTTAGGCGAATTTGTCTACAACAATTTGTCTAAAGATACAATTCATCTACAACAATTTGTCTAAAGATACAATTCATCTACAACAATTTGTCTACAACAATTTATCTACAACAATTTATCTACAACAATTAGTCTGCAGATACAATTTATCTACAATAATTTGTCTACAGATACAATTTGTCTAGAGAAACTATTACTAATATTGGACCTAGTATGTTTCATGGACTGCTCTCGATTTTCCTACGAAATTGAAAACAAGGGTAGTCGATGACCCTGATTTTGTTTCTGCAATCGGTTTTCTTGAGAAACCCGACCTGACCTGACCTGACCTAATCGAGTTTCTTATACTATTGTTTTTTGCAAGATATCGCACTAATTCTTGTCATTTTTTGTGAATTTGTATGGCGTAAGCGCCACACCAGCTCGGACTTATTCAAAAAGATGTTGGAGTGTATTGAGTTGTTTCAGTAAATAAATTTATTCAATATCCAATAACATTTTTCTTTATCATTTCTCAAGAAAACCGATTGCAGAAACAAATTTTTCATTTTTTTGAAAACATTAATAATAATTAACATCAAATAGCTTTCATTTTTCCTCTCTAGACAAATTGTATCTGTAGACAAATTATTGTAGATAAATTGTATCTGTAGACTAATTGCTGTAGATAAATTGTTGTAGATAAATTGTATCTTTAGACAAATTGTTGTAGATAAATTGTATCTTTAGACAAATTGTTGTAGACAAATTCGCCGGACACCTACCAAAACAACTCTAATGTCTATCGATTGTATCTACCCACCGTACCACCTTACCTTTTCCTCACCAAAGATCTGTCAGCATATTCTATGATGTCAGATAACGACGTCCGGCATTGCCGATTCCCGCAAACAAATAAACAACTCGTTTGCAAACCAGTCATTCTTCCAACTAACAAGGTCTTGCTTTATCGACTCAATTCGTGACCGGCATGCCCCGGTATGTTCCTTTACAAAATTTCATTCCTCTAAAACCATCCAACTTCGAATTGGACCAGACATCTGGGTTTCTTTCGCGAACAGGACTGCCGCTACTCTCGAGTGTCCGTCAAATTATTCCCTTATCACAATCCCTATGGTTATTCGGCTACCAATTGGTTGCTCCTTGCGTTCAAAAACCTTCCAAATATACAACCCTTACAAGGTTATCATTAATGACTCGTACCCCTTCCCGTCGCAAATTAAATTTAAACCCGTCATGGAGATCTTAAATCTCTCCATGAAACCTGTAACCATCCTACGCAAACTACATGCCCCTGAATGGAATGATCAATTGAGTCGGTTAAAATTTCTGATGGTAACCAAAATAACATCTTACAAATGCTACAACCTGTAACAATTTTTTCAACATCTGCCGTTAGTATCATTATTGTATGTGCATTATTATATCCTAGGTATATTTGTGATAAAAAGATCGTTCTTGGAACAAAGGAAAGAGACACCGAACCACGTGAAACTATTTATGCGTGACCAAGAGTGCGTACCCAGACCACGTGAACTTGACTTAGCCACCCCGACTTATGTTGTGTACAGTGGCGTACCGAGGGGGGGGCAGGGAGGGGCAATTGCCACTGGGCGCTAAATGTAGGGGGCGCCAAATTGTGATGTTAATGAAAAAAAATTATATAAGTACAAAAGAAATATAGAAATATCGCAAAGGCCATTACAATTTTATCCCCCTGAATATTGTCATATTTTGTTTCCGATCTTACTCACTAGCAGGCACGTGCACAGGGGGGTGGGGGTAGGGCTTGAGCTGAGATGGTACGGAACGGTACGCCGTACCGGTTGTTAAATTTCTTGTTCAAATCGTATTGATTGTTAAACTGCTCAAGCAGAACGTACCGACGCCACTTATGAAATTGAATTTATTATTATTTTATTTTATTGAAACTTACGAATTTTTTATGTTTTACTTTTCTGAAAGGAAAATAAGGGGGTTACAAAGTTAAATTATGTTGTGGAATTGATCGGGAATTTTCAATGGCAAATTTTGCAGCACAAATAAACTTTATTTAATTGTTTATTTATTAATTTACCATTATTTGTGACAGTCAAACATAATGATAAGGCCCTTTTTTGCGCTCTTACAAGTTGCTCAAGCAAATTTAAGCAGTTTCCACTGAATTTCGCGTTTGCGTTCGTTATTTTTGTTTACAATTCATGAGTTGCTGAAAAAACAAATACGTCTTTACTCATAGACTGCTGTAAATATTTATATTTCAGTGTATATATTGTAATTCAAAGTTACATCTCAAGCCCTAGGTCGGGGGGGGGGGCTACAGGGGCTATACGGGTCTAATACGGGAACTCTGACTTGAAGTTGACGCGTCACAGTGCAGGCGCCAGGCAGCAGTCCGAGTCAGTCATTCGCAGGCACTCTGGTAGTCTGGTTGTTGTTGTTGTCCGTGCGGCCGTGCCGTTGTAAGCATTATTTTTGTCCTTTATTTGCTTTATAACTTTTAACACTGTTATTATTAGTTACACATTATTTATGCTTAGGCTAGAGTATAGTGTTTCCCAAACTGGGGGGCGTCCCCCTTGGGAGGCGTGATGTAGATACAGATTTTAATTATTATTATTATTATTATTATTATTGATTTTTATTAATTTTTTTATGGATTTTGCTTGTAGGTATGGCGTGTTATGCAATACCCAGTCGTGGCTCCTTGAGAAAACTTATGATTTTCTTATTTAATTATCTTGTAGTTAGGTGCTTGACTGCGCTGTGGTGATATGATTGTGTGATGCGTAACTATGATGCGGTGTTTGACTGTGATTTGGCGTGTGATTGGTGTGGTGTTGTGTGTGATTGTGTGATGTGGTTTGTGACTGTGATGTGTGAATGAGTGTTGTGGTGTGTGGTGTGACTGTGATGTGTGTGATGCATGACTGTGTGGTGTGATGTCTGGCTGGGTGGCTGGTGTGTTGTGTGACTGTGGTGTAGTGTGTGAGTGTGGTGTTTATGGTGGTTATTATTATTATTATTATTATTATAAATACTGCTAGTTGTAGTTGTATTGTCAATGTTTGATTGCTTTATATTGAGCAATGTTCTCTCTTTCTTTTAGGCTATTGGTTAGCACGATGTGCGACATTGGAATGAGTGGATCAAGTGGTAAGAAGAAATTGAGTGGGGCGCAGGGCAGAAAACGAAGAGCAGTACAGGCCAAGAAAGCAAAGAAGTTAAGCAAGTGTATGCGTTCCTACTTTACAGTCAAAGAAGGGAGAAAAGAAAGGGATGATCAATCTAGCGAAGAAGAACAGTTTTCAGGTGAGCAACATACACCAGAAATGCAAGAAGCCGAGTCTGATCTTGAGATGGAACAACATGTATCTGACCATGAAGTAGGTAAAGATCAATCTGATGCTCTAAGTGAACCTCCAAGCTTACCTAAAGGCGCAGAGGTACTTGAAACATGTGATGTGGGGTTTCTTAGATTTGATGACCAAATGCTGCCTGTGGTGCCACAAAATCTACGAACAGAGATGGTTTCTCTTGGATCTGAACCATTCCAACACAAAGATGGGCCTTTTGAAGCTAAGGATAAGCCGGATGGACGAGCAATGACCAAATCATGATTCAAACGCAAACTCCCTAATGGCCAAGAAGTAAATAGATCTTGGCTTCTCTACTCTCCATCAAGAAGATCAGCATACTGCTTTTGTTGCTTGTTGTATTCTTCTGCCTCAAGAAACACTCGGTCTTCATTTGAACTGGTTCAAGGATTCAACAGCTGGAAGAAGACAGAAAAGGTTTCTGCTCATGAAAACAGCGTCAATCACAGACTGGCCTTCAGAACCTGGAAAGAGACCGAAAGACGAATAAAAGAGAAGGCAACTATCGACGCCAGTCTTGAAGAACAAATCAACAAGGAAAAAGAGCACTGGAGGCAGGTTTTGAAACGTATTTTAGATTGCATCAAGTTTTTGGTCTGCCAAAATTTGGCACTCCGTGGTCATGTAGAAAAGTTGGAACTCATGACAGACATGAACGTTGGTAATTTCTTATCATTGCTTAACCTTGTGTCACATTATGATCCTAACCTGAAGCAGCATCTAGAATATGCTCAGCAGAATCCAAAGCATGTGTCAAATCTGTCGCCCCGGATACAGAATGAGTTCATTCAACTTCTTGCTCTTTCTCTTCGAAACAAACTTCTCCAAGACATTCGCAAGAACAAGTACTATGGAATGTTATTTGACTCTACGCCTGACCTAGGTCATAGAGAGCAAATGTCACAGGTTTTTCGGTATGTGGACATCGATTTTGACAAGAAGACTGTTGAAGTGAAGGAAGTCTTTCTTGGCTTTATTCATATTTATGGAAAAACTGCATCACACATCGAGAGTTGTATCGTTGAAAGACTGGAGACAGATGGAATCAACCTCTAAGATTGTCGATCTCAATGATATAATAATGCAGCTGTCATGTTAGGCCATCTCTCTGAGGTTCAACAAAGAATATCAGCCCGAAGTCCAAAAGCAACTTTTGTGAACTGTGACAACCACAGCCTGAATTTGTGTGGCGTACACGCTGCCAGTCAAGAGTCCATTGTCATGACATTCTTTGGAACAGTTGAGAGCGTCTATGCTTTCTTTTCTCGTTCAACGCTTCGTTGGCAGCGCATGAAAGAAGTGATACCTATTGCAGTGAAGCAGGAAAGTGATACTCGCTGGAGTGGTCGAGCTGATGCTGTGAAAGCAATTCATCATGGGATTGAGCCTCTGTTGGAACTGTTCGAGAAGTTTGGGGAAGATAAAAATAGCACACCTGAAACAAGAGGAGAGGCAGTTCAACTACAACATGCTATTATGTCCTTCAATTTCTTGACTCTGTTGCATTTCTGGAATCCGGTTTTGAGCAAGATCAACCGAGTACAAAAGCGATTGCAAGACCCAACAATGAACTTTCAGGATGCATACTTGGACATCAAAGCCCTGCAAGAAAACATCACTGAAGAGCGTGAAGCAATCACCAAGGGGGCTGTTGAGAAAGGAAGAACTTTGCAAAGAATGGAATGTTCCAATTGAAACTATGCGAAGAAGACGACGGAAAATTATGCCTGGAGAATTGGCCAGAGATACAGGGTTGTCAGCGAAACAGGAAGTTTCCCGAGTCATGAACACTGTGCTTGATCGGTTGAACATGGAAATGTGTGACAGATTCAGACGGTTGAAGGAGTTGGATAACAAATTTAGATTTCTCCTTGATGTGCAGAAGCTCGGAGGCTTGAACAGTGCTACCCTGAAAGAGAAATGTGACGATGCTGCCACATTTTACAATGGGGATATCAATGGCAGTGACTTGTATGTTGAAGTTGAGGATTGCAAAATGCTCTTGTCAGCTCGTCAAGATGTCAAAGTGACCAGCCCTAAGCAGCTGTTGACATTCATCATCACCTATGGAGAAGATGTCTTTCCAAATCTACGAGTGGCTCTTCAAATATTGCCAGCTGTGAGAGATCATTCAGTAAGCTGAAACTGATTTTAACTTACCTCCGCGCATCAATGGGACAAGATCGGCTTAGTGCTTTAGCTCAGTTAAGCATTGAGAGAAAAACATTGGAACTTCTAAATTTTGATGATGTGATTGACAAGTTTGCTACTTTGAAAGTCAGAAAGATTAGTTTGTAAATACATAAACGATAAATAAACCATGTACTGTTCATCGAATTTTTTTTTTTTTTTTTTTCAAGTTGGCAATGGGGGAGGGGGACGCCCGAGCGCCACAAGTTAAGTTTGCCCCTGGGCGCCAATAGTGCTCAGTACGCCACTGGTTGTGTATATAAATCAATATTATAAAACCAATGGTTATCACCTAGTTAGCATTAGTTAGGATGTTATATTATCGTAGTAATATCATTCTAGAGGAGAGAGCCCTGTAAAAATGAACAATGAATAATTCCTATATAATCTTTACATTCAATTATTCATTTTTATGAAAGGACCAAACTCGCATAACGCAAGTTATCTGTTATTCAATTCATATGTCCAATGGACATGCTATTGATTATATTATTACCATCGTGGGAGGCTATACAGTGGTCTAGCCACGAGTGAGTCCCCCAGGCATCACTAACATACCGTATATTACGGCGTATAAGACGACACTTGAAGCATTAAAAAAACTACCCTAAAACCAGGGGTCTTCTTATACGCCAGGATACAAAAAGTTACCTTAAAAAAATGCAGTGTTTACAATGTTTATTTCTTACTAAAATTCATATATTGAAACATTAAAAGCACTGTAGAATTAAAAAAACACATCACATTCATTTAAAATTCCTCAAATCCACCATTGCGTCATTGCGCAACAAGCCTTATGAAGATAGGATTAAAGAGCTAGACCTGTATTCACTCGAAACTAGGAGATTAAGGGGGGAGCTTGTTGAAGTTTTCAAAATCGTTAATAACATCGATAACGTAAATTTTGACAAATTGTTCACTTTCGATAATAGTAATACTCGCAATAACGGATTTAAGTTGCGTGGCAGACGTTTCATTACTAATATCGCTAAAAACTTCTTTACGTTTAAAGTAATTGATAAATGGAATAATCTTCCCGCGTCAGTCGTTCATTCTACCAGCGTTAATATGTTTAAGAACCGTCTTGACAGACATTTTAAAAGTATTAACGTTGTTTAAAATAAAAAAACAAAGTTAGCAACAGGAGCTCTGGTGGTGGTGCTCGAGGATGAGTCTGTTGACGATGAATGCCAGCTTGTGACATGCCAGCGTGTGATGCCAGCAATAAAATTAAAAAAAAAAAAATTAGACTAACACGAACGTAGATGTAGCTCGTAGCGTAAACTAACCCACTTTTTGTTTAACTTTACCTACTGTTTTACTTTGCATGTCTGTAACTCTCTTTTCTTGCATGTTTGTAGTTTGCATGGTATGACTGTGAGTTAAGACTGTGTTTGCATGGTTTGTAAGCGTTCTTAGTTCACTTCTTTTCATCTTTCACCCATCTCCTATTCTCTCCGACTATTTTTCTGACTTGTCAGCAGTGGCCGGCGGATGATGATGGTGAGTCTTTTTTTCTCTTTTTCTGAATGAATGTTAACCCACGAATGATAGGTGTTGCTCCTTACTTAACCCCTTATTCTCTTCTCTTCTCTTAACCCCCTACTCTTTCCTTTCTCTCGGGCTAACCTTAGAGTGGATCTTAGGGTCTTTGTTAGCCTTAGCTTCTGTAGATCTATAGATCTTCATCGGCTGAAGCAAAGAATTCGTCATAAACATCTTGAGTGACATTGTTTACTGAGGCGTCGTAAGGGTCCCAGTCCGAATCTGATGCGCTAGCTTCGGCTGCGTCGTCGGTGTCCCACAACATATCGTCCTCCACACCATCCATAGTGTTAGAGATACCGCACTTTTTGAAGGATTTGATGACAGTCTCTACTTTCACTTTATCCCATGCTTTGATTATGAAATCACACAAAACATCAAGTGGTGCAGCACGCATAGCCCCACCTTTTGTAAAGGATTCCACACCATCAATCATCCATTTATTCCACTCTTCTCGCACATGATCTTTAAATGGTTTGTTCAGGCAAACGTCCAGAGGTTGCAGTACAGAAGTCAGACCACCAGGTATTACAGCAATCTCAGTTTTATTTTGTGCTAATTGAGTTTTAATATCCTCAGTTACACGACTTCGAAACATATCCCAGACCAACAAACTCCGTTCCTTGCGCATACCCCTTGGCCGCTTGTTCCACACATTGGCGATCCATAATTTTACACCATCCTCAGTCATCCACCCTTTTTCCTGAACATGTACAAAAACACCGGGTGGGAATTTAATTTTCGGCTTCGTTTTGCGCTTGAAGATGACCATGAGTTTTAGCTTAGTGCCGTCGGCCATACACGATAACATAACTGTGAACCTTGTCTTTTCATGGCCTGTACTCTTGACTAGCACAGTTTTCACACCTTTTGATTCCACTGTTCTATTGCCCATCATGTCGAAGTTAATGGGGGTTTCATCCATATTTCCAATGTTTGACAGTGAAAAGTCGTGTTTCCGCCTCTGATGAATAATAAACTGGTGAAATCTGGTAACTTTATGGTCAAGGTCAGCAGGAAGTTTCTGTGCGATTTTTGTTTCCTGACGTAATACCAGACTTTTCCTTCTCATGAACCGGTTGCACCATCCAACTGTTGCCTTAAAATCTCTGCTTTCTTCGGGGTTTGACCTTGCCCACTTCAGTGCATGTAATCTTATCCCATTTCTTGTGACGATGTAGCCATCCTGCCTCTGTTCGTTTACCCATTCTGCGACGTGATTCCCCAGGTCTGGCCAGCGAGTGATTCCTCTTCTCATCGAACATTTTGACTTTGGCATTTTTTCTAAAATCGCTTCATTCTTTATCCAATCTCTTACCATCTTCTCAGTTGTCATATTTCCTTGCAGCAGCACAGTTGTTCGATTCCTTCGCAAATGCAATCACTTTTAACTTAAAACTTGCTTCGTATTTTCTTCGTTTTGCGGGTGGATCCATGATTAAAACTTTTGTGTCTGGGTGAGGGAGAAGCCAGAAATATACTGAAGAAATATACCCACTGGCTGACTCAAGGTTGACTACGTCACAAACAATACGGTCATCGACCTTCAACTTACTACAAACTGCCACTACTGACAATAGTCTGCTGGTGGTTTGGGAAGTCGTCTTATACCACAGGTATGAGCTAAAATCATGAAATTTAGACTGAAACTTGTGCCTCGTCTTATACAAAGGTCGTCTAATCTGCTGTAATATACGATATGTAAATGAGTAATTAGGGAGTAGCAGTTTACTGGCAAGTTTGTAGTCGCATGCCTCACAGCAATTGATAAGAAGTTTAGCAAAATCCGAACCAGGTTTAGTGGTATTGCTATTAAAATCACCAACCAGTACAACACATGAAAAGTCCAGCTCCTCTAGCGGTATATTTAGTTTACAGAGTCTATTTAAAAATACCTCCTCGTTTTCAACACACTCATAAGGCATATAAACATTGAATGTATACAGTATTTTGTTGTCAATAGTTAGTTTTATGGCTACAACCCACTCATATTCATAACTAATGGGCTCTATAAACCTATCCAGCTGTGAGTGCCACATTATAGCTACACCTTCCTTCCTATTCTGTCTGCCCACAGTAATAACTTCACTATCATCATTGGGTGAGTTAGCTATTCCCCTTGTGGTGATTTCGGTATAGCGTATCTGATGTTATCTATTTAAAGGTGTATTATTATTTTTATCCGCTACTGTACCTAATGTTATATTTTTCTGTTTCAGAATTATGTTGTTGAAGTTTTTTGTGTAATAAAGGCTGAATTACTGTAATCTCTCAACCGAGCCTTATGACAATTTATTACACAAAAATTATTTGAAGCATGGATCGGATTTTGCGCCCTGAACGTTTTGATGCCAGTCCAAACGCACCGGATGGAGCCCAATTATGGAAACACTGGTTCCGAACCTTCACAAACTTCATCGGAACCATCACCACTACTACTACTGCAGTAACTGGCACTGCCTCTGCTGACGCTGCATCTGCTACTGGAACTACTCCTAGCAAGTTAGACATATTCATCAATTATATTTCAGTTTTCACATAATGTATTTGAGTACATTTCTCAGTGTCAGACCTATGATGAAGCCATTGAACTTCTACACGCTACGTATATTAAGCCAAAGAATGAGGTTTTTGCTCAGCACCTCCTTGCCAGCAGGCTCCAGCTACTCGACGAATCTATCGACGACTATGTTCGAACTCTGAACAAACTGACTGTTGATTGTAACTTTACAGCTGTAACTGCCAAGCAACATCAAGAAGAGTATATTCGCGACGCTTTCATTAACGGTCTCTTGTCAACTTCAATCAGACAACGACTTCAAGAAAACAAGAAGCTGGACTTCTCATCTGCTGTCGACCAAGTGCGAGCATTAGAATTAGCCCAGCGCAATGCTGATTGTTATTCTGAACTGCCTTCTCAACTTGCAGCCTAGACCTCTATTCAATCAAAGGGTAACCCTGATATGCAGGACCATGACTCATCAGTTAATACTAGTGATACTTCAGTTATAGCCACAACCGTTAAAGCTGATCAGAAGTGCTACTTTTGCGGGAACCGTCGCCATCCACGCAGTAGGTGTCCTGCCCATGATGCAGTGTGTAATAGATGCCAGAAGAAGGGTCATTTCATGAAGGTGTGCCGTTCTGCGGCCGTCAGTGCTTCGGCTACAATGGATAGGCCAGTTCTGGCGTCTATATCAGCGGCTACTCCATCGTGTTTATCTAAATCGAGTATATATATCACGGTCGATGGACATTTGTTAAATGCTTTAGTCGATACAGGTAGTTCACAGAGTTTTATATTTCAAGAAACGGCGCATAAATTGAACTTAAAACAGTATCCGTGTTCCAGCAGTGCACATATGGCGTCTACCTCATTCAGTTCCGCAATTAAGGAATTCTGTAAGGCAACCCTAATAGTGAGGGGATTGGAGTATCCTGAATCGAACCTCCTCCTAATGGAGAATCTGTGTGCTGACGTTGTCCTTGGTCATGACTTTCTGTCCTTACATGAAGACGTCAACGTTAAATTTGGAGGAAGTAAACCATCCCTCAACATCTGTGGACTGGCTTCTGTAAAAACAAGCTCTCCGTAGCTATTCAGCAATCTATCTGAAGATTGCACTCCTATTGCAACGAAATCTAGAAGATGTTCCCCCGACGATGAGAAGTTCATTGCGGCCGAGACCGACCGCCTACTGAGAGAAGGCATTATTCAACCTAGCACTTCTCCATGGCGAGCACAAGCGTTTGTTGTGAGTGGAGAAACTCGTAAGAAGAGAATGGTAATAGACTATTCCCAGACAATTAACAAATACACATACCTTGACGCTTACCCTCTACCTCGAGTGGACAACCTTATCAGTAAAATTTCTCAGTATCGCTATTACAGTACTATTGACCTAACTAGCGCGTATCATCAAATTCCTATAAGTGATAATGACAAACCTATGACAGCCTTTCAATCAGGTTCAAAACTGTATGAATTCTGTCGTATTCCATTCGGTGTTAAGAATGGTGTAGTATGTTTTCAAAGAATCATGGACGATTTTGTATCCCGTTATCAGTTGACAGATACCTTTGCTTACCTGGATGACATCACTATATGTGGCATGACGAAGGACGAGCACTAGGGCGGAGTGAAAAACTCATTTTTCGAATTTTCAAATTGGATAGTGTGGAAAATGTGTGGAGTAGTGAGGAAATAAGCTGGTATAAATTTAAAATCATAACATTAATATCTTCAGGTGCCACAATGACCTTCAATATTGAAAAAAATTGAAAAAAGCAGATTTTAACCAATAATTACAGAAGAGTCCACGATGCACAATAGACAAGAATTTATTCACACTTGTATAAAAATAGCTCAGTCAACCTTTAAAAAAAGTTTCTATTCTCTAAAAACAGTTTTCTATAGTCAGCTCACTCAGCTGTCACGTGAGTACCTCGGTTCAGTGTAGCTGTCGCTCTCGTAGCAGGTGGGTGTTCTGTTGTTGGCGTTACTCAGATAGTCTAAACTATATTTCTTATATATTTTGCATTTCTGTATTGTGTTGCCCTAAGTTTGCCATGTACTATTAACTGAAATTAACGTATAATTGATATTAGCTCTTTCTTTTTCAGATTTGTATACTTTCAAAATGTCTCGAGTTTGTGCAAAATCAACCAGGGCCTCAACTGAGTGCCCCATGTTTGGTATGGGGGAAGATTTGTGGCACAGGAATCTTCCTACATACGAAGGAGTTTTTAAATATTACTTGTTTGTAAGAAACGATTTGAAACAGAATACTAATAAAGATCCTTCAATATCTCAAATATTAGAACAAGTTGTTGATAAATTGAAAACAATTTGGGAAAGTGCTTCCGTCCCAATTCTGTCAGACAGGCGAATTGAAACAATGTTCAGAAGCTACCACGAAAAGTATCGTGTCATTATGAAGCCATACCAAAGCAGAAAAAATTCTGAAGCTTACAAAGCAAAGATTGATATGTTCAAAAAAGAAGCACACACGAAACTTTTTGACATTGCAGCGTGCAAGTGCAAAGTACTAACACAATGTTCTTGTCCCAAAGAAAGAAAAAACGGTTCCAAAGGAAGAAGTGACGTTCCTCTTAGATCAAAGGAGTGAAAGAAAACTCTTTATTGATAAAGTAGATATTACACTCTCAAAGAAAAAAGCATCTACGTTGCTAAGAAAGCAAAAAGAAGCTGTGAGGCTCACCAAAGAATCTTCACAGGAGAAATTGCAGGATACAAATGTTGAATTATCATCATCGACATCAAATAGTGAAAGTGAATCTGGCGAAATATCAGACGATACATTTCCAGAGCCAGTTAGCTCGAAGAGAAAGCTCGAACAACCTGAAGAACAATTATTCAAGAAAAGGAAAACTACAAATCTACCTTCAGTGGCTACTGCTTGTGACAGGACTGCAGTTTCAGATCGAGCTGCAGCATTCATTGTTAGTGCAGTATTGCAAGATATTGGAGAAGTTTCTATTGACAATACATCTGAAGTAGTGGATAGGAGTAAAATCAGAAGAGAAAGACAAAAGAAGAGATCAGAAATTATGAAAGATCAAAATCAGGTCCCAATCAGAGGAATCTATTTTGATGGTCGAAAAGATTCTACACTCTTCCAAGAAAAAAAAGAGTCCAAAGTATATCAGAAGAAGGTAACAGAAGAACATATCACTTTAGTGAGAGAACCTGGTTCAGATTATTTGGGCCATTATTCTGTGAATTCTGGATCAGCTGAAGAAATATGTAAAGGAATGTTTGAGTATATTGGAAATAATGACATGAACCTGGAAAACCTTGTTGCCATTGGATGCGATGGTGCAGCAGTCAACACTGGAGAAAAGGGAGGCGTTATAAGGCTTATAGAATTGAAGCTGAAGAAGCCAGTTCAACATTTAGTGTGCCAGCTCCATGCCAATGAATTGCCATTACGCCATTTAGTTGCAAAGCTGGATGGAAAAACATCTGGCCCCCGCGGATTCACCGGTCCTATTGGCAGGGAATTAGAGAACTGTGAGAGTCTTCCTATTGTCGAGTTTGAAAGGATTGATGCTGAGGAACCAACTGTAGACTGTGAAGATCTTAGCACCGACCAAAAATATCTAATTGATATTCATCAGGCCAGTGGCGGTCCTAGCTTACATGACGCCCTGGGCGAACCTCACCTTCAGCGCCCCCCCCCCTGTTCGCCAACACACACACATTCGAATCCCCCCAAAATAAAGGACAGACATAACTCTTTCACAAAATAACTTTTTATTGGACTAATTGTTGGAACTTCAGAACCAAAACAAAGACTCAAATTTCTGAATTTTACAAATCCTTCATCACGTAAATAGAATAACTCACTTAAGAGAATGTAATTATGATACTATGAACAGGAAAAATACAAATTAAATTGCACAACTGCCATAAATAAACTAGAGAATCAAATTTCTAAATTGTACAAATGCTCTATCACATAAATAGAATAAGACACTTAAGAGAGGGTAATTATTATGCTACACTTTGAACAAGAAACAAAATAAATTGCACCACAGCACAACTGCCATCTAAAGCCTGACTCTTCTTACCTTCCTTGATGCAAAGTCATTGATCTTTTATTATTTATTTTATTTTATTTTTTATTTTTATTTATTTCTTTATTTATTTATTCTTATTTTTATTTTTTTTTTTTTTGCAGGCGCTCATGCCGCCCCTCCACAAATGCCGCCCTGTGCGGCTGCCCATATTGCCCATATGAGGAACCGCCACTGCATCAGGCCATAACAAAGGGATATTGCTCTCCAGATCTTGCTCATCGTAGTCCAGGCAAAATGGCACATTCACGATGGCTGACTACAGCAAATCGTTTGCTTCGTCTATACGTTTCAACTGTAAGTCCATCTGAGAACCTCATGAACATTGCTTCTTTTATAATGAAGGTCTACATCCCAATGTAGTTTTCTATTAAGCAAAGTACGTCTTTTGTCAATGGCTCAAAACATGTTTTCAAAACTATTGAACTAACAAGAACACTGAATGACGAAGTAAAGGATATTGTAAACCCTGTCATACAAAGAAATGCATTTTTTGCAAATCCAGAAAATATTCTAGCATCAATGATTCATGATGACCGCAGCGCCATAAGAGAATTAGCGTGGAGACGAATAAAGAAAGCAAGGCAAACAAACAAGGAAAAAGTTGTGAGGCGTTTCACAGTACCTGTTATTCAATTTGAAGCTACTGATTATACTGATTTAATTAATTGGCAAAAATGCATTGTCACTGAACCACCTGTGACAAGACACCTGACAGAAAATGAGATTGAAGAATTCATAGAAAACAAGAGTACCCCCCATTCGAGAAATTCCCTTGTCATACACAAGTAGTAGAAAGAATGGTAAAATAGTGACTGAAGCATCATCAAAAGTATTTGGATTGAACGCGCGAGATGGCTTCATAAGATCAACACTTCAGTCACGTAAAAAAATGCCATCATTCGAAAGTAAAGCTGAATATAAAGTTTAAATAAAACGTTAATAGAAAAAAACATGCGCAAGGATGGGTGGTTGGGAGGGCATGGGTGGAGCTCGACACGCAGCCACCTCCTCGTGGTGAGTTCTGGATTATTTAGATCATTAATCAAAAGAACATTGATCTAAATAAACTAAGAGCTGCGTAATTCAGTAACTATTTTGGTAATTGGAACACTTAATATATAATAATAACAAGTAAGTTTCAGTTATTGTACTAATGCAGAATATAAGAAAATCATTATATTTCACTTTTTTCGACGGCTTTGTGGCACCTGAAGATATAATTTCGCAGGACTAATATTTATGCACAGTCATTATCTATAGCACCCACATATTTTCCGCACTAGCCATATTTGAATTTCGAAAAAAAGTTTAAAAACCTCATTTTCGATCCGCCCTAACGAGCACGATCGGAATCTGAAACGATTTATGAATGCTACCGATGAGTTTGGCTTGACTCTCAACATGACGAAAAGTGTCTTCTCCGTTACATCTATTAAATTACTTGGTTACCTTATATCTGAAAGTAGTATCAGGCCCGATCCTGACCGTCTACAGCCCCTAATGGACCTTCCTGTTCCTCATGATGCTAAAGCTCTGAAGCGTGTTATGGGGCTACTGTCTTATTACTCTAAGTGGATCCGAAACTACTCGAGTAAAATTAGATCATTGGCTGAGGCCAAATCTTTTCCATTGTGTGAGGATGCTAAACTAGCTTTTTCTAACCTGAAGCATGATATATTGCAGTCTGTTGTTCAAACTATCAGAGATGACATACCTCTTGTTATAGAAACCGATGCATCTGATTCTGGTCTGGCAGCTACCTTGAGCCAAGAAGGAAAACCGGTTGCCTTTTTCTCGAAATCATTGAATAACAGTGAGCGAAACTATCCGGCTGTTGAAAAAGAGGCTTTGGCTATAATAGAGGCACTCCGTAAATGGAAACATTATTTAACTGGCAGACACTTTACTCTAATCACTGACCAAAAATCTGTTTCGTTCATGCTGGATCAAAAACACAACAGTAAGATAAAAAATGATAAAATTCTACGTTGGAGATTGGAATTGGCATGCTTTGATTTTGACATTCAGTATCGTCCTGGACGTGATAATGTAGCGGCTGATGCACTCTCGCGCTTGTTTTGCTCTGTTGTGGACTCTAATGTACTAACTAAACTTCATAATGACCTGTGTCATCCCGGTGTCACTAGGATGTATCATTTTGTCCGATCGCGTAACCTTCCATTTTCTGTTGAAGAAGTGCGGCGTACCACTGCAGCCTGCCCGGTCTGTTCCGAGTGCAAACCGAGATTTCACAAGCCTAACTTAACGCCTAAAATAAAGGCTACTCAACCGTTCGAGCGGCTTTCAATGGATTTTAAGGGTTCTGTATCGTCATTTTCTCCTAACAAGTATTTACTTACTGCTATTGATGAATATTCCCGTTACCCGTTCGCTTTTGCTTGCAAGGATGTCTCCTCTCAAACTGTAATTCGTTGTCTCTATCAAATATTTGCATTGTTCGGTATGCCTGCTTACGTACATTCGGACAGGGGAACTTTCTACACTCTCGTGGCATTGCCACTAGCAGAACAACTCCCTACAACCCACAGGAAGGATAAGGGTAATTATGTGTTTTAAGTAACTCAGTCATTTTACACACCAAAATACATTTTTCTAGTAGTATTTGATGTGATTTGTTCAAATATGACCTCCATTTCCGTCGGAAATGAGATCCAACAAAGCTATAGTACTTTGAAGTTTGACCCATTTTCAAAGGAAATGGAGGTCAAAATCTAAGCAAAACACCTCAAATATTACTAGGAAAATGTATTTTGGTATTAATTAACCTAACCTAACCTTACATGAATATGTTATTACATTATCATTTGTATAATTTAGGTCTCGGGGGTACGGGGGCGGAGCCCCCGTAAAGATCACGCATCACAAATTGATCGATTGAACGACATTTTAGCGTCGGAAATTCAAAAATAAAAAATATAAAACCCTATACCGATCAATTTGTGATGCGTGATCTTTACGGGGGCTCCGCCCCCGTACCCCCGAGACCTAAATTATACAAATGATAATGTAATAACATATTCAATATTTATATTGCTCGGAAGTCATTAGAATGCACTTCGTATATTAAATCCTCAAAATAATATTCGCACCGTTCACGTATTATCGCCACAAACATCTATCAAAAACTAACAGAAGTAGACTAGCAACTTAAAAGGCCTAAGAACTTAAAAAGTGTAGCTCATATATCATGTTCTCATGACGTCACCAATCAAATATTGGAAGGGCGGGAAAAAAAATGCAAAAATGTCATAATATTCAAATGTACATAATTTGTTAAGTACGCATCTGCGAGCATAGTGACTTATATGAAAATGATGAGAAAATTATGCTTTAATATTTTATAATTATATTTGCTTTTGATATTCTGAGTACGATAAAACTCATATTAACCGGATAACGGACAATGTGAGAGATATAATGGCATAATATGGAAGACGATAATATTAGCCTTAAAATCTTGCAATTTGCCTGTTAACAGCTTGGAACTCGTTCTTACTGATGCTCTCCACTCGGTGCGATCATTGTTGTGTACGTCTACTAATTGTACACCTCATGAGCGTCTGTTTACCTATGCTAGGCGTTCTTCTACTGGTTGTACTGTACCTTCCTGGCTCTCCTTTCCTGGCATCAAGGTTTTCCTTAAGCAACATGTGCGTAGTTCTAAATACGATCCTCTGGTCGTGGAAGCAGAAGTTCTTGAAGCAAATCCTCATTATGCCCATATACGCCTGGCTAATGGTAAAGAGAGTACTGTGTCAGTGAGAGACCTAGCACCACGCGGCATTTCATCGTCTGAATCTACACGCTCTGAACACTCTGTCACGCCTCATCCAGACTCTCACGACCAACCGCAGCCACAGAGTAGTAACGAGCCTACGGACTGTCCTGAGGAACCTATCGTTATTGAAGACGCCGTCCAAGACTGCTTGCGCACCGGTGAACAGACCGATCACGTTCCCGTACCAGAACCGATTGCACTACGCAGGTCTCAACGTGTGAGGCGCCAACCGAATCGCCTGAATTTATAATTAAATTTAGCATTTACTATTATTCTATAAAGTTACTTTTCCATGTGTGGGAGAATGTGGTGATTTCGGTATAGAGTATCTGATGTTATCTATTTAAAGGTGTATTATTATTTTTATCCACTACTGTACCTAATGTTATATTTTTCTGTTTCAGAATTATGTTGTTGAAGTTTTTTGTGTAATAAAGGCTGAATTACTGTAATCTCTCAATCGAGCCTTATGACACCCCTGTAGTTAGGCTTAATATTGTTTAAATCTTTGCACTCTATAATTATATTTCTGCTCCTGATTAGATATGCTCAGTATCCCTTACACTTTAATTTAGTTTCCACTAATCCATAGCAAATTCTGTTGCCTCTCAGTTCTTAGTCACTCCGGATCTAACTAATTTATTGCCTCGTCCGATGGGAGTATGATCAAATCCTACTGCTGGATAGAATTTTCAGCCTACAAATTTTGATGGGTCTTCAGCATTGTGATCTCAGAAACCCGCGAAAATCGTCGTGGGGGGGAATACGAGATACCCCCACTGTTCACTGCGTATGCTTTATCGTTGCATGTTTCAAACTTCCAATCATTTAAGCCACGACAAAAATTTTGTACGGGCATAGCTTGAATTACCACAGGTACAAGGTGTAGGGTATCTATTTTGTCCTAATCCTGATTTAGTAAAAGGTATGACTAAATGTGGTTAGGCCTAGGGCTCTATGGGATAGCCACAAAGTTTCTTTGCATGAAAAACAAGGTCAACACAGATATGCTGTAATGTCACAGCAAAGGGACTTTATGGCCACTAAATTAATAGCTTAAATTTGGGCATGGACCGAGACTTCACAAGCTCAGCCTAGCTAGGTCCAATGTGGAAAAATTGTGATGATGGTTTTGGTAATTGGGGGAAGACCATTATGTAGCTTTATCACCAGTAAAGGGTAATTATGTCGCAAATGACATGGTCTGAAGTTGAAATAAAAAATACATTTTTCTAGTGTATTTTTGTTGTGCTCTGTTCAAATATAGGTTAATATTTACTAAATGCCATGAGCTGAACCTGTGATTGAAAACTTTGGTAATTATTCGTTTGTGCTTTTTCTCCTTTCTGAACCAAAACACATTTTTCTGGTGTTTTTTGGTGTGATTTGTTCAAATCAACTTTTTCTTTGGGAAATGAGCCATTTTTGAGAAATTTTAAAATTGAATAATTCTCAAAAACGGCTCATTTCCCAAAGAAACGAAGTTCAGATTTGAACAAATCACACCAAAAAACACCAGAAAAATGTATTTTGGTTCAGACCTAACCTAACAACACGTTTTTTTTTTTGCAATTTCTTACCTTAAATAGCAGCGCGCACTCGGAAGTCAATGCTAAATAGAGCTGTGCATCTAGCACCATCTTCTTTTTTATAAGTAATCCAAATCACACACTAGACAAACCATAGCGAAAACCACAAGGTAAGACTCCCACTTGACCTAACCTGAGTAATTATTTTGATATAACTTGATAGTATCAAAGTTGGTGAGTCAATAAAATTTTTAAGCCTAGGACCGAGATAAAATAAATGAATTCAAGGCATACATAGGTATTGAAAATCCTGATGTTATGATTGTCACTGAAACTTGGACAAAATTCAGTACGATACCAAATAGTCTATTTAGTGAAAGAGATAATACCATTACTTATGAAATTGATGGCTATGAACTTTTTTATTATGAACGTAAATATTCAGAGGGTGGCGGAGTATTTATTTATGCCAAGACAAATCTGAATCCAGTTGAAGTTACCTCCGTTAAAGAGAAAATAGTTGAATCTGTATGGATAGATATTGGGCATAAAAATGCCAGGAAAATCAGGATAGGGGGTATTTATAGACCACCTGAGGGATGTTCAGTTGGAGGAATCCCCAAAAGTAGAGAAGAAAATAAGTATGTAGAAAATAAACTTATTGATGAAATAAATAAAGCAATGACAAGTAATATTATTATTGTTGGAGAGTTCAATTATAGGCATATAGACTGGGAAATATTATAAACACCAGAAAGTAATGAGAGATTCTTAGACTGTATAATTGAGAATGGTTTAACCCAGTTAGTAAAGGAGCCAACCAGGGCCGATGCCATTCTAGATTTAATTCTAACAAATAATCCAGATAACTTCCAGGATATCTCTGTTTCAGAAACATTAGGTTCAGGTGATCATTGTATCCTTTGGTTTAATATTGTTTAATTCAAGACCTAGTGAAAATAAAGTAGAAGTTCCAGATTTTAAAAGAGGAAATATAAATGGACTAGTAAATGATCTGTGTCTAATAAATTGGACAGATATTCTACAGCCTGAACAGACAGTAACTAGTATGTGGGAAAAATTTAAAAGTATAATAATGAACATACAAAGGAAGCATATCCCA
The DNA here is from genome assembly GCA_023014485.1 of Bathynomus jamesi. Taxonomy (NCBI): domain Eukaryota; kingdom Metazoa; phylum Arthropoda; class Malacostraca; order Isopoda; family Cirolanidae; genus Bathynomus; species Bathynomus jamesi. The sequence continues at coordinate 154,271 of JAJOZX010003761.1, read as the reverse complement.
CAGTGTAAAATCAGAACTGGAAAAAATAAAAAACAACCTTGGATAAACTGCAATGTAAAAAGAGCAATCAGAGAAAAAACAAAAGCGCATTTCATAAATTCAAAAGAACTAAAAATGGCACAGACTCCGAAATATATAAAAGTAAAAGAAGCATTTGCAAGAAAGTAATCAGATAGCAAACGAGACCTGGAAAAAAGCCTAGCCAAGAATTCAAAAAATAATCCTAAGAAGTTTTTCAGTCACTTCAATTTGAAAAGTAGAGTGAAAAAGAAAATTGGCCCCCTCCATATAGATGATAAAACTATAGATGATGACCTTGAAATTGTAGCTTGTTCCTTCTTGCTACTACTTGTAGTTGCCGGGAAGAATGAAGGATACGAGAGGCAGGCTATCTCTTTTAGGGGCTTCTCGTGTCCTCTTCTCTCCCTGTCGTTTGGGAGGTTAGCATCTTGAAGGAAAAGCCGGTCATTTTCACAGTTTATTGAGTTCTTGGTTGGCTGGGGTTATTTTACAGAAGATTTTGTTATTGTATACACAGCTGAATTAATTAAATATATATATAAAAATTTATGTACAATACTTATTTATAAAGATTATATATGATTCTTAAAATTACACAATGATAAAATATATACAATTTGGTAACGCGCAAAATTGGTTTGTCGGTAACTAATATAAAAATAATATAAATGCGGAAAATTAACTGCGCGGCCCCACACTACTGCCCACCCCGAGAAGCGGAGCACGTATATCAAAAGTAGAAATATTCGGGTCTTGATTTGAATTGGATCCTTTGTCCAGCTTGCGTTGATCCTTGGTCGGCCTCGTTTCCGGTTGTTGCGTTGTCCTGCACACCCATTCTGAGGTCTGTATTTGCTACCTCCGAGGTGCGTCCTCCATCGTCCTTTTTCCTTCCGTGCTTTTTCTCCGATCCGATGTCGTCCGATTGTGTGGCTGGTACCTGTGTGGGACCTGAAACTATATAAGCTGGCTTAAAGTTTGGTTTGGTTGATTGAAGCGGCTTAAAGTTTGGTTTGGTTGATTGAAGCAGCTTAAAGTTTGGTTTGGTTGATTGAAGCAGCTTAAAGTTTGGTTTGGTTGATTGAAGCGGCTTAAAGTTTGGTTTCTTCGGATGTTATTCTGGAAATGTGGAATTGTGCCTCCATGATGGAGAACCATCCTGCGGCCGACGCTTCAGAGAACGTGGGTGGCTTGATGGTGACATGGTGCACTCCTGATTCCATCTTGCGGGAATGTAATTCGGGTCTGCTGCTGGTTTGGTTCCGACCGGCTACTACTGGTGGGTGGCGAAGAGGCGTGGCTTCAGTTTGTTCCGCCCGGCGACTGAAGGATGCTGCTTCCGCTGGCTGCTTCGGGTCACTCCAGGGGTCACCAATTGTAGCTTGTTCCTTCTTGCTACTACTTGTAGTTGCTGGGAAGAATGAAGGATACAAGAGGCAGGCTATCTCTTTTAGGGGCCTCTCGTGTCCTCTTCTCTCCCTGTCGTTTGGGAGGTTAGCATCTTGAAGGAAAAGCCAGTCATTTTCAGAGTTTATTGAGTTCTTGGTTGGCTGGGGTTATTTTACAGAAGATTTTGTTATTGTATATACAGCTGAATTAATTAAATATATATATATAAATTTATGTACAATACTTACTTATAAAGATTATATATGATTCTTAAAATTACACAATGCTAAAATATATACAATTTGGTAACGCGCAAAATTGGTTTGTCGGTAACTAATATAAAAATAATATAAATGCGGAAAATTAACTGCGTGGCCCCACAAAATAACTGAAGAACTAAACAAATACTTCTCATCAGTATTCACAAATGAAAATTTAAATACTGGTAATATTCCTGATCTTATACTATTAGGACAAGATAGAGAAATAAATGAATTAAGGGTAACAAAACTAGATATCCTAAAAGCAATAGATAAATTAAAAATGGAAAAATCTCCAGAGCCAGATGAAATGCATCCAATAGTCATAAAAGCTGCCAAAAAGAATAAGTATAGCACAGGCACTAGAAATTATTTTGGTTCTTTTGCATTATCCTCCCAACACTAATTTTTTTATATAATGTTGGTTTGGTTTTGGTTATGGTACTTTATTTTCCTTCCATTCTAAAAAAAATTAGTGTTGGGATTAGGTTAGGTTAAAAACAACCTGCTGCAAGTGTTTTGCTAATGTACTTTATTTTCCTTCCATTATAAAAAAAAATTAGTGTTGGGAGGATAATGCAAAAGTACCATTATTTTTAATAAATCATTGATATGTACTGAAATTCCAGAGGATTGGAAGAAAGCTAATGTGGCTCCAATCTTTAAAAAAGGAAATAGAAACTTGGCAAAAAACTACAGACCCATCAGCCTCACCTCCATTATTTGCAAATTACTCAAAAGTATCATTAGAGGTAAAGTTACTGAGTTCCTTGAAGAGTGCAACCTTATAAATGATAGCCAGCATGGCTTTCGAAATGGAAGGTCCTGTCTAACCAACTTGATTGAATTTTATGATGGAGTCCTATTGCATTTGGACAATAAAGAGCCAGTAGATATAGTATACTTAGATTTTGCAAAGGCATTTGATACTGTTCTTCATGCAAGATTGTTGGTAAAAGTTAGGGTAAATTTATAGTATTACACCTGTTTCCCTTTGGAGGTGTAATTTATGTTTTTCCTATAGTTTTTGATGTGTTTTGAACGAATCTGACCTTCAAAACAGTCGGAAATGACTTTTTTTAGATAACCCGCCTCCCCCCCTAGCCGGCAATCTGGGCGGGGACTCTGGTGGGGAAAATCACAGAAAATGAGTCATTTCCGACGGTTTTGAAGGTCAGATTCGTTCAAAATACATCAAAAACCATAGGAAAAACAAATTTCACCTTCAAAATTGACCTGACCTGACCTGACCTGACCTAACCAAACCTAACCTATCTACAATGCCACAGTTTCTGGTCTTGACGATATGTACACTCCGTTTTACAATGTGGACACTTCACTACTGTCGGTAGAACACCATGAGCACTCAGAAACTCAACACTTTTTTCTAAATTTTCGTAGAAAGTGACAATACAGCTGTAATAATCGAACAAGCACGTGCAATGATTGGGCAGACATGTAACAGTCACACAAATGAACACACAAATGAATGTACGAACACACACTAGATACACACCAAAAAAATTTTTATATCTCGAAAATGAAGCATTTGCGACGGAAACGCTATAGAAGGAAAGTGTCTTAGAATTAAAAAATCTACTTAACGAACATATAATAATTGCTGGATGTTAGATGGGTGTAATACTATAATAATACCAAAGTTAGAGCCCATGGTATAAGAGGTCATATAGCTGATTGGATAGAAGAATGGCTGAGAAATAGAAAACAGAGTTCATCTAAATGGAAATAAGTCTACTTGGAGACCCGTATTGAGTGGAGTCACACAGTGGTCTGTTTTGGGACCTCTGCTTTTTGTTGTCTATATAAATGATCTAGAGAAGGGCCTATCATGTAAAACCTCAAAATTTGCTGATGATGCAAAATTAGGCCATAATGTTAAGTCAGGAGCAATGACAATACAAAAAGACTTAGACAGAGTAACAGCCTGGGCAGATAAGTGCGAGATGAAATTTGATGTTGATAAGTGCAAGGTTATGCATATTGGGCCAAAAAATCCAGAATTTGAATACAATATGAATGGAATTTGGATTAAAAATGATGATAAAGAGAAAGACTTGGGTGTCACTATGGGTAATCAGAAATAAAGCAAATGCTAGACTCAATCTCATGCAGACACACATTGAATACAAATCACCCAATATTATAAAGCAACTATACATTTCATATGCGAGACCCCTCCTCGAATACTGCGTTCAATTTAATAGTCCCTATTTGATACAAGATATTGAAAAACTGGAAAAAGTACAGAAATGAGCAACAAGAATGATCCCATCTCTAAGACAATTGACATACAGGGTGAGTCAGGATCTATTTTTGTGAAGCACTTGGAAATTATATGGAATTCAATCATAAAATGATAAAGTGGTAACATTTATTAAATAATTAAGAGTAGGATTCGACATGACGCCCATCAGTATCCCTGCACAGCTCAAATCGTTCCGCAGCATTTCTAAACACATTCTGGAGCATTTGCGGGGTTATGTTATCTGCAGCAGTTCGTATACATGTACGTAAGTTTTCAAGACTCGTAATCTTCGTCTGATAGACGTGCGATTTGATAAAGCCCCATGCAAAGAAATCTAAAGGGGTTAAATCTGGTGATCTCGCTGGCCAAGGTCTGTTGCTTCCGCGTCCGATCCAGCGATTTGGAAAATGTCCATTTAGATAATCCTGAACAGTTTTGGCATAGTGACAAGGAGCACCATCATTTTGATAGACAACGGTACTAACAATCCTATCCCCGTCATCTATCAACATGATGGTGCTCCTTGTCACTTTGCCAAAATTGTTCAGGATTATCTAAATCAGTGCTCTTCAACCTTTTTATGCTTACCGCCCACTTTTGTAACTTTTGAATCTCTGTATCGCCCACCAAAATTAAAAATGCAAAAACTCAAACAAAGTTATATTCCCTGCATAAAATAATAAAATTAATTGCAATTACCTTCAGATTAATGAGATCCTTTGCCCACTAGTGGGCGGTACTGCCCAGGTTGAAGAGCACTGATCTAAATGGCCGTTTTCCAAATTGCTGGATTGGATGCGGAAGCAACAGACCTTGGCCAGCGAGATCACCAGATTTAACCCCTTTAGATTTCTTTGCATGGGGCTTTATCAAATCGCACATCTATCAGATGAAGATTACGAGTCTTGAAAACTTACGTACATGTATACGAACTGCTGCAGATAACATAACCCCGCAAATGCTCCAGAATGTGTTTAGAAATGATGTGGAATGATTTGAGCTGTGCAGGGATACTGATGGGCATCATGTCGAATCCTACTCTTAATTATTTAATAAATGTTACCACTTTATCATTTTATGATTGAATTCTATATAATTTCCAAGTGCTTCACAAAAATAGATCCTGACTTTATGTACACCCTGTATAAGGAAAGACTGTCGTATCTAAGCATGTTCTCATTAAAAAGGAGGAGGTTAAGGGGTGATATGATAGAGGTATATAAAATGATAAAAGGGTTGGATAAGATAGATTTTGAGTCTCTTTTCATTAAAGATCACAATAATCAGACTAGAGGTCATAGTATGAAATTATTTAAGCCAAGATGTAGAACAAATTTAAGAAAACATAGTTTTACAAACAGAGTAATTAAGTTTTGGAACAGTCTGACAGAAGAAGTGGTGACTCAGATACACTTGATTCTTTCAAAAGAAGGTTGGATAGTTTGATGTCTGCAAGGGACATCTGGTGATGGTGTTTAAGCCCATTTTTATTGCATGAATGGTACTAGTTTATTTCATATATATTATGTGCATTTGGGTCATAGATCCTACAGCTCAACACAGGTGTTGTGGGATATAGGGAGGCAGCATCTTGGGTTAGGGGATACTCTGTCCTTACACACCCTATTTAAAGAGATTCCTCTGCCGAGCTGTGCCCCCCATAGTACTGTGAGGTATTGAAAAACTCATGATCTTCACTTGCCCCACAAACACCTTTAAATGCGAGACCCAAAATGGGTGCACACACATTTCTACATTACTGTACAGTCTTTACAGCCACACCTACACTTTTCCTCCTAAGTATATATATATTGTAATGTATATGGATGTAAATTGTGACTTGGTCCGCAATTGATATGGACTGTGACTTATTTTTGGTTGGCACAGTACTGGTATTGATGGGTACCATAATGAAATTGACTGGATTCTTTGGATCTGATATATTTGCATGTCAGTTATAAATAGATATAGTGTGTAACATATTTGTGGATAGTAGCCTATTATGACTGATCCTCTGGATCCAGAGATTCTATCTTTAGTTTTAAATTGATAATTAATTAGTTTTAAATTGATACTTAATTAGTTTTGTAAAAATTGGTTATTGCCAATGTACAGGCAGTTTTTACATAGTGGAGCCACCTTGATGGGCCGAAGTGGCCCCTAGTATGCCCACTATAAAAATTTCTTATGTTCTAAGGATTTTGGAATGAGTATGCATTATTGGAGATTCAAAATGCATATTTCTGATTGGTTGGATGAGGTAACATGAAACAAAAACCAGATTTAATTGGCTGATTTGACCTATATTTCCTAATTTTGCCACGAGATGTCTCCCCATAAAACTGGAGAGGACGAGGACTGGCAAAATTTTAACAGCGGAAAGAGGTAAACACTCGGTCAATGGCCTATAATGGCTGCTTTTTATGTCTAAATTTTGTTTTCCGTAAAAAATAATGGTACTTGTGGGTTATCTGTTGCCGCTTTTTAATATACCTATTGGTTATCTGTTTCCACTTTTTACTTGTGGGTCATTTATTTTTTGGTTAGGTTAGGTGGTATTTAAAATTTTTTTAATTTTTTTTTTTTTTTTTTTCAGACACACTAAATACGCAAAATGAGAAATAAAAATAATTTAAGAAAAAAATAGTATATTTTTGTAAAAATGGCAACATGATATAACACATCTGTATTTGTGAAAAAGTTGGAAAATTAAATTAAAAAGTGGCGATAGATAACCCACAAGTACCAAAATAATTATTATATTTCCTTGATTTTTATCAGTTTCCCTGAGGTTTCAAGGTGTCCTGAATACAAATTTATATGTTAAATTGTCATAGAATGTCTCCTTCTATCGAAAATGAACAAAACATTGAAATGAATATTAACCAAACTTTTTATGAGGGAGTTTTAGTCGCTTTATTCAAATTTGCTACTCATTTCTCGGGCAAATGCTTATTTATGGTAAAAATTATTATGGTAAGATAATATATAAAAATCAGGGCTGTGGAGTCGGAGTCGGAAGTAAATTCATTGCTCGAGGAGTCGGAGTCGGTAAAAATGGACTGACTCTGACTCCTTTTTTTATGATGTACTTTATATTGGTTCAGGTTAAAGCTCCTAATAGGAGCTTTAACCTCCTATCTTGCATTACTTCCATGGCCTTGAATGAATCGGCAAAAAGGAAGACAAGGAATACTCAACAGCTGAATCCAATCTTTGGACCACCAAAGGATCTCTCACTGATTTATTTTACCTTCGTCTGAAGATATACATCAGTGTTTCCTTTATGTTAGACAGGAAAGAATTAAATCAGAAGTTAATCCAAATATTTATGATGTTGCTACAGTCATTGCCCAAAAAGTAAAGACTTTATGGGATTGTGCTTCTATTCCAACTAGCCATCATAAGACCATAACGCAGCGCATCCAAGGTTTATACAAAAAATATCAAAATGTCTTAAAACAGTTCAAAGGGCAGAAAGACCAAGCATCCTATCAAGCATTGCTTCACAAATTTAAACTTGACTCACTGAAACTCTTTGATATAGCTTCTTGTAAATATAGACTTCCTGACATGTCATTGTGAGAAAGACTGAAAAGTTCCTGTTCTGGAAAGAGATTTCTTAATGACCAATGAATGTCTTGAAAAATGATAATTGGATCCGTAGATAAAGTGGTCACCAAAAAGGTGAACAAAAAGAAAAAAGCACACAAAAGTGTGAGGAATATACAGCATGGATCTCAAAAGGAATGAAAGAATTTGATACTGCTGCGACTGTTTCGTCAAGTTCCAGTGAACAAATGAGAATGAGAACCACCTTCTTGCAATGATTACTGATAACTGGCCAAACATTCGAAAATTAGCAATATGAAGGATTGAAGTAACAAGATCTCAAGCTGAAAAAATGAAAAGCATTCGCGAGTTCAGTGTACCAAAGCTAAATTTCCATGCACTTGATTACACTGTTGTTATATTTTGGATAGAGATGTGCTGATACTGATACCCCCAATACTAACAAATTGCTGATACTGATACTTTTTGATTAATGCTTAATCTGTTAAATTATAAAAAAAAAGTTACTTTTATTTTAATATTATAAATAGGGGAAGTTGGAGACAACTGTTATTAGATGAAATTAACAGTTCAAAAAAATTCAAACACAGTCATACTGTCAAAATTGAAATAGAATAGAAGAGAGTCATTCCAGTTCAACTGGTACAGATTTCAGAAAGTTGGTTGGGTGACCATCTCCGATTTTCTTCAAATTTTCAGGGTTGATTCATACACCATTCAATAGCTTAAATCTAAAATTTTAGCTTCCTCAGTCAAAAACTTTTAATTTTATGGTCGCTTAAATGGCCCCCACCTTCGACAAAAAATGCCCATGTTGGGCTTGATTGGCCAATGCCTTCATTTTGAGAGGCCTTGAAAAGTGTCTTCTAATAGGAGTAGAAGCTTCAAATTTGTTATGCCAATACAACTTCTGGTGGGCATTTCAATTTTGCAAGCAAAAAGGCTGTGGAACAAATGGTTTCTAAGTTACAAGGGCTTAAATATGGCTCCATTTTGAAGCTTGCATCAATTCCTCCCACTTTTACGACTCTACCATTTTCAAAAGTTTTAGTTCTACATCAATCACAGCTGTTTTAATACTCCTAATAGTCTCTATGGGTTATAAATTTATGAGTGAAATAAAAAATAACCAAAAAAGGATTTATTTCCATTTTTAAAATTTTCCAAAAGTTGATTATTTTCACAAAATTTGCAAAATTAACATCAACTTTGGGGCTTAATATAAAAGTGTCTGAAATTAGTCAGGGAGTTGATACTTCTAGTAAAGAAAGATACATATGTGTACAAAAACATATATTAAGGAATAGATCTCAACTCAACTCAACTCCTTCATATAGTTTTGGCTATTCAAAGAAAAGTACTTTTTGTGAAAAATTCTGAATTTTTGCAAAATTTTGAAATGTTTAAATTTCTTTTTACAATATTGAATTGTAATTTTACTTCCATTTTATTACTTGGTAAGTTAATTCACAAATGTTAAATTATCTAAATAAGTTTTACTCATAAAAAAGACATAATATATACACCTAGATTACACTAGGGAACAACATTTTTGTTTCTTGAAAACTATTTGGTGTTTCTTATAGAACTTTTGATGCTGATTCCAAATATGGTTTCAGAATTTTTCTATCACCCATAGTTTTCGAGAAAATAATATTTCTATTTACTCAGAGTTTTCCCAAAATATTAGTTAAAATTAAGTGTACTAATTTAATTTTACTTTCTTTTTTTTCCAGGTTAACTATATTTAATAGTATTTTTGCATTAAAAAAATATAGCTATTTAAACAAACAGATTTTTAATAAAAAGAAATTTTTTTTTCAAGCTTTGCTCAAATTTTAAAATTTTTCATAGTAGAAAAAATTGGTGTTTCATTCCAAAACATTTTCCGTGATTTCAATAATTTTCCGCCAGCATGAATCGAAACTGTATTAATCCCAGAGATACATTTTGCTACGTATGTGGAGAACTGACCATAATGGCACAGAGGGAGACGATGACCCCACTCGTGAAGAAGGCTTACGAACTTAATTTTGAATGTAAGGTAGGCGACCAAGACAAATCCTGGGCATCTCATATATCATGCATTTCCTGTGCCATCACTCTTAGGGGTTGGATTAAAGGTACCCGCAAATCTATGCCATTTGCCATACCAATGATTTGGAGAGAGCCCAAGGATCACCTAACGGATTGCTATTTTTGTATGACTAACGTTTCAGGATTCTCGGCCAAAAATAATAAAATTCAATACCCAAATCTTGCATCTGCCATGAGACCAGTACTACATGACGATGATAACCCAATTCCAACTCCCCCAAAGTCATGGACACTGGATGAAGAGTCTGAAGTTGAACCAATGGAAATTGATGACACTAAAGATACATACTTTCAGCAACCTGAATCAAATAAACCACGTATGATAACGCAGGTTATGCTGAATGATCTCGTGAGAGATTTGGACCTTCCGAAAAAGAAAGCAGAATTATTGGGCTCCAGGTTACGTGAATGGAATTTGCTGGCAAAAGATACAAGCATATCGGCGTTCCGCACTCGCCAAAAAGGTCTGATGCAGTATTTCTCCTCGTCAGGTGGTTTATGCTACTGTAATAATGTAAATGGACTGCTGTTAGCTCTCGGTCATGAGCACAAATCTGAAGATTGGCTTTTATTTATTGACTCTTCGAAGCTAAGCCTCAAGGTTGTACTACTTCACAATGGAAATAAATACCCTTCCATTCCTGTAGGGCACGCTGTCCACATGAAGGAATCTTACGAAAATATGAAACTCATCCTTCAGCAGATTAATTATGACCAGTTTCGTTGGTATATATGTGGGGATTTAAAAGTCGTCGCGCTTCTTCTGGAAATGCAGCTCGGTTATACGAAGTTCTGCTGCTTCCTTTGTGAATGGGACAGCAGAGCCAGAGATTCGCATTATTTTGTAAAGGATTGGCCACTTCGTCAAAAATGTATCCCAGGACTGAAGAATGTGTCTCATGAACCCTTAGTTGACCCCAAGAAAATATACTTTGTAAGAGTCCGGTTTGTTTATTATGGACCTTTACAAGTTTACGTAGATAATTAACTAAATGCCAGGGTCACCAGCGCCCAAATGCTAGATTAGCATCCAGCAGTGCGGCGCAAAATTAATTTTAATAAAAGAAGGGAAGGACTGATTATTAAATCAATATGAATTTTATATTTTATTGACAACAATTAATAACTATATGCAAAAGGGGATTTTTACCCGTAACAACTTTGATGGACATATAAATGCGAGATTAAATAATGGCCCGTTTAGCTAATATATAACAGTCTGCAAATAATACTGATTATAATAATAAATATGTAATAATACAAATAATAATGCAACCTAATAATACTAATAACTAAAAATACTAATACTAATAATAGCCACAATGACAACCTTGTCTGCAAAGAGACAGACAAGAATACTGTAAGTGATATTTCAGAGAAAAAGAATAATAAAAATGGCAATAATTAATAATTAAAATACATATATGCTATATAGGCCCAGTAACCTGTGGATGATAAATTAGTTAATTCTCATTATGGGATTGTGTTAAGTTGAATGGGAAAACTAAGGAAGTATGTAGGTTACAAATGATTAGTAGGCCATCTGCTAAGAAAATAACATGAAACATAATAGGCTTATAAAGTAAAATATACTAAGAAAATTAATGGGCAGGCCTTTGCCTCTTCAACATATCGAGCTGAGGTTAATCTAAAACAAAGACTATGGTAGGCCTCAGTTAGGCTAGAGTTACAATTTGGCTTTTGCCTAGACCAGTGTTTCCCAACCGGGGGCCATGGCACATTTGAAGGGGGCCACAGGAAAATGTTATTTTGTAAAATAGAGTTAAATCTGCATATTACCTACTGAAAATAATGCTTATGGGGGCCACGGGAAAAAATAAGGTTCCTAAGGGGGGCCATAAGCCAAAACCGGTTGGGAACCACTGGCCTAGACCTAACTTAGCCTAAGGTAATTTATTGTATGAACCTTACATTACTATTTGTAGTATAAATCTTAGTACTAATTGCAAACAGTATAAGGCTTGTTAGTATCTACAGTATGCGGTATTGCATACAGATATGAAATAGTAAAGAATATAAACATAAATACAAAACATACCACAAAGGAACTTTGCTTGCTGGCACCGTGCTTTCGAATAATACGTACGATGTGTGAACCGCGTCCTTTGTGTTGTCATTTCACATAAGTTTGTGTTTACTCCACAATTTTACCAACAAGCCAAAATAATCCTTAAAAGCCCATTCATGTCTAGTCACACCACACTGAATTCTTAAGAATTAAATTTGATCACTAGACATTTAACTTGTATTTATTTATTTATTTATTTAGATTTAAATAATTCACTCATGCCAATTTGTGGCAGTTTTCACTAATAAAGAATAATCTTGTGGTGCAAGGCACTACAACTTAGCGCCACTTTACATCAAACTTGGCATCATGAAAAATTTTGTCAAAGCAATGAACAAGGAAGATGAGGCATTCAAATATTTAAAGAAAAAGTTTTCACGACTTAGCGATGCAAAGATAAAAGAAGGGATCTTTGTTGGTCCCCACATCAGAGAGCTCATGAAAGATCAAAAGTTTGATGATGCCTTGAGAGGAAAAGAAAAAGTGGTATGGGAGGCCATAAAGAATGATGTCACAAATTTTCTAGGGAACATCAAAGCCTCTAACTATGAAAAAATAGTGCAGGACATGATTGAAGCATATAGGTTATTGGGATGTAATATGTCACTAAAAATCCATTTCTTGCACTCCCATTTAGATTTCTTCCCTGAAAACCTCGGCGACGTAAGCGATGAGCATGGAGAAAGGTTCCACCAAGATATAGCTACTATGGAGAAACGCTACCAAGGGAGGTGGGATCCGGCAATGTTAGCTGATTACTGCTGGACATTGATGCGAGAAGCTCCTAATGAAAACTACAAGAGAAAATCAGTGACAAAGAAGTTTTAAGAAGAATATTTTAAATGCCAATCTGCCGCTAATATAATTTTTATGAAGTATTTTTACTAACTTTATAAACTTTTTGAATAAATATTAAAATACAAATTTCTCAGTAACCTTGGGTGATAGAGAAATTCTATGGCTATATTCGGAATCAGCGGAAAAAATCCTATAAGACCGACCTGTTCACGTCCAAGAAACAAAAAAAAGTTAAAATTTGTTCCCTAGTGTTATTACTACATTTGCAGTTAACACAACAGATGGACCAGCTTGTAGCCTCAATACTTGGATCTACCTAAGTAAATCATGTAGAACCGTGTTCTACTGCTCTTTAAGCACTTCCTAGTAATTTAAATTATGCAGTTAGTACAGATAAACTAGCAGTAACCACCATTTTCAGTACAAAACCTTAAATTTAAGTAGCTTTGTTGTATTACTTCCCTTAATACAAGTGTACAGTACTTAGCTATATACAATAATGAATTCCTGAGTTTTTAAGCATGTGAATTATTGGCTATAAGTTCATATTCTTTTTTTAATGTGTGTTGTTTTATGTAAATTCGTATGTAAACTTAAATATAGCTAATAACTCTTATGTTTAGACACTGACTCAGGAATTTATTATTGTACTCAGGCTTTAAGTCTGATTGTCTTCAACACTCCATGGCCTCACAGCCATAAATTGGCAATTTATTATTCAGCTTGATACAGGTCTGTAGTTACTTAGGCTTTTTTTAAAATACTCCTCAATTTTAGATAAACAATCATTTGATAACTTGTACTGTCTCCCCATTTTCCCAGCAACTGTAGGTGGTTCAATTGAACACAAAACATGTTGGAATGGAATCCAGCAAATGTCCTCTTGTTCAGGCCATTTAAAAGGATTCTTTTTCATGAAATTTACTAATAGATCCTTCTCAGTATCACACACTTCAACTATGTTTCTAACAAACCAGTCACCTTCATAGAAACAGGCCACATATGTACCAGGTTTATATTGGTAAGCCACATTTTCTTGTGTAGCATTGAGGAAGGAAAGTTGTACGTTAAAGAAATTTTCATCACTAGAAATTTTGTACATTTTAATGCCTGTTGATGAAGGTCTAAAGCAGTGATATGAACGGATTCCTGGGATTGTCTTAATTAAGGAATACCTTTTTTCTAACTCAAATAAATTAGCATTTTCCTCAATTTTAGCTGAATCAATGTACAGAAATTGTATACCATTAATATTAGATTTGCACCAATGGAACATCTCTTTTGGATTGGTGATGTGACCTTTACTTGTTGCTTGTAGACTTGCCTGGGCAACTAACCTTTTGACGGTGCCACCAACACAATCACAGGGGCTCTTTCCGTGAGAGGTAGCAAAAAAGTTCCATTCACATGTTAGTTGGAAATCTTTTTCATGTAACACTGAATTAATGATGTTTTTATAGTTTTTATATTGACTTGCTGCGCTATCGCTAAAGTAACAAATATGTTTTCGTTTAGGATTCTGACTTTTAAGTAATTTCAAGGCTTCACATAAAAAAGAATGAACTGCAGTTGTGTTGTGTGTAAGTGAATCTGATATTACACAAAAATTTGTAACTTTTAGTTCACCATCAACTTTTTGATAGACTACCGGAATTTAGGCTGGGCTGAAACTATAATTTTTGTTTGATTTTAATTTATCAGAGTGACTAACAGTTGGCTTTTGATATAAAAATAAGATTCCTGAAAAAAATAATTGGTGGCCACCAACGTGTGTCTGGCCACCCCCATTTTTGTAAAAACATCTAATGCCGCACTAGCAAAATCAGGAAAATGGCAATATCTCTTCTTCTGAACATGCTAGAGAGATGGTTTGCATACCAAAAGATGCAGAATTTGATTTAGAACAAATTATTAAGAGTGGTATTTTTTCATAAAACCTTTAGTTTTTGAGTTATTTTAGAAAAACTAATTTTTGGGCCCATAGACCCCCTTTCAACTGAATGTCAACACAATAAAACATTCTCAAGCTGCAAATTGACATGTATTAGTGGTTTTCAATCAGCAATCAAAATCAATCAAAATCAGCCATTTTAAATTCATTGAAAATGCTTTTTGACATTCCAAAATGCCAAACATTAAATTATACAATTAACAAATTGTCATTTTGTCATATTTTAGCATGATAAATAATAATCTAGAACTTAAAATCTTTCATTAATTTACGTGATCTAATTTTGTTTCTAATAAGACCATCTCTACGCTCATGACCGACAACAGCCAAGGATGCTTCAGTGACAAGCTTGATGTGCCTTTCAACATTCTGACTGTGGCCCTCGTGATCCAGTTTTAATGCGGTATTAATGATATCACGCAGTTTATCATTACTGAATTCTTTTAATACAGGTGGAACAGTTTCCCATTGGGACATCTATAGCAGACAGCTTGTGGTATGCAGAAGCTTTGAAATTGATGATTGGCTTTCTAAAGACCCTAACATTCTCATCTATAGCAGGATATTCATCAGTACCACCTTCATGATCCTCTTCATTCTCATCATCACTTTCAATTATTCCACCTGCAAAATCATTGCTACTACCAGATTCATCATCAAAATCCTCTATAACTCCCCTCAGACACAGAACTTTATTGACAGCACACCTCCTCACCTCTTCATCTTCATCAGCCAGCATTCCAACTAAAATATTTTCACCATGAGCAAAATAGCTGTTATTGTTTAATACGTCATAACAAATTTCTCTAATTTTCCTGTCAGGGAATTTATTTACTCTTTGGATCATATTGAATAGGTTTCTTGACCCATCACTTAGCCTCTTATTAGCCTTGATATTGAACCAACTGTGAAAGTATACTTTGATGATGAATTCTACTATGATTTTGAGGTTCTTACTGGGTCTTTTTTGTGAAACATAAAAGCGAAGAATTCTACAGGCTAAGGTGAGCCATCGAGAGTGATTTAGCAGGCCAACTTCTAAGAGTGCAAGGTCTTCATCCACTTCACCAGTAATAATTGCCCAGCAGATGCAGTATCCATAGTATTGGTCTGTTGATAAATTATTGACCACCTCATTTGGTAGAAGCACAAATGCAGGATAAGGTATAGATTTGAAGTCCACAACATTCCATTCTGACACATCCCCATTGAGCTGAGAACCAATAGGGCCAGAAAATTTGTCTGGACTTTTTGTTGTCCCATCTAAAGTTATGAAGATGTGTCTAAGTGGCAATTCATTTAGATGCAGAAGACAAATATCCCACTGAAGAGGTTGCCCTAAAAACATTTCCAAATATCTGATTGACCCATGCATATGTCCTGTGTTAGTATTTGTCCCATCTGCTTTAACTAAGTTTAATTTGGCCTCAAGTTCTGTCCCTTTAATGATCTTATAAATGCCATGAGCAATGTCAATGCCTTTGCCACTCTCCGGGGTAAAATGGTCGAGGTAGAAATCATCTGAAAATAAATGTAATTAATTTTACAATTAAATAAAAATGAAAAAGGAAGGAATAAAGTTAACTGGACAGTTGTCACTTAAAAAGAAAATTTTTTAAGTAATTGAAATATTACTTTATAGTACAGTAATATAACAGCATAACGCCTATAACTGTATGACAATCATTTCCATTTACCTGGCTCTCCAGTAATGACATAATGTTCCTCTAGGATTGTGGATGTATAATACTTTTCATTTACTTTGTTAACAGCAAGTGTAGCATCCTTTCTACCGTCAAAGCCAATGCCAGTCACTTTTTCAAATATCACTTCTTCTTCCTTCTTCCTTTCAGCTCTCAATTTAGCTCTCTCCCTTCTCAACTTGTTTCTGAAAAGTATTTCAAAAATATTGGCCATGCATTACTGCATTAGCATTATACAAATATACAAAATACAAATGTCAGTGTCCTGTTTGAAACTAATTAATATAAATAAAATAGAAATTTTGACGCTAATTAAAAATAATAGTAAATCTGGTGATTTAGAACTTATAGCAGAAGCTAAGAAATGTAATATCTAGAGTGATTAAAAACATACTTATCAATAACATTTTGTATGTTATCTGGGGTGATTACTCCAAAGTCCACCAATGTAGCAGAACCAATAGCCGCTCCTGCTCTATCACTTACTTGATATCTGTTAGGATATTTAAAGTAGATTTACATATCTATTGTCAATGAATAATTTATTGGTAATCTTAATCTCTTAGTCACAATGATTTCACTTTAAGCTGTATTAAAAGATTTATCTTTCAGTACTATACCTGTCACATGCTTCAGCTAATGAGCGTAATCTAGTTCTGTTCTGTAATGTTGAGACTTCTGGAACATAGTCTGCATCAAATGAATCATTACAACTGTCGCTATCTGTCAACTCAGGAATGTCCAGGAGGAGGAGGAGGAGAGAGGAGGAACTGATTCTTTTGCTTTTTGAGATTGAATAACCCGTGATTTGAATTTTAAGTCAGTGGCTGTTTCTGGGACTTCTTTCAGGGTACAGTAACCATGCCTAGTTGTTTTCTGGTCCTACAAAGTGATTATATTTCATTACACTATAATGTATCTTTTATCTATGGGTCTCTATATGTAAATTGAAATTCTTACAAAAATGAGAAAATACTAAAATATTACTTATCATTAACATCATTAATAGTGTATTATTGATATTACTAACTTATTAAATGCACTTTAAAAATTGTAGCAAATTATTAATAATTGATAATATTAATAATTGATAATTAATTAATATTAATTAATAATTTACAACTTGAAATTCAATCAACAGACCTACCTCATAAAACTGGTAATCAGATTCAGTCATTTTTAGTAAGTGCTTTTTCTCTGTATCTGCCAACAGTTTGTGATCATGTTGATATATGTCAAATAAAACGTTTACAGTTTTCAGAAAATCATCCAGATCTTGATGATATTTAGGTCCCCTTTTCTTTTTGTCATACTTCAGAAGGCGGTTGAATTCCTTTATTTGGGTTTTCAGTCGGCTCTGTATGGCATTTACTGATATTGGATAAACATTATATGTGACCCACAATTTATGCAATTCCTCAGAAGTAGCTCTCAGTACAGCATCTGTTTTATAGTCTCCGAAACACAAACACCTTTCAATAACTTGCTTCAACGTAGGCAATTTCCCTAAAGGAAACTGTTCTGCTGGCATAAAACGTACATCACCAAGTACTTTAGCAACTGTTTTCCTTGTAGAAGTCATACTTTATATTGCAAATGTTGAATTCAATGACAAATTGCAGTTGGAAACTTATAACAAAGGCACCTGAAAAAAAACCAAGTTTTCAATTTATTACGTTTAAAAAAAGTTCATGAAGCAGCCCCACCCTCTATTCTTTAATCAAGCATAATGGATGCAAGATAACAAGGAAAAGTCATATCATGTGATCACTATGTCCATGTCAACATCCTTTTAGGGCAATGTTAGTAATCAAAAAGGCAAATCATGCTTATTTTAGAATTTCTTTCGTCACTAAGGTCCGTCGAAAGGGGGTCTATGGGCCCCAAAAATTAGTTTTTCTAAAATAACTCAAAAACTAAAGGTTTTATAAAAAAAATACCACTCTTAATAATTTGTTCTAAATCAAATTCTGCATCTTTTAGTATGCAAATCATCTCTCTAGCATGTTCAGAAGAAGAGATATTGCCATTTTCCTGATTTTGCTAGTGCGGCATTAGATGTTTTTACAAAACGGGGTTGGCCGGACACACGTTGGTGGCCACCAATTATTTTTTTCAGGAATCTTATTTTTATATCAAAAGCCAACTGTTAATGACTCTGATTAATTCTATCTTGAGTTTCAGCCCAGCCTACTAGTACCGGATGCAAGGTAGCCTGGGTATTGTCCCAGTGATGCCCTTGTACGGCATCCTGATTTATAAAACTATAGTTTTCAGAGAAGTCAACTAGCACTAATGCTGTAGAATCATTGAGGTTTTCTTTACAGTCAGACAAATATTTTGATTGGGCTTTTGCTATGAAATGGTGTACTTTCAACTTTTTTTCACTTTCACATATGTTTTCTACTACATTCGAAACACTTTTTGTCATTGTGATCAGTTGGGTATGGTCTGTATGAAGCCACTGCTTAAAGGAAACCCCATCATCCATGTCATAATCATTGTTTTCAAAAATGGTAAGAAGCCAATCCTGTAATTCATTTAAACCAGGACATGTCTTGCAGTTATTAATCATGCAGTTTCTGGTTTCAGCGTTGCAGACTATTTTCCCTAGTAACTCTCTTAATTCTACTTTGACGGGGAGTGATTCACATAAAAGCTTAAAGTTCTGGTGTATTTCACAAATGCATACATTGTGTGATCCTTTACTCCCCACACCCATACACCATTTTGGTCTCAGTTCAAAAAACTTTGATTTGGAGATTTTGTCATTTGGATATTTATTTTTGTAAAGTGTATATAATTCTCTGATATTTGTCAACAACAGTATTTTCTGCTTGTGAACCTTCCCTTGTGGTGTTTTTATTGATTTGTAGTCTTTTTTACCAGGGCATTCTCTAGTATATTCATTGTTTTGGAAAAATTCTATCACTTTTCTTTATTTCATCGCTTATACCCTTGCTACTCTTTTTATTTCTCATTATAGGAAGGATACCTTCTTTTCTCTTTAAGGCCCTCACAGCATTAACCATTCTGGCTGACACTTCAAATTCTTTCATAATTCTTTCTCTGAACCAGGTTTTTTTACCAATTGGAAGGAGTGTTAGAATTTGTATCTTTTCTTGTCTGGTACTAGTTTTACACTTTTCTTTCAGATCCTCTATCATATGCTGATAACACTTTTCTTCCCCACTCTCTATAGGTTTCTCCGCTTCCTCATCCAAAATGCTAGGCTTCATATGAAGTACTTTTGACAGCTTTGATTTTGTTGGTTTCAATTTGCTTTAGTTTCCTTTTCGTGTAAAACTTTCAATCTCTTGCTCTTACATACTTAATGGGTGAGCATTCTAGTGAACCTAACGTTTTGTCAAATGTCTCCTTAACTATTTCTTCTGGAACATATTCATCACTACCTGAGTCTTTTTCATCTTCAATCATCTTGGCTCTAGAGAAGCATGTTGAGCAAAGTTTCTGTCCTGGTATCAGATTCAGTCTAGTTGCTGTCTTTGTCAATAATTTGTAGTGATTCTGCAAATAAAGTAGGGTAATGTAAACTCTAAACACATTGGAAAATAATTTTAAAACCTCAACATTTGGTTATAGGCTATTCATATAAAATATTCAAAACATATGCATTCAGTAGCACAGTATATAGCCTACCCTATTAAAATTAAATAACTAATTTAGGTTACAATTTACAATATAAACTTCTTTATGAAATATAAATATATTAGTACCTATATTTACTTATCTTCTTTCGATGATTTCTCCATGGATCTTGGCAGCTACGTTGCATTTGTTGGTAATGCATTCCAAACATTTTTTCATGGTGGTAGCATACAGTAGCACTATTTGGGTTGATTACAGTTGCTTTTGTTCTCCACAATAGCAGTTTCCTTGTTTCATCTGTCAGCTCATGTAAGGTATACATACCCACCTTCCTGGTGAGTCTGTGTTCATGACATGGATCATCCAAGTACATACCAAAGCTGCACTTTGATTCTTGATTAGAATAAGCCATTATTACAGGCAGTAAAATTAAGTTAATTGCTCTAGTTAAATTTTCTGAAAATAAAAGATCATGATCTATAAAATAGGCCTGGACATTAATGATTAACCATCATGTTTTACATAAGAATATACAAAGCGAAATGAGCTACCCAGAGCCCTTTGAGTCGCTGGTTGTTTTGACAGACATATTAAATTTCTTGTATGTTTTAGACTTATTTACATATTATTACAATTGTAAATCAACTTAAGTAATAAAATGGAAGTAAAATTATAATTCAATGTCATAAATAGAAATTTAAAAATTTACAAATTTTGCAAAAATTTGAGATTTTTCACAAAAAGCACTTTTCTTTGAATCACCAAAACTATATGAAGGAGTTGAGTTGAGATCAGATCTATTCCTTAATATATGTTTTTTTACACATGTATCTTTCTTTACTGGAAGTATCAACTCCCTGACTAATTTCGGATACCTTTATGTTAAGCCCCAAAGTTGATGTTAATTTTGCAAATTTTGTGAAAATATCAACTTTTGGAAATTTTAAAAAATATAAATAAATCTTTTTTTGGTTATTTTTTTTATTTCACTCATAAATTTACAACCCATAGAGACTATTAGGAGTATTAAAACAGCTGTGATTGATGTAGAACTAAAACTTTTGAAAATGGTAGAGTCGTAAAAGTGGGAGGAATTGATGCAAGCTTCAAAATGGAGCCATATTTAAGCCCTTGTAACTTAGAAACTATTTGTTCCACAGCCTTTTTGCTTGCAAAATTGAAAAGCCCACCAGAAGTTGTATTGGCATGACAAATTTGAAGCTTCTACTCCTATTAGAAGACACTTTTCAAGGCCTCTCAAAATGAAGGCGTTGGCCGATCAAGCCCAACATGGGCATTTTTTGTTGAAGGTGGGGGCCATTTAAGTGACCATAAAATTAAACATTTTTGACTGAGGAAGCTAAAATTTTAGATTTAAGCTATTGAATGGTGTATGAATCAACCCTGAAAATTTGAAGAAAATCGGAGATGGTCACCCGACCACCCCTGTACCAATTGAGCTGGAATGACCCAATGTAGTTTTATGAACTTTTATCCAGTATCCACCTGTTTGTTTAGCTCAGGAGTCAGGATCCCAGGAGCGCAACTTCCTGTACAATGCTGAGCTGAGGACAGTTTCCATGACCTCAACTACCATGCATGCCCTTGGGAATAACAATATTTCTTGACTAAGTTGACTTGTTAATCTGCATTGTGTGAATAATAAATAAAACACAAAAGATAATGTTTTCTTCCTTTAATCACAAAAAAACTAAAATTTTGAACAAATTGCAAAATGAAAAATTCCATTGTAAGATACTAAGATATTAAAAAATAAAATTCCAATTTTCCAGTAAATAATTATTATTAAGATTAATAGAAATTAGAAACATATGGATAATTAAACATTAAATATATTCTTAATATTCAAAATAAAAAATTTGTAAGTTGTAGTGAAGGAACATAACATTTTGCCTCTTTCTGCACTTAGACAATTCCTGTGTGGAGTGTAAATATTGCCCCCAGTGCTAAGCAACCTCTCTCTTTCAATTGATGAAGGTGAAGACAGGTACTTATTTGCAAGATGGCTTAATGTTGGAAGCATAACTGCATTCTGTTTCCACCACTTTAAAGGGTCTCCATCCTGTGATTGTAATTCCAACATTTGATACTTGGTCATTTCATCTTTAATCAGAAATGTTGTTGTACAGTGCTTCTTATTCTTAGATGAACTTCCTGGAGTTGATTTTTTTGTTCCACTTCCCTCACTATCATCATGGTCCTCTTGAACCAATTGGTCTATGCACTTGTCAAATTCACTGAATTCATCACTTATAATGTTGTCGGAAGCACTCGCAGTCTCTTGCATATCTTCTTCACTTGTACTTGTATGTCCATTTTCTTCCTCTTGAACAGCTTCGCTCCTTTTCTTGACGCTATCTATCATTGCTCTCTCCAGGTTGCTTTCTTGCATTTTGGAATCTTCACTAGATTTATTTTGGAACAAGGAGGTCTTATATCTGGGGTCTAGGTATGTGGCTAGTATTGGATTGTAATCATCCAGATAGCATTCAAAGTGACTCTTCATTGATGCGTTAATAGCCAAAAGAGTACTTCCAAGTCCAAAGAATCTGATGTCAGTTGATGCTTTTGCTATGAAGACTTGTAGAAACTTTATTTAAGGTATTATTTCTGAGATAGTAGCAAACCTTTCACTCAACCAAACAGTAATTTTGTGAAATATTTTCAGCAGCGCAGTAAACTTCCCAATCAAAGTCCACTTGTTGGCATCAAATACAGGGAGGTTGGGAGTATCAAGGCAGTAGTTAGCAATTGCAGTTTTTTGTTCAAACATATGTTCAATCATGAAATAGGTGATGCTCCACTGAGTTCGAACATCCTGTATCAGTTTGTGTTCGGGCAAGTCATGCTGTTTCTGTAGCGCAGCTAGTTTGTTGTATGCAAGTGCTGAATGGCTGAAATGTCCAATTATTTGCTTGCAACTTGCGATTATATCCTTAACTATTCGTTGTTTGAAAATACTGTCATGAACCATGAGTTGTAGAGTGTGGAGGAAGCACGAGAGATTAGCATACCCTGTGTCTTGAATACCTTGGACAATATTAGCTCCATTATCCCATACAAAAATGTGAATCTTGTAGGATGGTATTTTAAATTCCTGAACAACACTTTCAATCACCTCAGCAATGTTTGAAGCAGTATGGGATCCTGGAAAAGGTGCAACTCTTAAATACAACAGTTTTTTGCTCAAAATTGATGTCAATACAATGTGCTGTTAGGCTAATAAAAGCCGTATCTGAGCTGCTTGTCCAAATGTCAGTAGTAAAACTGATGTTCTCTGCTTCTTCCAATGCAGTCTTGACCTTATCCAGTACTTTTGTATGAATATTGGGAACAATTTTTGTAGAGAAATACTTTCTTCCTGGCAACTCATAATTAGGTTTTAGCTTCTTCATTAGTCTTTCAAATCCAATGTCTTCAACAATAGTGTGGGGTTGGCAGTCAGCAGCAATCATTTCTTCAATGGCTTTGTGAATGGTTTGCGACTGGGGATTGTTGATGTCCCAGATTTGCTTCTGAATATAAGTTTCATCCAGAGTTATTTGAATTTCATTTGTAGAACATGTTGATGCGCCAGTATTCTTTTTTGTAGGTTTGTTGAAATATCCCTCCAGTTTCCTCTTGTTCCGTAGCCTCTCTTCTTCTTTAACTTGAGCTGTTGCTTTATTTAATTCTTCATTCTTCTTGTGTTTGCTTTGCAGTTGTTTTTTAAGATTTGTTGTATTAAAAGATTTCCCCTCTTTTCCTCCACGTGGCAATAATTTCTTGCATTCTTTGCAGACTACTTTAGACTTGTCGTTTCCATCTATGTCAAAATACTTCCAGATGAGAGAGGATGTACTTCTTTGACTAGTAGAAGCCATGATAATGAAGCAGAATGCAAGATTTATCAGCCTCAGCAGTGTCAGCACTCATCATATTTGTCACCGCATAAGATGACGTGTGACAGCAATAAATAACACAACCACACACTGTGGCTGGCTGGTGCAGTCAAACTAACACGCAGTGTGAGACAGCTCCACTTTCCCATTGCCTAATACTCCTCCCCCGAACCCCACTAGTGGGCATTGGTCAATTTAGCAGTGTAGTGTATTGTATCATAGCTCTATGAAAGAATATGTAAGCACACAAAGTAATAAAAGTTATAAAACTAATATTTTAATATGCCCATATTATTATAGGAAATTATAAATACTACACATGCAGACATTGCAATTTTTAGATTTGAGTTAGCCTGATAGGTGACACGAACACTATTGGTGAAACACTTCGTTTTAATTTGCTAATTTATAACACTGGTATGCATCAATTTTGCTGTCAAGGGTTTTGTAAGTGATTCTTATAGAGTTTTTCCTGCTGATTTTGAATCTGCAATCCATTTTTCTCAATCAGCTCAGGTTATCCAGCTATGGTAAAGTATAAGTAAAATAGAATTTTTTGTGATTTTGTCAGTGGAATTGGAACAGTAACATCTATCATCACTTGTTTCACTTGTATAATATCTTTTTTTACTTTTTAAGCATATAGATAAAATATTTCATAATGAATAGAGTGTGTAAAAATGATCCCAATAGATTCTGCTACATATGTGGGACGGTTACCATGCCAAATAACCAGTCCCAAATCACTAAATTTGTGAAGACAATGTATAGAGCATACTTTGGAATTAAGCTAGGGGACCAGGACAAAAATTTCGCCCCTCATATGTGCTGCAAGACGTGCATTGAAAATTTGAGGAGATGGAGCAAAGGCAGAGCAAAATCTTTGCCTTTTGGAATTCCCATGATTTGGAGAGAAGGAAAGGATCACGTGACAGATTGCTATTTCTGCATGACAAACCTCCAAGGTGGGCTTATAAATTTATTTTTCTTAAATATTTTGAAATCCTCGTATGAAACTTGACATAATATTCACCATAATGTAATATTCACCATATATAGCATAATATTCACCATAATGGTAATCATACATTTACATATGACGCATTCGGTGGAGAAGGGGTGAACGCAACATTTTCGAATTATGCCACAAAATGCAGTTAAAGTTTGTAAACTTTAAACCTTTGTATTTTTCCGGTTTATTGAAATGCTGTATGAATTTGAACACATATTTGAGTAAAATATTGTTGTGTAATATGTCGATATAATAAAACGCCAAGAAATTTTACAATATTATTTATTGATAGCTTCTGATGTTAACTGGTGTAATCCATTATTTGGTCCTCTTCGTCGAATGTTGTATTACCTGCTTCAACTGTTTCAGTTTCTTCCAGTTCCTTTAACAATCTTGTATAATAGTTCACTGCAGTTGCAGGCATTAGGTCTGATAATTCTTTGAGATCTTTTATTTTTTCCTTAGTTATTGGCAGCAATTGGGAATACTTTGGTTGCAGTGTCTGCTGGGCTAGATTGAATAAACTGACACTGTAGGATTTTTTCCCTTTCTGCAGTCTGACGGGATGGCTATTATCTGGGGTTGTGCGGTATGCAGTAGATATTACGTAGCCTTCTTTGTGTTGAAAGTCAAATATTAACTTTCTTGCATCTGTAAATTTAGTAGTTGTTGATTTCCTAATGACAATGCACGTTTTTAGGACGTCAAAATCGAGAAAATCAGCCTGTTTCATTTCTACAACTAGGAAGCGCTGTGAAACGGCTGTAGTTATGGCCGTAACATAATCTTTTTTGGTGTAAATAATATTGCTGTAATTATTTTTTATATTTTGTTCAATTTGGCCAAATTGAGCATCACAGGGCATTGTTGAGTGACCAGAAAGTAGATAGATGTGTTCAATGTGAAGCAATGATGCGGAGTGAATTTCTCTGAGATACATTAAAACCTAAATTTTACCGTGAAAGAGTGCAGACTAACATCTAATTTTTTGCATAGGTAAAGCAAAGGTTTTAAAGGATAATTATATGACAAAAAACTCATTTTTCGAATTTTGTGGCGTTCGCCCCTTCTCCACCGAACGCGTCATATACATATTGTTATAGAAAATACATTTACACATACATATTGTTATACAAGTTATATTTACAATGATTGTATATTTTCTTTCTTTTTCATTCATATTGTCCCTGAAGGGACAATATGAATGAAAAAGAAAGAAAATATACAGACTCCATCGACCTATTTCATATCTTACAGACTGCAGCCTTCCCTCACGAGCCGCCACTGTCTGAATGCTTCTTCTATTTCATATGCAAGTTTTATACTCCATGTTTCTGTGTTTCTATTTTCAGGAGTTAACAAGAAGAATAAACACATTGTTGTATACCCTGACATTCCTTCTGCTATGAGACCTGTACCCCATGGTCCTGGAATTCCAATACCCAACCCACCTCAAACCCTGGACTTTGATGATGAATCAATGACCAGTCCCAGTCGTATATACCTCAAAATACCGCTTCAAATGAGCCGAGGCCTCTCAACTAGGCCAAACTTAATGATCTTACCAGGGATTTAAGACTTTCCAAATTAGCTGCCGAGATCTTGGGCTCACGACTTCGAGAGGACAACTTGCTGGCTCCGGGAACAACATTCTCCTGGTATAGGAAACAGGGCTGTGGAGTCAGAGTTGGAAGCAATTTTGGTGGTGCTGGAGTCTGAGTCGGTAAAAATGTACCGACTCCGACTCCAACCTCAATATAAATTTTAATAAAATATGTTTTTGTGTGTGATATCACTGGCAGCTATGGTGGTTAAACCATTTAAATAATAAACACAATGTTTTCCATTTCATACACTAATGCCATTAATTCATTTTTTCTTTTCAGATATTTTTTATTTTTAATGCTTATTTAATTTCGAGTTCTTTCTAAATTTCATAAGTTTTTAACTTTCAAGTCTAAAACCCCTTTCACAATGGCAAAGACACTTCCAACAAAGTCTGCAGTTTTTTAATATTTTACAATAACCACAGATGGGAAACATTTCGTGTGTCAGTGTATGATAGAAGATGATGATGAAAAATTATGTGAAGCAAAAATCAGTGGTTTTACTGGCTCTGATAAAAATGCACCAACCAGAGCATCAAATTTGAAGACATTTGCAGTGTTTCCATCCCAAAATTTTAGAAGTTGTCATTGAGAAAGATAGTAATAAAAACCTTCCAACTACTTCAAAGTTAACAAAAGATCAGAAATCTACTGAACGACAAGCACCACTTACAAGATTCTTTACTACAGACAAAGTTACCGTAACAATGACCACAGATGTCAGATGATGATGCTTCACGTGGTGGTGATGA
Source organism: Bathynomus jamesi (assembly GCA_023014485.1). Classification (NCBI taxonomy): domain Eukaryota; kingdom Metazoa; phylum Arthropoda; class Malacostraca; order Isopoda; family Cirolanidae; genus Bathynomus; species Bathynomus jamesi. Next base: position 127,242 of record JAJOZX010003761.1, on the reverse strand, counting down.
AATGCCTCTTGTGTAATTATCATCATAGCAGATTTAGAATTAATATACCTTCAGAGTCGGATAGACAAAAAATTGAGGAGTCAGAGTCGGTTTTTTATGTGCCGACTCCACAGCCCTGATAGGAAACGAGAGGAAGAATTCCGCAAGTTTTTTGCAGTGCATGAAAATACCTCTTCCTTAGTGTACTGCTGCAATGTTGAGGGGCTAATCGAATCCTTGGGCCTGCCATATAACGCATCAGAATGGAGGCTATTTATAGACTCATCTAAATGAAGTTTGAAAGCAGTACTTCTCAACATTCATTGGGAATAGGGTTGCATCAGTCCCTGTAGCACATTCCATACAACTTACTGAGAGCTACGATAACATGAAAATTTTACTGGATGCTCTCGTATACGACCAACATAACTGGATGATCTGTGGAGATTTGAAGGTAATACTAATATCATAAGTAAACTATTGCTATTGACTATGTTGTTTTTCCAAAGGTTATTTGAGAGCGTATAAGAACACTTAACTTCCCCACAGAAGTGATACAGTCCAATGCATAGATTTTTTTATCTGATAGAACAAATTCTCTAAATTCTTTAAATATTTTCATTTTTTTTCAGATTGTGGCATTTGTATTGGGAATGCAAGGGGGATACACGAAATACCCATGTTTCCTCTGCAAATGGGATAGCCGAGCGGATGAGAAGCACTATGCACAGCATGAATGGGCATCCAGAGAGAATTTTGAACCTGGGTCGCATAATGTCATTTCAGTGCCCCTTGTACCACCAACAAAAATTTTGCTCCCACCACTTCATATTAAGCTGGGCTTGATGAAAAATCTCATCAAATCAATGAATAAGGAGGGTTCAGCATTCCGATATCTCGAGAGTAAATTTCCTCATATATCTGATGCTAAACTAAATGCTGGGGTTTTTGATGGTCCTCAAATTCGAACTTTGATCAAGGATACTCAGTTCGAAAACGCAATGACTCCAACTGAGAAGAATGCCTGGCAGGCATTCAAATCAGTTGTCACTGATTTTCTTGGCAAGCGTAGAAGTCCAGAATACGAGTCCATTGTCGAAAACTTGATGGAAGCTTTCAAAGCTCATGGGTCACGCATGTCCATAAAAATGCACTTTTTGTGGTCCCACTTGGACTATTTTCCTGAAAATTGCGGGGATTATAGTGAGGAACAGGGTGAACGATTTCACCAAGATATCAAAATAATGGAAGAGAGGTACCAGGGAAACTGGGATATCAATATGCTGGTGGACTATTGCTGGTGTTTGAAGCGAGACATGCCCGAAGAAAAACACAGACGGAAAGCCAAAAAAACTTCATTCCTTCCTCAATAAACTTTTTTCCATATTCATTGTATGAATAAAAGTATTTATTCACACAATGTTTTCATTTTTCATGAGTGTTCTTATAATATTACTCGTATCTACAGTGTTTAAGCTAAAAAAAATCAATAAATTTGGGGATAAAATTGGACTTATAATAAATGGCCAATAGAGAAAAAACCTGACATGATTGAGGAAAACCAATGTCATTTTCGAATTCAGCATGGTCGAATTATATAATATGAGTTGAAAAAAACCCTCACAGCAGACAAAAAAATTTCCTATGCATACCAGTGTAATTGTTGGGAATTCGCGGCACGGCGTCATTTTCAGCTGACTATATTTATCATTATTTACCATATTTATCTCATAAGAAGCTGTTTTATATATATAATAATACTGTATTATACTAGTTTGAAACATAAATTGGCCAAAATTTCAATAATGGTCTATGAAATGACCGTTGGAACTTTGCTTCATGCGAGTTACAGAGGCACTTGAGACCAAGTTTGACAGGCTAAAATGAACCTTATTTATTATGGTATAAGGTCCAAATTTGCGTGATAATAGAACTCGTCTTTTTCAGTTGAAGGTGAAATAAGAGCGATATTTGCAGGATTATGGTATGGATTGGGAAAGCTGGTGTTAGGGTAGGAGTACTGTTAGTATAGGAGCACTATAATAATTAATAATACTAATATGATATAATAATATCTGTGTTAATCAATTACTGTCATTAAACATAACTTTGTCTTGAATCACATAATAAATAAAGTAGAAAAGTATCAGAGTATCGGCCATATTTTCACCTTGCCGATACTCCAAAAAAAGGCCGATAATACCGATACTGATACTATCTGCACATCCCTAATTTTGGACAGATAGTCCCATCAGGCTTGAGCCACCATTGACAAAACACTTAACCAAAGAGGAGTTGACATCATTGGCTCTTTCAATTCCATTGTCATACACCAGCAGTAGAAAGGAGTATCAAACTTGTAACAGAAGTGGCAAGAGCAGTTTATGGAAGTGAGAGGAGAGATGGCTACGTTAAAACTAAATTGTATCTGTAACAATAATGAAATAATTTGAAACCAAGATAGACTACAAAATTGAATAAGAAGCTTTCTAAATTATTGTGGTGGGTGGGTTAGGGTGGAACTCAAAGAGCAGCCAGCCACCTCCACATGGTGAGGTCTGGGTAATTTAAGCTGAATGACGCTTAACATCAACCAATCAACAAAAGCAATAAAAACTCCTATTTTGTTTTGTTAGTATTTTTCATAAAATACCAAATTTTACAAATTTCTTTGAGGAATGGGAAAAAAGTGTATAAGAGTAATGTTAAAGAACATAGATAGACAAATCAAATGAAACAAAAATAATCTTCCTAGCATAAATACAATGGAAGATACGCTTAAATCTTTGAATTTTTCCTTAATTTTGGGGGGCACCTGAAAGGCAAAATCTTTGACCTCCTTGGGGCTGGTGAAGTTGATGTCACAGGTAGCTAATATTTTACAGATTTTTTATTGGTACCACAGACCAACTTTTGGGCACCCGTACAAAACTGAATTCTGAAAAAAGTGTTTTTCACTCCACCCTAATATACATTCTGCCCTCAACCTCCAGATGATGGCCCCCTGGTTACACCCCCCCCCCCCCCCCCGAACTTCAGCCTATCTCACAAATCCCAAATCTCGTAATAGGAGACTTAATGTCCACCACACATATTGGCTCACTACACAACAAAATGACAACTGAGGGGAAATCCTCCTAACACAATTCCACACTCTAAACTACAGAAATAAACCCACACAGACACCACACCAGCATAACCAACAACAGACCTCTCCAGACATTACCTTTTGTTCCCCTAACTTACAAATCAAATGAAAACAACTTGGGACGTCATATATGACCTACTGTATCATCTGACCACAATCCCAGTCTCATCACCCACGAACTCACTCACCCACCAGCACACACCTACAAGCAAACTTGCATTAACTACAGAAAGGCCAACTGGACAAACTACACACAAGATATAGAGGACAACCTGAGAAATTTTGACATTGCAGACTTCACCTCCACAGACCAAGCAGTCAACCATTTCACAAACACAATACTCACAGCAAGTAGAAAACATATCCCACAGGGAAGAAGGAAACACTATAACTCAAACATCACCCCAAAAATTATAGAACTAATAAGACTAAGAAACTCACAAAAACAAATCAGATCATCACCTACCCAAGAAAATATACAGGAAATACAAAACCTTAATACACAAATAACAAACCTCATAAATACACAGAAAACAAACAACTGGAAAGCATACCTAGAAACAATGAACCAACACCTTTCAACTCTGGAGAATACTCAAAACAATACACAACAACTCCCCCCCCACCCCCACCCCCCCACCCACACGAAGCCCTACTCTCACAACAAAACAAAATCCAACACCAAAACAACACTGCAACCTCCTAATGAGACACTATTCCAAAACCAGTCACAAACCAACTACCCCTACCAATAGGATAATAATAAAGAATAGTACTTGTAAAATCCACATTGACCAAACAGTTGACCCACCATTTCACTCTGTAGACACGCTCTCTGTGATCAAAACACTGAAAAACTCAGCAGCTACAGGCCCAGACCACATTTCAAACATACACCTAAAACACTTAGGCCCCATAGCAACCCAATCACTGACAAGCATTTTCAACCACTCCTGGCAGCATAACAAAATTGCCAATAAATGGAAACAAGCAAACATCACCCCAATACTCAAACCCAACAAACCACCAAATCAACCATCATCATACCAACCCATATCACTACTTTCCACCATCTCAAAAGCACTTGAAAAACTGATGCAAAGATGAATCATGGCATTGGCACCATGCGCACCCTCACAACATGGCTTTCATCAGAACCACTCAACAACTACACTCCTCACCAACCTCACACAACACATCCTGGATGGTTTCAACCAGAACCCACCCCCCAAGAGAACCATCCTAGTAGCAGTAGACATAAACAAAGCCTTTGACACAGTACCACGACATAACCTCTCACAGAAAATACTTGATATCAACCTTTACCCCAATGACAAAAAAATGGCTGACAAACTTCCTCACAAAGAGACAAGCACAAGTCATACACAAACAGGCAACATCAAAATTCATGTCACTATACAATGGAGTCCCACAGGGTGCAATCCTGTCCCCAATCCTTTTCAACTTATTTATGCATGACATTCCAAATCCACATACACCAAATGTTAATATCCAATCATATGCAGATGATCTCACCATAACCTCACAACACAATAACATAAACACAGCCAATAGAGACATACAACAATACATGATAGATTTTGAGAACTGGCTACATACCAAGTGAATGACAGTTTCACCACAAAAGTCCTCAGTGACACTATTCTCCTTACACAAAAAAGAAACAAACACCCTCCTAAACCACCGCCTCCCACTAAATAAGACACCCACAATACTTGGCATCACATATGTAGTGATGTGAGTCATTTTTTATTGTCGTTTTTTGTTTTTTTTTTTTGTTTAAAACGAAGGTAGTCTGTTTTTTTTTTTTTTTTATTGTTTTAAACTTATTCCATATTTTTCTTCCTTTAATCTAATAAGTATATTAGTATTACCTATAATTTACTATACTACCATGCTTATATGGTTATACCTAGTATATATAGTCATCTTTTAGAAAAATTGAATCACGCAAAAAGTATATAATAGAAAGGAAAAACAAACCCTCATTTTTATCTGTATAATATTCCAGATAGAAAAGGAAAATATTTACCTTTTTTTGAACCTTTTTGTTAACCTAATGTTGTTTAACCTTCATTTCCATGGAAGAATCATCACTAGATTGGGTAGAGCATATATGCTAGTTTCAATCACAGGTACTGGTATAATATACATAATAAAAAATACATAATACTGGTATAAAACAATATATATAATTGTGATTGGCAAGAATACCAGTGTGTGTATATATATATATATTTATTCCAAATAGAAAAATAAAAAAAATAAAAATATTCATCTCTTTCTTTAACCTTTGTTTTAACCTAATGCTGTTTAACTTTCATTATCTGATTCTATTTCCATTGAAGAATCATTATCACTAGATTGATTAGAGCATATAGTTTCAATATCACAGGTACTGGTACTTATTGCAGATTTGGATGTTGATGAAGCCAATGTAGCACCATGTTTTACTTCACTTCCTTGGAATTTTGCATTTTGGGATATAAATACTAGCTTTGCTGCTCTGTCTGTGCTTAATCAGTTTCTTTTGGCTGTATGGATATTACTGTATGTGCTAAATGATCTCGGAGGTAATGAAAGGGCGAAATAGAGGTGTATGAGTTTGTGTAGGTATATATGTGAGTATGCATGCGTATGTATCTAGAATTCTGGATGTATGCGTATGTATGGGGTATATAATAGATATAAATATGTGTATATAAGTATTTATGTATATATTGGTATATATGTATATGGGTGTGTGTGTGTGTGTATATTAGGCCGTTTCGAAAAATCGAAATTTATGATGGCTCAACGTGCACATACTAAAAAAGTAATATGTCATGAATAAAGACTTCATGCAAAATATTAAGACAAGAGCTTATTGTTATCCCACCCCTCAATGCATATCTATTTTACCCCTCATGAGAAAATTTTCATTTTTCTGGCAAATATATTTATTTATTTTGTGATGTCCTCTTAAATTTGGTATATAAAATTCATAAGTAAAATTGGAAGATAAGTAGGTAATTTTCAGGAATGGTCCAGTAACCCCCCTATATTCTTTAGAGAGAATTCTAGAAAATTCTTCCTTCAGGATAACTATTCTAGAATTTCTATTTTTTCCCTTTATGGATTATATGATGTTTTATTTGCTTTTTCCTCTATAATTACTGATATTTTCACAAGTTTACTGTTCTAGAAAGGTTACTTCATGTTACTTTACAACTTTCTTACAGTAATCAAGTCATAATATAATTTAGATGAGTGATTAATGATTATATTATATTATTATTAAGAGTAACAGGTGGTAAAACTTTTTCCCTCAGAATTATGGCAAAAACCAGAAACAAGTGTGAAGTCTGGTTGGTCGGACAAGTGCTGGAAGAGGGTTTTTCTGAGAAGCAGCTTCCAACTAACAGTGATGTCCTTAAACGTCTTTTTTATCACATTAAGGTGGGAAAGCAAAATGTCTCTGTAGCTTGCGCAACCTTAGCCAACGAAGTTATTGCTATGTGGGAAAAAGCCTCCTTAATTACATCCCACAAGCCTTATATTGTCTCAAAGCTTAAAAGGCTTTACAATAAGCATGAAGGGCTGGTCAAGAACCGAACTCGACGAACTCCTACCCAAGAGAAGAATGAAGCAGAATTTGTCATCGCGGGTCTAAAGGGTAGTTAAGTGGGAGATTCAAAATCCGAGGCATGGATGGGAGAGTCCTGGAAAGGTTGGACAATGGGCAGTCAGCTCCCAGCCAGTGTTCTCGCAAGTTTAACGGATCTCAAGATACAAGACTTTCAGTGCAAGAAAGAGGCCAGTTTTTTTCTATAAATAGGCTGAAAAGGACATTCTATACTGGTACCATATGGCCTATTTTATTATTTATTTATTTATTTTTATAATATATATCATTGCAAAAGTATACCTTATAATTAAATTGGCAATATCTATATTAATTATTAAAAAAAACAAAAAAACAATAAAAAAACGACAAAAAAAAAACAACATGGACATAAAAAACCCAGTTTTTTAACATCACTACACATATGACATGCACATGACATTCACTACACATGTAACGAACATCTGCAGCTTAACATGATAGGCACACAGTTCTTTACCAAAACCCTCGTGCCAACCCACCCATGCCACCGCCTTGCCATAACCTCCTAACCACCATGAAACAAAAAGGAAACCCCAACATCACACTACTCATCACTCTACACCACACTACCCCCATGCCCTCCACAATATAAAACCAAACAAAACATACACACACAATTCATAAACCAACATATTAACACACTACCAAATAACCCAATTCTACAAGCATGACCCCCCCCCCCCCCCCCACATAGCTAAAGAAGAAGCAGCATTACTGAGACACACACGAGTTACCATCTCTAGACTCAGATCTGGCCACCACCCCTCCCTACATTATTAGACACCTCATACACCTCATACACCAAATGAACAATGCAAACTGTCCACGATGTGACCACACCAACAAAAACACTGAACACCTAATTCTTTCTTACATGCCCCCACTTCCAACACCTTAGACAAACACACAACACAACATGTCAGAGATCTGTGGGTGGGGCCTGGCTGCGGGATGCAGGCTGGCCATAATAGACCAGTCAGGGGGACTAAAAAGTAAGTAAGTAAGTATGCAAAGTAAAATAACAAATGACAAATTTACTAGTGTAAAAACATGTTCTTGTGACAGTCATTGAGCAAACAATGGATTATAAGTGAAAGCTAACAGACTTTTGGGACCCGCACCGATTAGCCCTGATAGCTAGGACCACTTCGCCCCGAAACTCTGATGGGAGCAGACTGACATTTTTCACTAATTATTCAGTAGGTAGCATAGATATAAGATTTATATTTATACCATAGATAGCTTATAGTAGGTGGGTCATTCACTGATAAAAGGAAGACTTTCCACCAATTAGCTAGTTTCTTATTTGAGGTCTTACCAAAAGTGGATTGAATAACCCAGGTAGATGCTATAGTAAGCCTGCCAAGTTTCTAGGTGGGATCCATCCAGTTGGAGCTGAGCTAGTTTGGGACAGACAGACAGACATCCATTTCACTCTTATTTCACATGTTATAACGGGTTGTTAGTGGGATTGGGTAGCCCTTTATTTTCTTGTGCTGTATGTTTCAATTGTAAGGTGGTGGTGGTACATGTTTAAGCTGTTTTTATGGTGTACTAATAGCCACTTGGCCCAAGGGTATGTTGGTGTATCAATAGCAAATTGGAATGCAGGTACATCAGTATACGAGGGATGTACCAATATTGCTTTTTAGCTGATAACTGATATTGATAATTAAAAACAGTATCAGCCAATAGCCAATACCCAGCTTGGGTTTATTAGTTTGTCATATTTTTGTAACATATTCATAATTTATTTTCTGTGTTGAAAATTTGGCAACAAAGCAATAATCCTTTTTGTATTTGGCAGGGCTGTGGAGTCAGAGTCGGTAAAAATTTACTGACTGACTCCGACCTCAATATAAAATCTTAAGAAAATACTATTTTAAGTATAAATAATAAATATAAATCAAATATATTTATTATTTATACTTAATTAATTATCAGTATTCATAAAAGCATAGCTACAACCATTAGACTTATACTTGAATATAGGTTATGAGTCTAAAAAGTAGCCTGATGATTCATGTGGTGGTGATGAAATGCCTTGTGTTACCATTTACCAATTTAGCAGATTTACCATTAATATATATTGACCTTTTATGAAAGAGTCGGAGACTCGGAGTCAGGAGTTGAGTTGGAGTCGGACATTTGAAAAATAGAGGAGTCGGAGGTTTTGTGTACTGACTCCACAGCCCTGGTATTTGGGAGCACCATCAACAACAGTTGCAAGTGAATGCATTTCAGTATTGGAGGAAACATTGCCAGTGCTGCTAGAAATCAGCTCTCTCTTGAACATACAGAGCAGCTGCTATTTTTACATGAGAACTTAACCCTTGTGAAAAAATAATGAGTAATGTGAAGTGATAAAACAATAAAATATTGGAAATTTCATCCTCTAAATAGTCTTTTTTTTCATAATTTTGGAAAAATCATACTTTTAAAAATTGGCTGATACTGATAAAAATCTACCGATATCACTGATACTGATATATCAGTACATCCCTACAACATAGCCATAGCCACTGTCTTTAAGAAAAATTTGGATGCTTTAGTGAAAGAGAGAGAGAGTTTGTAGATTGTCAATAGTGCATATTCTTAGCTTAAGTTATGCAGGCTATGTTGGTAGCTCTGTAAATAATTATGTTAATTAACTAACTTGAGATTGACATTTTTCACAATTTTATTATAAAATATAGCTCATAACTTGGCTAACCTCAATAGGCCCCAGTGGCTTCATGTTTTCCAAATGAAATGTAATTCCATCTGCCATTTACAAGCCTAAGCAACTAATCTATCAAGATCATTTTGTAGTTTATTAGAATTTTCTATATTTGTAACTGGACAACTACTTTTGTATCTGCAAATTTAGAAACTTTACTAGCTACCTACTCCCTTCTCTGAATCATTTGGATATAAAATAGAGTAATTGTAGTGGTTAGTGTCACTTGACTATGAATTAGGGATACTGGATATCTGGCTTATTATTTTTGCCAGATACTGGATAATCCGGGTGGATCAAGAAATGGCTAGATACTGGATAATCTGGCGGGATCAAGAAATGGCTAGATACTGGATATTTGGTTGGATCATGTATTCTTCAGGGCAGAAAATTTTAAAACTTGCAATTAACTATAGTGGTGTAATAAACTTTTATGGTTCCTACTAATTTTACAAAATCATTATTCTCCTAAAAAAATGCAGATTAGAAATTTTGTTTATTCACTAAAAAAAATCTATAAACCAAAAATAAGACATGAACTTTCTTTATATATATATATATGAAAAAATTAAAATGACATCATTAGCTTATCTATTGAGAGAACATTTTGCAATCATCATTTTCATAATGAAAAATATGAAATTATTGAAAACAATGAAAAATATAACTATATATTTTCACAGTTATATTTATCACACATTTATCATGTACAGTTAATAGTTATATATAAGAAAGAAAATTTTGTCATAATATATATATATATATATATATATATATATATATATATATATATATATATATATATATACAGGGTGGGCGGAAAGTAGTTCCCTATTTTGGATTGGTAAAAAAATACGTATATTATCCATTTATTTCAGAAGAAATAATATGAAAAGGTAGGCATACATGGTAGGTTTTCTTTAAAATTCAATGTGGGCTCCAACTCTTTCCACCAGCTTCTGGAGCCGCCCAGGAATGGCGTCCACTGACTTTAGCAGGAACTCCGGCGGGATGGAGGACATGACTTCCCGAATTTGGTCCTCCAGTTCTTCCAATGTCCTCGGTTTGGTGCGGTAGATTTGTTCCTTTACCCACCCCCAAAGAAAGAAGTCGCACGGTGTCAAGTTGGGGCTCCTGGCTGGCCATTGTTGTCCGTGAGTGGCTGGATGCCCACTTCCCTGGGCGTTGGATGGGTCGTTGTGGTCCACATCAATGGCCAGCCAGGAGCCCCGACTTGACACCGTGCGACTTCTTTCTTTGGGGGTGGGTAAAGGAAGAAGTCTACCGCACCAAACCGAGGATATTGGAAGAACTGGAGGACCAAATTCGGGAAGTCATGTCCTCCATCCCGCCGGAGTTCCTGCTAAAGTCAGTGGACGCCATTCCTGGGTGGCTCCAGAAGCTGGTGGAAAGAGTTGGAGCCCACATTGAATTTTAGAGAAAACCTACCATGTATGCCTACCTTTTCATATTATTTCTTCTGAAATAAATGGATAATATACGTGTTTTTTTACCAATCCAAAATAGGGAGCTACTTTCCGCCCACCCTGTATATATATATATATATATATATATATACATATATATACACAGTATATATATATAATACTGTATATATAATGACAAAATATTTTCTTTCGTAATATATAACTTAACTGTAAATGATAAATGTGTGATAAATATAACTGTGTGTGAAAATATATAGTTATAGTTTTCATTGTTTTCAATAATTTCATATTTTTCATTATGAAAATGATGATTGCAAAATGTTCTCTCAATAGATAAGCTAATGATGTCATTTCAATTTTTTCATAATATACAAATTGGGGACACTATGGCTATGGCTTAAAATTATAGGCATTCACTATCACTAAGTTACATGTTCATTCACTTGTGTAGTGTGTACAGTACCGTATGTAATATATTTTCACACAGTATGGTACTCTGTAATGGGTGCTCTTCCAATATGTGATCTACCATATTCCAATACGTGCTCTACCGTGAAACTAGCCTTATAAGGCTAACTAACGAAAATATCATGACTTAACCTAACCAATCGTTAGGTCAACTATACGCCCTTGACGATTGGTTGGGTTAAGTCGTGATATTTTCGTTAGTTAGCCTTATAAGGCTAACTAATGTACCTGCTGCTAATCTGAATAATCTAAGGTAGATCACGCATTGGAATGTAAATTTTAAGGTAGAGCACATATTGGAAGAGCACCCTGTAATGTCACAATTTTTAACCAATAGTGCATGGGCTTTCTTAAGTTTTGTCACTGCTGCTAGATGCACAATAATATAGATTATTTAATTTATAGGGGTGCACTGGATATGAATTTTTCATATCTGGCTGGATACTGGATATGGCCATATCTATCCAGCTGGATATATATTATTAGGTACCGTATTATTTTTACACTCATATTGCTGTTTTGTTTTGCATTGGGGGCAAGCACCCCCCCCCAAATATAAGATAAATAATAATTTAAGTATGTTCAGATGTTTAATTGTTTTGTTCTCTTTCAGGTTCTTGTGTTGTATTAAACTATTAAGTATTAATCATGACAAGTTTTGTGTGGTCACTGTATACAATAAATGATCCTAGTGATATCACTGCAAAGTGTAATATTTGCCAAAAGATTATCAAATGTGGGATGGAGAAAGGTGGCCAAAAGTCTTTTAGCACAACACCTCTTCATAATCATTTGAAGATTAATCACCCAAAAGAGTATGCTGAAGCCAAAAATGAAAATGACAAAAAAAGAATAGCTGCAACTGAATCAAAGGAAATAGGCATAGATAGAATATGGGCTAGACCATCAACTTCTACTGGTAGTACTCTGAAAGAAAAGAAAATGGACCAAATGAGTGAGCAGATCTCAATAGAGGAAAGCTTTTCATCTAAAAAAAATATGGGACATCAATGACTCCAGGTCTGTGATGATTCACCGTAAAATTGGTATGATGATGGTTTTGGACAACCAGCCATTTACTTTAGTTGAAGATGATGGTTTTATTGATCTAATGGCCTACCTCCAAACCAGATATCTCTTACCGAGCAGAAGGTACTTCTCTGATACTATAATTCCTCATCTTTATGAGTTCAAGTCTAAAATTCTCAGAAGCTGGAAGAAGTAAAGCATGTCAGCTTTTCTTCAGATGTATGGACATGCACAACCTCTCAAGAAAGTTTTATATCATTATCAGGTCACTGGATAGGTAAAGATTTTGAAAGATACGATGCTGTGCTACATGCCTCACATTTCTCAGGGTTGCATACTGGCAAGAATATATCTGAAAAGTTTCACTCTATGTGGGATAGTTGGGATCTTGATGCAAATAAGAGGAATTTATTGGTGAGGGATGGAGCTAGTAATATGGCTCTTGGTAGTGACCTGGCTGAAATACCTTCAATACACTGCAGCATTCATTTACTCCAACTGGTTATTAGTGATTCAATTATGGTTCAGAGGAGTGTAATTGATATCCTTGCAAAAAGTCACTGCCTTGCAACTCACTTTAATCATTCTCCTTTGGCCTGTAACAATTTCAAACATTCCAGTGCAGCAAAATCTTGAGCCTCTCCTATTGGTTCAAGACGTCCCAACACATTGGAACAGTGCGTATTTGATGCTAGAAAGATTATATAAATTAAAAATTCCAGTGCAACTGTATTTGGCTGATTGTAGTGAATTACCTACTATCATATCCTTCGAGTGGACACTGATATGAAATCTCCTTAAAATATTGAAACAATTCTTCCAACTAACTCAGGAAATGAGTTCAGAAAAATCAACTTTGTCTTCCGTAATCCCAAGCATTTGTATTTTACAAAGATTTCTTTCAAAGATTGTCCATGATGACCAAGGTGTTCAAATGACAGAGAACTCCTGACTTCTCTTTGAGCACGTTTCTTGTTGGAGAGTAATGATGGGAAGTCTTTGAACAATGAAAAACAGGGCTTATGTGACTGTAACTGCAATAGATCTGCGGTATAAGTTATTTTTCTTTCAACAAGATCAAAAAGAGCAGGCTAAATCCTGGCTGATTGAAAAAGTCATAGGTATTGAAAATGATGAAGGTGGTAATGATTCTAATGAAAATGAAAGTGGAAGAAGCTCAAATTCCAGTTCTCCCATGCGAAAGAGGAAAGACGAAGAGGACATTCTTGAAGCGTGTTTTATGGAGATCACAAAAGGAGAGCAATCTGGGGAAGTTAGTTACAAGAGAAGAAAGGTTGAAGGAAAGACTGCTCCTGTTCTACTGATTGCAGGGGAGTTAGACTGATATGTATCTGAACCTCTTGTCGATAGGAAATGCTGTCCAGTTCAAATTTGAAAGCAGGACTGATTGATTTCCTCTCCTTAAAACTATTGTTTCAAAGCTTCTCTGCACACCTGCATCCTCTGTATTTTCAGAGAGAATGTTTTCTGAATATGGAAACATCTATGAAGCAAGGTGATCCCGAATATTGCCTAAAAGAGGAGAAATGCTCTTGTTTCTGCACCACAATGGAAAAAAGTTCTAAATCACTGTTGTTTTTTTTATTCTGAAGACCTCCAGGCTGAATGGCAGCAACTGACCTACACAATACTGCCCTCCATTCACTGATTTCATTCCAGGCATTTTATATTGTATTCAATGTATTGTTTTACATTTGTCAAGCTTGTAATGTTTTGTATTGTTTTGAAAATAAAGGAAAAAAAGGAGAAAAAAGAATGGAAAGCAAGTGCAGGGGTCTAGCAATATTTTACTCTTTTTAAAAAATTTAATGCCTAGACATTTTTATAAAAAGCTCTGATTATATTAATAGAACTGTAATCATTAAGGATGGACAGATGTTTTATTTATTCTTGTCATCAGTATTGTGTTGATTTAATAAAAAAAGTGTTGCTGGACTTGTTTAGGGGTGGGCCCTGGAGGGCTTTCCATTTTTTTGTATATAAAATATTATTTGTAATGTGTAGAGTTAGGATTGATAGGCACTAAAAAATCAATAATAGGTAGGCAAAAAGGCACTAAAGAAGCCATAAAAAAGTCACTTAAATAGGCACAAAGCTAAAAAAGGCACTTAATAGGCATTTCTATTTTCCCACTTTTCTCTTATTATTGTTGACTTACATCAAACCCATTTGCAGTTCTGATGAATATCAGGATTTTTATTATAAAAAATAAACTAAACATCTCGAAAACCATCAAATATTTTATTTGAATCAAAGTAAAATCCAAACATTTAAACTACCTTCTTACAAAAACTCAACTAAACTATAAATTGAAATGGCAATTGATGATTAAAAATTTTTCAAGGTTCTGTGGCTTAAATTGACATCGCATGTCACTCAATACATTTTTATATCGAGAAAACGACCTTTCGACATCGCAAGACGTAATTGGTGCGAACTTCAAAGATGCTAATTCACTTGGCTCAAAGTCCAGAACCTCCTGACACTCTCCTTTGAACACTATTGAAACGTTCATGTTTGCCAACCAGGATTGCGTCTGAGAACATTTTCAAATTTTGCTACCACTTCTTTCCCTACGTTACCAGGAACCTGGCTCAGCTCCTTCCTTAAATTTTGAACTATTTCCACTGCTTCAATAAACAGCAGGCCTCTCTCCTCCAGCTTGGTTATGGTCCCTGGCACCCATCTGAAATTGGCCATGATGTAGGCCAGGTCTCCTCAAAGGGTTAGACACGATAAGGCCTCCTTCGCTTCTCCTATCACGACTGCCTCATGCTCGTCTAAGTTTTCAACGACCTGCAACAAAAAACAGAATTAAGATGAAATTTGCTTTGCTGCTTTTGAAATGGCTGTAGAAGAATGTACTAATTAAACTGAATATGTTTCGTACCTTGGCAATTTCGCTGATATTTTCAGCATAGTACATGGCAGCTTGAAGCCAGGAAACCCATCGAGTCAAAACTGGCTGAGGTGGCAAGGGTGTTTCTGGAAGAGCTGCCTTGAAAGCAGCAATTCGTGAAGGTGCCTTGAGAAAGACCTTCTTCACCGACGATACAAGTGCATTTACGTTCCAAAAATGTCCCCGGATGTTTTCTGCCACCCGATGGAGAGCATGATCCAGGCAAGTCACATGCTGAAAAACATTACTGAAAAACAAACTTAATTACTGCGCCATGCATTAAAATAAATCAAATTAACAACAAACAAAAAGCTATTATTCTCTATTCATTATAAGAACCCAACTTAACTTAATAATTTCTTTAGATACCAATTTTTTTTTTTTTTTTCAGAAACTACAGAAAATGACAATTTTTAGGGTAACTAAATCATAAAATGCATTAGTCGAACGTCGAAGTTGGTTGTTCGATTAATTAAATTAATATTAAAATAATTTAAAACAATTTGTTTTTCACCACTCTTTACCAATTTATCTTTAGGATGCTATTAAATTCGGAAAAGCTCACATTATCACTCATTGTTGGAGCGTCAAATTCCCTCGCATGCATTTGTTTACATCGAGTGGGTTTGTTATTTTGGATAGAGAATAAAAAATGTTGCAACGTTCCTCTTTGGAACAAGGTTGGCAGAAAATAACTCTACCATCCGTAGTGAAGTTTGAGTCCTTGATCCACTGCCTGAACAGAACACTTTTGGCTGTCTTGTCCTTAGGCATTTTTTCTCACTTATAAAAAAAGCTGTAAGCACAAACGTGAGATTTTATTTAGCAAAAGCACTTGAACAAAGACACCACGTTGCACGCACCAAACAAAATGATCGAGGCCGAATGCGTCACAATGACATATTGTGATCTGATTGGCTGTATTTGGTTGACGTATTGTGATCTGATTGGCTGTGCTGGTTGCCTCAGGACTAGCCTCGGTTTTTCCATCCCCTGACCTATTTAGGCCTACAAGTTTAAAAAAAATGCAAGTTATTTTGCTTTACTTAGTACAATAAAATTAAAAAAGGCATATATAGGCATGTATTTTAAAATTAGGCACTAACCATCAAAATAGGTGTTTATAGGCACTATAACATTTAATTATATACATCCCACAGTCCCGAAATGGATTTCTCTAAAAGAAGCCTATGAATCTATAAACAGGAATAAAAAAGGCAAAAAGGGCAAAATCCAGTCTCTAGTAATGTGTTATCATATTATGGCAGATTTTCATTCAGGTGTTAATTTTCTAATGTCTTGGCCTATATCCGGCATATGCAGCCAGATATGACCCATATCCTGCTGGATACTGGATATTTCGCAATATCGTATCTGGATATCGTATCTGGATATCGTATCTGGATATTGTATCTGGTGCACCCCTGTTAATTTATACTGTATTGCCTCCTCATAAGACCAATAAGTTTTGAATTACCGTATTTTTAGTATATTTTGATACAACAAAAAGAATAAGATATTTGATAATTTGCTAAGTTTTAAATTTAAATAATTAGGATATGTGTTACTAGTAGACTTAGATTAGAACAGAATTTAAATCGGAAAAAACAAAAAAAAAAGATGATGATGGAAGTATATTAAATTTTCAGACTTAAATTGTCTTGATAGGAAATTTAACATTTTCCATATTTTGTGGGGAACTCTTGCATTCAATGCTGGAAAGAAAAAAGCCAAAGTTGATTGGACCTAGTTCTGCTAAATTTTAGAGAAATCTAACTTTGTGTTTTTTTTTTAAAAGAAAATTATTATAAATGTTAAATTTAGCCCTTTATTGCACATGGCTCTTCCCACAGCTGAATAAAATCATCTGGCATTAACCATAATAAAATAAAGTACACACAAAACTTGAAATATGAAGTTTTTATCAATAAAATGTGATTAAAATATTAATTAATTATCCAGTATCTGGCTGGATCATACTTGATATCCAGTATCCAGCCAGATAGTGAAGAAATGGCTGGATACTGGATCATGATCTGGTATCTGGTGCATCCCTACTATGAATCCACTGGTCCTGGGAGCAAGACTTGGTGATGGCAGGTGGCATGTAGCAAAACCCAGCTGTTCATCCTTCCACATAATAAAAAAATTGGTTGGTAGATAAATGGGTACCCTGGGTAGCCTAGTGGTTAAGACACTGGGCTGCTGGTAGGGTGTGGTTTGGATTCCATGTTAAACTGTAGGTTTAAGGTGGAGTGACAAGCTTGACCTTCATCAGAATGAACAATTCAGGTGGAAGCAAAACCAAGCTTAACCCAAGGTTAATGGACCTAATACTGATTTCTGTGGTACCCAACTTTTCACTTTTTGCCACCGAGATTCATGGCCATTTAGAATTACTCTCCATTTTTCTGCCCAATTTATAACTGGCCCCAATATCCCATGAGCTTTTAATTTATATAGAAGTCTCCAATGTGGAACCTTGTCAAATGCCTTACTAAAATCTAAATAAATAAAATTTAAATCATTTCCACTATCTACTTGTTCAGTTACAAACTCTAAAAAGTCTAAAAGATTAAACAAACATGACCTTCCTGATCTAAATCCATGTTGGGAACTTGAAATAAGATTAAAGTTTTCCAAATGATCTTGAAAATTCTTTATAATTCTTTCCATGTATCTTTTGTACAATTGATATTAAGTTTACAGGCCTATAATTTCCTACCTCTTTTTCACTACCCTTTTTGTAAATGGGTACTACATTTGCTTTTTTCCATTCACCTGACCAGTATCTACCTCTGCATAATTAATAGACTTAGCAAATAAAATAGTTCATGCCTAAGATAAGCTCTCCTCCTCCTCCTCCTCCTCCTCCTCCTGTGAAACCCTAGCCATATATATTATCAGGTTCAGTAGCTTCATTTGACTTCATTGTATGAATCACTTGCCTAACATCATCCTTCCTTATATGAATCTTATTGAGAATCACCAAGTTTACAGAATCTAAAGCAGTGTTTCCCAACCGGGGGCCATATGGCTCCCTGGGGGCCATGGCACATTTAAAGGGGGCCACAGGGAAATGTTATTTTGTAAAATAGAGTTAAATCTGCATATTACCTACTGAAAATAATGCTTATGGGGGCCACAGGAAAAAATAAGGTTCCTAAGGGGGGCCATAAGCCAAAACCGGTTGGGAACCACTGAATTCTAAAGGACTGAAATCAAAGTTATTCAAATTTTCTTCAATAAAACCCGAACTAAAATAATCATTAAAAAGACCAATAATATCCTGATCCTTTTCAGATATCCTCTCATGTTCTACTGGGCCAATCCTATTGTTTTTTTTTAATAGTATTATTATTTATTATTATTATCATCATTATTCTTATTATTATTATTATTATTATTATTATATTTCTAAAACTAAAGAATTTCTTTGGATCTTTATTGCTATTTTTAGCTAGATTTATTTCACTATGTCTTTTGCTCTTCCTAATCAAACTTTTTAGATTATTTCTTAACTACCTACATAGTTATCCAAGTCTGCAAAACTGTTACTCTTTTTAAATTCCATGAATGCCCTTTTTTTATTTTTAATCATTTTAGCTATTTCCCTCTTCCACCACAAAGGTTTCCTAATTGTATTCTGAACATTTCTGAAAGGAATACACACTACATTGTACATCCTCTAAAATTTCTTTGAATCTAGACATCTCAATAGCATTTTTATTGGCAAATTCATGATCTCACTTTACTGAGCCTAACAACTCTGTAAATTTACTGTAGTCACCCTTTGAGAAACAGGGAACTAGATGGTCTTTGTGGACTAGATCCCTCTTTAATTCTCCCTTAAAATGTATGATCAAATGCTCACAATTCCCTAATGACTCTCCTACTACAAGTTCCCAATAATCTCATAATCATTGGATAGAACCAAATCTAAGAATGCTTGATAGCTAGTTGGTTTGTCTATAAAACAAGTTAGAAAGCTATCATTACAGCACTCAATAAAGAAGATACCTTCCCTATTGTTTCCTCCTAAAAGGCTCGTGTCTCTATGAGGCAGGTTGAAATCTCCCATAATTAATGTTCTAGTACTACAACCTTTCTTTATTTCCTCAACTATGCTATCATCAACTTCCTGCGTTTTGTTTGGAGGTCTGTAAAATGCACCTATCTGAATATACTCTTTACTTGATACACAAATATCAACCCAAATTCATTCTACCCTGTTGTCTAATTTAAATTTTAATAGAGTGGAACCTCAATATACGAACTTAATCCATTCCTGAGGGTTGTTCTGATATCGAATTGTTCGTATATTGAATCAATTTTTCCCATAAGAAATAATGTAAATTGGATTAATCCGTTCTAGACCCCCAAAAGTTACTCCTTACGAAACATTTTTAAGTCAAAATATTGGTTAATTAAACCTGTAAAATAAGACTTACATGCATAAAATCATACATGAAACCTGTAACAACAATAAATAATGCAATATTATACAAATAAATGAAAATTTAACCAGAACTTTACCTTTGCTGAGGAGTGATGATGGCAAAAAAAAAGCGATGCGCACCGAATGCTGGCTGGAGAGAAACTGACCGGCTTCTTTCGGTTCGGATATGAGGAATGGTTCGTATACAAGGACAATTTTTTCTCGAAAAAGTTGTTCGTATACCGATTTGTTCGAATAGAGATGCGTTCGTATATTGAGGTTCCACTGTACTATCATTCTTAACTGAAGTTTAATAGTTCTTAATGTATAAGACCAAACCACCCCTCTGCCTGTCCATTCTCTGATAAATATACATTGTGTAACTATTTAACTCGTATTCTGCTCTATTGTTATTGGAAACTGTCGGTAACTAATACAGACTAGACCCCTATATCCAGATTTTCACTAATTGGCAGTGGCGACTCGTGGCATAAATGTATGGGGGTGCGATTTCATAAAATTATGTCAAAAGAAGCCATAAATTTGTATTAAAAAAATATTTTAATAAAATATAAAAATAATTGTTGAATATCTTAAAATTAATATATTTTTTATCTGTTAAATTAATATTTATCGTTTCAAGCAAGGGGGAGCGATCGCTCCATCGCTCCTATACGCCAGTCGCCACTGCTAATTGGATAACAAAATATTTTTTTTTATGCAGGAATGAGGGTCCAAAGGTGAATGCCTGCTAAAATGTCCCTCCTCCTCCTCCCCCCCCCATAGAAGAAGAAGAGCCAAAATCAAGGTCCAGGGTTTTTGGGATGCTTAGACACTGCATTTGAAAGATGTGAGGCCATAGGCAGGAGGAAAAATGGATTGAGGAAGATTATTCCAGAGTTGACTGGTTGAGTAGATGAAAGATTGAAAATACTGATTAACTCTTGTGTTAGAGAGTTGGACAGAAAAGGAATGGGGTCATTCCATGACAAGTGGACCTATGGTCCCCACCTCACCATGTCAGATTTTGTTCTAACTTTGCTCACAGATTCCTTTAAGCCTTAAAGGAAGTTCTGCAATGTTTTAGTTTCATATCTCTTGTGGTTCTGTCACTAGGGCTCCAAGAGCATGGGCTACTTTGTCCATCACATTGAGCACCAAATTATTTGTGCCATTTTTAGCTAGTCAGCATTCCACAGTAACAAATCCTTCTGCTCTGAAAATTTGCTCCTAAGGTCAAAATGTACTGTAGATTTCAAAACTCGTTACTAGAGCTCTAGGAAGTATAGATTTTCCATAAAATATCCCCAAAGTAGGCTTCAAATTACATTTTGATTCCTGGGAAGCCACTTTTAGAAAATTATAGCTCTGGATCTACTTGACTGAGCTTTTGTTAGAAACCAAGAAAGTACTTCCCATATGCTACAAAATGCTTCAATCCAGATCTTCCTACCTGTTCTAGTTGCTGAGTTATAAGGCATCAAAAATGGCCAAAATTAATTTATGCGACAAAAATGTCCCATCTTTAAAGCTCAAAATGATCATGTGGTACAGCTTGCACCATACTCTAACAAAAACCAATGAAAAGAGCATGTCCTGAAATACTAGGGCCTATTTTTTTATTTTGGTGTCTTGCTTTTTTGTAGGTCTAGTAGAGCTTTGAAATTTTGTTCCATGTGATGTTTCTAACATTATATTTGTTAATTTATTTGCACTCCTGCATTGGTCCATGGTGGCTAAGCCACTGCCAATTTCTCTAATTGATAACTATTAAAGATAAAGATAATTTATTAATACAAAGGAGTCTGTTTCAGTTTTTTGAGAAATTGGCAACCTCATCACCAAGGGGCCATGCCTGATAGCCGTGCAGGTCCAGCCACAGATCCCACCCACCCACCAACTCATCTTTCCTTGACTTTTTAAAAAAACTGGATCCAGAACTGTGCAACTCCTTTTCAAAGCTTTCAAACAAATTTTCTATAGCAGACAAGGTATTCCCTGGCAGCATGTACCCTCTTCCCATGGCACTTGGTGTAGGAGCAGGAATAGTTGTCAAGATATGCTGCTCTGGAATCCAACAAGTGTCTTTTCTAGATAGCCACTGAAACTGTCGTGCTGGCCCATGAGGGTGCATAAATGTAATTAATGCATCTTTTTCTTCCTCACAGACTTCACAAATGTTTTCAAGCCACCACAAATCATAATAAATGCATGCCACATATTGGCCTGGTTGCAGTTTCAACTGTCATTGATCAATGTCACTGTATATTCCAACATTGGCCACAAAATAATGTGTAGATCTTGAAACTTGGCTAACTTGAATCTGTTTATCATTTACTGGAATAAAATGATGATTTTCTAGAGTTCCAGCTATTGTATGCCCATGATTAAATCTTATTTCCTGTGCTTCTCTCTCTGCTTCTATTTCATCAGTTGAAACAAAAAAGAATGTAATTCCATGCACATCTTTTTAGCAAAATTCAGGAAGATCGGTAGGTGTGAGAATCTGACCAGTTACTGGTCTTTGCAAGCTGGCACGAGCTGCCAATCTTTTCACAGTGCCCCCTACACCATCACATGCTGATTTTCTATGGCTGGTAGCAAAAAAGTTCCATTCTGCTGTTATCCCACCAAAATCTTTGCTGTGCCAACAAAGGTTCATGAAATTTTTGTAGTTTTTGTACTGGCCTGCAGCACCATCACTGAAGTAATGAATGTGCTTGATTACTTCAAAATTTTCTTTCAGAAATCCAATCAACTTCTTCAGAAAGACGTGTACTGCAACAGTATCATGCTTCAGACAGTCACTGATGACACAAAAACATTCACTTTTAATTTCATCTGAAACTTTGTGATACATTACAAAAGGATGCAGTGTTGCTTGGCTGTTGTCCCAGTGAAAACCTTGCACTGCATCTTGTGGTGTACCACAAAAGAATAGTTTTCTGCAAAATCCATTAAGATTATTGCTTCTTCAGGTTTTATTTCCTCCTTTAGGGACTTCAGGTGAGCACTTTGGTGATTTGAAACGTAATGATGACTACAAAGGAAGATAATTTTTGAAGTCAGTTCTGTGATAAAATCCTCTACTGACAACTGTTTCATAATCAAGGTGTCCCTGTCATTGTGAACCCATTGTTTATATTCAATCATTTCTTGTGGATCCATTTCTGCTCATTCTGTGAAAATAGCTGAAAGGTGATCTTCTAGTGCTGGTGCTCCAGGGCACAGTTCACACTGTTGTAGCATACAGTCTTTTGACTCCAAATTGCACACACATTTTTGCATCAGCATTTTGTAATCCTCATGAATATCAGCTCCAGCCAACATCAGTTTCACATTTTGGTGAATTGTACATACACAAACACTGTGTACCCCTGCTACACCAACTGTCACACACCACTTTGGTTGAAGTTCACAGAACTTAGAGAAGCCCATTTCAGGGCCATTTCGATCTTTGTAAGCAATGTACATTTCTTTCAAATTGCTGAGCAGCAGTCTTTTTTGTTTTTGAAGCTTTTTTCCATCAATCCTGACAGACACCCAATCTTTCTTCCCTGGGCACATCTGGCTGAATTCATAATCATCATAAAACTTTTGAACTTTTACTACTTCCTCAGGCAGTGTTTTTCCTTTCTTTTTTCCTGGTATTGCAAGAATACCTGACTGCTTTCAACTTCCTGGCTGTTTTAACCATTCAAAGAGAAACTCCAAATTCTTCTGCTGTTTGTTGTATAGACCAGCTGTTAGGCTCCAGAGTTAGAATCTGCAGTTTCCTTTCTTTGTCTGATAATTCCATTTGGCTTTTCAATTCTTCCAACAGTATTTCATAATCTCCACAATTTCTGCTCCTCTGCTGACTTGTGCTAGCTTCCATTTCACCCACATCAATCCTTGTAAGAGCTGCCATTTTCTGACCAATAGCTTCTTGTGCTTGTCTTGTCTTTCTTTTGACATATCCTGGTAAATTTCTCTTGCTCACTTTTTGTGGCTTTACAGGGGAAATGTCAAGTGCTGAACAGCTGGTGTCTAGTTTCTGCTTTTTTGCTTCTGGTGGATCAAATGATTCACTTGATGATAAACTGATTCTTTGTATTTCAGCCCTCTGTTTCCTGCAATCAGGACAAAGTTTCTGTCCAGGCTTGATGTCTTTGCCAGTCTCTTCCTTCAACAGTTGAGCTGTTGCAATGTCAATTGCCAGAAGTGATTTTTTGGGTAATGCTGATTTATGATATTCAAATGGGTTGCAACAGTGCTTCTGCAGACTCTCATATCTGGTCAAAAGAAGCTGTTTATGGTGCAAGCATATGCATGCATCTTCCTTAAATTGGAGTTCTTCTATTCCTGTTCGAAGAAAAAGTAGTTGTCTTTCCTGAACTGTCAGCTCTGTGAACAGTTTCAAACTACATTTTCTGGAATATGTTTTTAGGTGACACTCTGTTCCCTCTTTATTTCCAATAGTACAAGCTTCCAGTTTTCTTTCAGTTTCCATGGGTTCTCCCACATGAACACGACTAGTATCTGATGATTCAGCCATTTTCAGTTTTGATCTGAAAACAATAATAGTCATGTATTACATGTTGTTGAACATAAATAAAAAATATTATGTATGGCTAGCACATAGCACCTAGTCCTGCACTATATAATCAGTAATAAGAACAAAAGAAAAATAAAACATTGTGCCAATGAAATAATTATAATGCTAGAAACATCACATGGAACAAAATTTCAAAGCTCTACTAGACCTACAAAAAAGCAAGACACCAAAATAAAAAACTAGGCCCTAGTATTTCAGGACATGCTCTTTTCATTAGTTTTTGTTAGAGTATGGTGCGAGCTGTCCCACATGATCATTTTGAGCTTTAAAGATGGGATGTTTTTGTCACATAAATTAATTTTGGCCATTTTTGATGCCTTATAACTCAGCAAATAGAACAGGTAGGAAGATCTGGATTGAAACATTTTGTAGCATATGGGTGGTACTTTCTTGGTTTCTAACAAAAGCTCACAGAGTCAAGTAGATCCAGAGCTATAATTTTTTAAAAGTGGCTTCCCAGGAATCAAAATGTAATTTGAAGCCTACTTTGGGGATATTTTATGGAAAATCTATACTTTCTAGAGCTCTAGTAATGTGAGTTTTGAAATCTACTGTAAATTTTGACCCAAGGAGCAAATTTTCAGAGCAGAAGGATTTGTTACTGTGGAATGCTGACTAGCTAAAAATGGCACAAATAATTTGGTGCTCAATGTGATGGACAAAGTAGCCCATGCTCTTGGAGCCCTGGTGACAGAACCACAAGAGATATGAAACTAAAACATTGCAGAACTTCCTTTAAGGCTTAAAGGAATCTGTGAGCAAAGTTAGAACAAAATCTGACATGGTGAGGTGGGGCACTTTTCCAAAATTGGTCCACTTGATGTGGAATGACCCAGTGAGAAAATGTAGAAAGTCTGGTGCTGCATGCTCTCCTTAAAGGAGGCAGCATGCAGTTAGATAGTTCAGAAGAGCAGAGTCTCATAATAGTGATAGTAAAGAGAGAGAGAGAGAGTGAGGCAACATTGTGATGAAGAGAGAGAGACATTGAAGGCAGTCAGTAAGAGGTGGGGAATTGATGAGATGAAAAGACTGATTCCACCTGGTCAAGTAGAGCTGTTTGGGTTGAGCCAC
This sequence comes from Bathynomus jamesi, assembly GCA_023014485.1. NCBI lineage: Eukaryota > Metazoa > Arthropoda > Malacostraca > Isopoda > Cirolanidae > Bathynomus > Bathynomus jamesi. The sequence goes on along the minus strand of JAJOZX010003761.1, from coordinate 101,758 downwards.
CCCACACATGAGAAGTGTACTTCAAACAGGGGCGGGTGAGACCCCTGTACAGAAACAGCAACTGAACTGGGGTGAAGAAATGGTGGAGCCTATACAGTACACCTAACCTCTTAGAAGCTATTTTATTCCTAAGACTCTGTGCATTTGTACAAAACCACTTCGACCCCCTCAGTTTTAACTGGTTCACTATTTTTGGTTAGGTAGTTGATAAACCTATTTTGGTAATTTTTTGTTTCGTGATCTCACACTTTCCAGAATGAATTTTTTGATGTTTTATATATCAAAATAAAGCTTATGACATTTCTAATGATGTACTGATGGAAAAAATAGCAACTTTTCCCTTGGAGATAAAGTAGGCTATGTGAAAGTACCTATTTTTTATTTTATTTTATCAGGATCAGGAAAAAAAGAAATGGATTTTTCTTTTGATTTTTTTTCAGGAAATTAATATTAAAACTAAATCTTATTCACCACTGCAGCCTTTTTCAGGTTGGTCCTCAGCAGCTGAAAAGCAAAATTGTGGGATGGATAATAAAAATGAGGGGATTTAGGTGGGGAATAATATACTACAGTGGAGTAATTTTTTTATTAAATTAAAGTGAACCTAACCTATACTAACCAATGCAATTTATGGAACTTAGCTGGATTGTACATTTTTGCAGTTTGTTTTAAAACACATGAAGGTGCTGATTTGGTTCATTAATATGTTTTATAAATAAATGTCTGGCCAGATGCCCCTCAAAATATTTTCTTCACCTATATGTTGGGCATCTTTCCTTAGTGTGTCCCCATGCTCTCAATGTTTTGTGTGTGTATACCTGTAAATAAATAATAAATATTGTTTTGGAAACTGAGAATACAAAACCAGTGAAAAAAATAATCTAACCTAACCTATTTATGAGAAAAGGAGCTCTTTCATAAATTTTATACACCCAATTCCTTACCTGTTTCCAGATCTACGAAATTGATGCTGTGATTCACAGTAAAATGGCCAAAGCCCTCTGCTTCTAGGCCATCATCTATGCTAGGCCAGGCTGAAACTATAATTTTTGTTTGATTTTAATTTATCAGAGTGACTAACAGTTGGCTTTTGATATAAAAATAAGATTACTGAAAAAAATAATTGGTGGCCACCAACGTGTGTCCGGCCACCCCTGTTTTTGTAAAAACATCTAATGCCACACTAGCAAAATCAAGAAAATGGCAATATCTCTTCTTCTGAACATGCTAGAGAGATGGTTTGCATACCAAAAGATGCAGAATTTGATTTAGAACAAATTATTAAGAGTGGTATTTTTTCATAAAACCTTTAGTTTTTGAGTTATTTTAGAAAAACTAATTTTTTGGGCCCATAGACCCCCTTTCAACTGAATGTCAACACAATAAAACATTCTCAAGCTGCAAATTGACATGTATTAGTGGTTTTCAATCAGCAATCAAAATCAATCAAAATCAGCCATTTTAAATTCATTGAAAATGCTTTTTGACATTCCAAAACGCCAAACATTAAATTATACAATTAACAAATTATCATTTTGTCATATTTTAGCATGATAAATAATAATCTAGAACTTAAAATATTTTTTAGACACAAAATCTTTCATTAATTTACGTGATCTAATTTTGTTTCTAATAAGACCATCTCTACGCTCATGACCTACAACAGCCAAGGATGCTTCAGTGACAAGCTTGATGTGCCTTTCAACATTGACTATGGCACTCGTGATCCAGTTTCAATGCGGTATTAATGATATCACGCAGTTCATCATTACTGAATTCTTTTAATACAGGTGGAAGTTTCCCATTGGGACATAGCAGACAGCTTGTGGTATGCAGAAGCTTTGAAATTGATGATTGGCTTTCTAAAGACCCTAACATTCTCATCTATAGCAGGATATTCATCAGTACCACCTTCATGATCCTCTTCATTCTCATCATCACTTTCAATTATTCCACCTGCAAAATCATTGCTACTACCAGATTCATCATCAAAATCCTCTATAACTCCCCTCAGACACAGAACTTTATTGACAGCACATCTCCTCACCTCTTCATCTTCATCAGCCAGCATTCCAACTAAAATATTTTCACCATGAGCAAAATAGCTGTTATTGTTTAATACGTCATAACAAATTTCTCTAATTTTCCTGTCAGGAATTTATTTACTCTTTGGATCATATTGAATAGGTTTCTTGACCCATCACTTAGCCTCTTATTAGCCTTGATATTGAACCAACTGTGAAAGTATACTTTGATGATGAATTCTACTATGATTTTGAGGTTCTTACTGGGTCTTTTTTGTGAAACATAAAAGCGAAGAATTCTACAGGCTAAGGTGAGCCATCGAGAGTGATTTAGCAGGCCAACTTCTAAGAGTGCAAGGTCTTCATCCACTTCACCAGTAATAATTGCCCAGCAGATGCAGTATCCATAGTATTGGTCTGTTGATAAATTATTGACCACCTCATTTGGTAGAAGCACAAATGCAGGATAAGGTATAGATTTGAAGTCCACAACATTCCATTCTGACACATCCCCATTGAGCTGAGAACCAATAGGGCCAGAAAATTTGTCTGGACTTTTTGTTGTCCCATCTAAAGTTATGAAGATGTGTCTAAGTGGCAATTCATTTAGATGCAGAAGACAAATATCCCACTGAAGAGGTTGCCCTAAAAACATTTCCAAATATCTGATTGACCCATGCATATGTCCTGTGTTAGTATTTGTCCCATCTGCTTTAACTAAGTTTAATTTGGCCTCAAGTTCTGTCCCTTTAATGATCTTATAAATGCCATGAGCAATGTCAATGCCTTTGCCACTCTCCGGGGTAAAATGGTCGAGGTAGAAATCATCTGAAAATAAATGTAATTAATTTTACAATTAAATAAAAATGAAAAAGGAAGGAATAAAGTTAACTGGACAGTTGTCACTTAAAAAGAAATTTTTTTAAGTAATTGAAATATTACTTTATAGTACAGTAATATAACAGCATAACGCCTATAACTGTATGACAATCATTTCCATTTACCTGGCTCTCCAGTAATGACAATGTTCCTCTAGGATTGTGGATGTATAATACTTTTCATTTACTTTGTTAACAGCAAGTGTAGCATCCTTTCTACCGTCAAAGCCAATGCCAGTCACTTTTTCAAATATCACTTCTTCTTCCTTCTTCCTTTCAGCTCTCAATTTAGCTCTCTCCCTTCTCAACTTGTTTCTGAAAAGTATTTCAAAAATATTGGCCATGCATTACTGCATTAGCATTATACAAATATACAAAATACAAATGTCAGTGTCCTGTTTGAAACTAATTAATATAAATACAAAATAGAAATTTTGACACTAATTAAAAATAATAGTAAATCTGGTGATTTAGAACTTATAGCAGAAGCTAAGAAATGTAATATCTAGAATGATTAAAAACATACTTATCAATAACATTTTGTATGTTATCTGGGGTGATTAATCCAAAGTCCACCAATGTAGCAGAACCAATAGCCGCTCCTGCTCTATCACTTACTTGATATCTGTTAGGATATTTAAAGTAGATTTACATATCTATTGTCAATGAATAACACTGGGGAACAAATTTCAAATTTTTGTCTATTGAATTAGATTTGACAGTTACTTCTAGGTAATTTGGGTGCGCTGAGCACGAATGTTTACTCGGTTTTGCTCTATCAGGTCCTGATTTTGCTCAACACCCCTCCTCTTTCGTCGTATTCATAAAAAGGTTTTTTTCTCAATACTCGCTAAGTCTTTTTGCAGTTACACATTATGCAACTAGGTTTTTATCTAGGTATTTGTACCTATTGTTATGGTATTGTTGTATTATGTATATTTTTATGTGTAACACCCTAAAAATATTTTTAATTTTGTCATTTTTAACCCATTTTAATATTAGTAAATTAAGCTAAAAATATCATAGAATTCTAAAATTTTCTCGAGCGTTCCTGTTCTCTGTAGAGTATTCTAGAGGGACAACTAAAATATATAAAAGCGACTCGTTTCCAGAGTTAATCAGTCACTTCAATCAGTCACTTCAATCAGTCACTTCAATCAGTCACTTCAATCAGTCACTTCAATCAGTCACTTCAATCAGTCACTTCAATCAGTCACTTCAATCAGTCACTTCAATCAGTCACTTCAATCAGTCACTTCAATCAGTCACTTCAATCAGTCACTTCAGTCAGTCACTTCAGTCAGTCACTTCAGTCAGTCACTTCAGTCAGTCACTTCAGTCAGTCAATTCAGTCAGTCAATTCAGTCAGTCAATTCAGTCAGTCAATTCAGTCAGTCAATTCAGTCAGTCAATTCAGTCAGTCAATTCAGTCAGTCAATTCAGTCAGTCAATTCAGTCAGTCAATTCAGTCAGTCAATTCAGTCAGTCAATTCAGTCAGTCAATTCAGTCAGTCAATTCAGTCAGTCAATTCAGTCAGTCAATTCAGTCAGTCAATTCAGTCAGTCAATTCAGTCAGTCAATTCAGTCAGTCAATTCAGTCAGTCAATTCAGTCAGTCAATTCAGTCAGTCAATTCAGTCAGTCAATTCAGTCAGTCAATTCAGTCAGTCAATTCAGTTTGGGCATTGGCATATGATTTAGTGAGTAATTTTGTCATCGTGATTTAATATAGTTGATTTAATTAGACGTAATTTATATTGTACCTACTCATCCGTGTTTCTAGTTTAATTTCATAGATTGTAAGTACCTATTTCATAATAAGTACCTATTTAAACTAATTTTTGTATTTATATTTCAGATTTTCTTAAATTTATATGAATTAAGGGCTTTAAATACCTTTACAAATTGGCAGAACAATCAAGCAATATGTCATCAAGCACTAGAAAGTTCAAATGCAAAAACAACCCTGATTCCTTCTGTTATATATGTGGAAATTTTACACTTCCACATCAACGAGCAAATATAACTGACTTCGTAAAAAGAGCTTACTTAGCTTATTTTGGCATAAAACTGGGGGACCAAGATAAATCGTGGGCTCCACATAAAGCCTGCACTATATGCATTGAAAGACTGCGACATTGGACGAAGGGTTCGGATTCAAAAATACCTTTTGGAGTTCCGATGGTAAGTTTATGATTTCATAAAACTACGTAATTTAATCACTAGTATATTGTAACTTACCTAAATGTAATTGTAACTTAGGTACATAAACAAAAATTTACAGAAAATGTTTATAAGAATCTCAAATATTGCATAAGGTTGAAACACACAGAAATGTTAAATGTTTGGGTGATAACTTTTGATAAAATTCATAAAAACAAGTCTCTCGTCGCTTTTGTTAACGCTTTACAATTTTTTTCCATATCAGGTGTGGCGAGAGCCTACTAACCACGAGACCGATTGCTACCTTTGCTTTGTCAAGACTTCGGGCTTCACTAAGAAAAATAAACATTGTATCGAGTACCCAAATTTCGACACGCGATACGACCTGTGCTACATTCAAATGAGATCCCCATTCCAAAATTTAAGGGTCTGCCAACTCAAGAATTAGTTGAAGATGTTCCTGAAAATATTGTTATGCACTTTGAGGAGTCAGACACCGATTTTGACCCCAGCGTATTTGAAAGTCAAAACGATCCGCAAAAGTTTAACCAGGCCGAGTTGAATGATCTTGTAAGGGATCTAAATTTGCCAAAAAAGGCTGCGGAAATTTTAGCTTCAAGACTTAAAGAGAAAAACTTGCTTACTTCAAATACATACATTTCATTTTACAGAAAAAGAGAAGAAGAACTTGTTAAATATTTTAGAACAGAGGATAGTTTAGTATATTGCTGCGACATAGTTGGTTTCAGAGCTGGGCAATAAATACATTGAATGTATTTAAATACTAAATACTAAATACATGGGAGAAATGTATTTAAATACTAAATACTAAATACATTTTACGAATGTATTTAGATACTAAATACAAAATACATCAATTGTATTTAAATACATTTGTAAATACATTTTAAATACATACAAATTTTAACATATGCATTCACTAATTCATGAGTAACAACAATATAAAATGCTTGATAAAGGATAAAGAAATAGTACAATCTAATTTCCGATTATATATTTCCCTTTTTAGAACAAAACAAAAACAAAAGAACTTAGAACTTACGATGTTCAACCAGTGACATATTATACTCAACTTTTGCACAGTTTGAATCATGCCAGGGTGGACACGCTGTGAAAAAAATAAACATGAATTACCTAATGAATAATGATCGATAATTAATGAATCAATAATCATTGATATCAATTTTTGATAAATTTCTACTTTAGGGGACATGGTGAATTTCGAAATAAATACACCACTCGATAGATCAGACGATTTTAAAAGGTTTTTCATCAATGAATTTTCCATCACAAATTGGATTGATTGCAACGAGTTAGTTACACCGGCCCACTTAAGGCAGAGCCATTTTGTACGATTATTCGGTCAATTTCAAGATATTTTTTTATGTCTAAAAAAACGCTTACCTTCAGATGAGTGTACAGATTCGTTGTAGCATTGCTTGCAGCAGAGACTTCGTGTTTACACAGCAAGCAGGTGCACTTTACCTTATTACCGTCTTTAGATTTAATTTTAAAGTATTTTCCATCAAACAGAGGGTGCACTAAGTTGTTATCTGCAGATATATCACTGTTTGATTCACCGGATTTGCTTGTTGAAGCCATGACACGCACACGATAAAGAAATCAACCGCTTTCGACTAAGAGTGGCACACAACTGATTGAACTGACACGTTGAAACATGAACCATGCTGTACTACACTGTCGACGCGTCGTACTGTGCTAGTACAGAACGTGTATTAAACTAGTAAAAGTATTTACATTTTTATATTTTGAGTATTTAAATACATTGTATTTAAATACTCATTAAAGTATTTAAATACATGAAAATCAATGTATTTATAAATACAGTTCTAAATACACAAATGTATTTAAATACAAATGTATTTAAATACTGCCCAGCTCTGGTTGGTTTGTTAAAGAAGATGGGGGTTGAGTCTTACGATGCAAATGATTGGCGCTTGTTTTTAGACAGTTCGAAAAGAAGTCTTAAGTGTGTGTTGTTGCATAATGGCAATCTATACGGCTCAATACCGATTGGGCACTCAACAAAATTAAAAGAAAAGTATGAACATATAGAAAAGGTTTTAAATCTTATCAAATATAGGGAGCACGAGTGGATCATATGTGTTGACTTAAAAATGGTTAATTTTCTGCTAGGACAACAAGGAGGGTATACTAAATATCCCTGCTTCCTTTGCTTATGGGACAGCAGAGCCAAGGAAGAACATTATTTCAAACAAATCTGGCCAGCACGAATATCACTTACTGTCGGAGAAAAAAACGTAATTAATCCACCTTTAGTGAGCAGAGATAAAATCATATTTCCTCCTCTGCATATAAAACTAGGCCTCATTAAACAATATGTAAAAGCTTTAGATACGAACGGCGAGTGTTTCAAATACATAACTTCAAAATTTCCAAGTTTAAGTTATGAAAAAATCAAGGCAGGAATTTTCGACGATCCACAAATAAGAACAATGATTAAAGACAGCAATTTTCCTAATGTCATGAATGAACGCGAAAAAAATGGCTGGTTCTCATTCGTGGACTTGATAGAAAACTTTTTATGCAATTATAGGGCAGATAACTACGAAGAAATCGTAAAAAAACTTTTAAGGGACTACAAAGAGTTAGGTTGCAATATGAGCATAAAAATGCATTTTTTGCATAGCCATCTTGACCAATTTCCAAGTAATTTAGGTGATGTAAGTAACGAACAAGGGGAGAGATTCCACCAAGATATCAAAATTATGGAGGAATGGTACCAAGGCCGCTGGGATTCCCACATGATGGCTGATTACTGCTGGTGCTTGAAAAGAGACCTGCCATCAACAAGCAAATACGCTAGAAAGTCTTACAAAAGAAAATATTTGCCACAGTGAAAGCTTCATATCTGTTTGTTTTTTTATTTTAAGTCATTTCTATCGTTATAATGTAATTTTACTGTAGTTTGAACTGCTTGTATTCATGAAACTTGAAAAAAAAATTTAACACATGACTTATTTTTTAGTCCTAATTTGAAAAATCTGGAAAATGGCACATAGGCTGTCGACAAGAATCAGGACCTGATAGAGCCAAACCGAGTTGAAATTCGTATTCAGCGCACCCAAATTACCTAGAATCAAGTGTCAGATATCATTCAATAAAATACGTGTTGCCCAGTGTAATTTATTGGTAATCTTAATCTCTTAGTCACAATGATTTCACTTTAAGCTGTATTAAAAGATTTATCTTTCAGTACTATACCTGTCACATGCTTCAGCTAATGAGCGTAATCTAGTTCTGTAATGTTGAGAGTCTGCATCAAATGAATCATTACAACTGTCGCTATCTGTCAACTCAGGAATGTCCATAGGTTCAGGAGGATGAGGAGGAGGAACTGATTCTTTTGCTTTTTGAGATTGAATAACCCGTGATTTGAATTTTAAGTCAGTGGCTGTTTCTGGGACTTCTTTCAGGGTACAGTAACCATGCCTAGTTGTTTTCTGGTCCTACAAAGTGATTATATTTCATTACACTATAATGTATCTTTTATCTATGGGTCTCTATAGGGTCATTCCATGTCAACTCAGCCACAAAATGGCACTTTTTGCACTCACCCCTTTCAATTTTGCTCATACTTGGCACAATAGCAGATATACATGCCAAACTTAAATTCCCAAATTATTAGAGCTGACTGACCTTTGGTTACTGAGATACAAGGTCACAAAGTTGTGACATTTTGACCTTTTTTGCGTTAAATGACTATTTTCAAAATGGTGTAACTAAAAAACTATTAAAGCTAGAGCATTGATTTTGGTCTCATTTTAAAGCTCTTTAGTAGCCCCTTGTTTATTGTCTCTTGTTAAATATCTACTGTGAAAAATAAAAAAATCCCTTCAAAAGTTGACCTTTGACCTTGAATAAAAAAAAAATACCTTCTCCTAAAAAATTCAATTTTTTTACATTAATACCTTGAGTCATGTACAACAAAATCCCAAGAAGCTGTAAGTGGCTGATAACTAGTTCAATGTATAAAAAATAAATGAAGTTGGCATCATTCTTCAATTTTAGATTTTTTTTGTCAGTTCATTTATTTAAAAGTTCTGTTCTGATATAGTGTCAGTGAAGACTTAGTTCAACTTAACATTATTAGTTCAAAAACCTTTTTGTGACCTGTGCCAAAAGAAGTCTTTTAAAAGACAACCAGGGTTAAACCCCTCGACAGCCCCAAATCTACTGGAGTAGCGCTGATCCAAAGGCCCAACTAGTATATAAGTACTGTCAACTTTACAGAGTTGACTCCTGACTTCAAGTTAAAGTTAATTTATTTTTACTAAATACATGTATAAAAATTTATTTAATAATTCATTAATTGTTCAGGATTTTCTTTGTGCTTTTGTGATTTCAGAGTACAAACATGGAACATTCAAAACTGAAACAGAAGTGTGCTGATCTTTTGCTGCGTCACAAAGGTCAGTGTCGAAAGAAGAGTTTGAGAATTGTACCAGAGGAACTTGTAAATAAGTTTCCCGATCTGCACTTAACACTACATCACAGACTTTGTAAGCAGTGTAGAGAACATCTTGAGTCCTTGCCTGAGAAAGGAATAGGCACTTTGAATTCAGACATAAATGATGATTCTTCTTGTAGTAGTGAACCACCTGAAGATCTTGAGAAAATTGAAAATGTTGACAATAGTGATGCATCAACTTCAGAGCAAAACCATGAGATGTGTACTTTGAATGCTTCTTTTGTTTCAATTGGTGAATCACCCATAAAAAAGAGAGAAGCTTGTAGAGCAAAAGTCATATGGAGCTAAAAAACTAAGCAAGGTGACAGAGACAGTTAAGAAGAGAATGGAAACAGTTGCAGGAAAAGAGATTTCTGACTCACAATTTAAGGAGCCATCTGGAGATGTAGACTGTTTAGAAATAATAAATCAACTCAAGGAAAAATTCAAAAATGAAAATACTAAAAGAAGTGATAAAATAAAAATCCTCACTGTATTGCCCAAAAGTTGGAGCATTAGGAAAATTGCTTCAGAATTTAACACAACAAGGCATACAGCATCTATTGCTAAAAAAATAGTTGAAGAAAAAGGTGTCCTTTCAGACCCAAATCCAAAGGGTGGGAAAAGAATTAAACAGGATACTGTTGACGCTATTAAAGCATTTTATCTTTCAGAAGACATCAGTAGAACAATGCCAGGAAAGAAAGACTATTGTAGTATCATTGACAATGAAAGAGGAAGGATACATTTGCAAAAGCATCTTTTACTTTGCAATTTAAAAGAAGCCTATCATATTTTCAAAGAAAGAAATCCTTTGGTTAAGGTGGGATTCAGTAAATTTGCAGAATTGCGTCCAAAGCAGTGTGTTATTGCTGGAGCAACAGGAACTCACTCAGTATGTGTCTGTACAATTCATCAGAATGCCAAACTTATGTTTGTAGGAGCTGAATTAGAAAAACTAACTGCAAATGATGACACACCTATTAAGAATGTACGTCATTGTGTTGCCTTTATGGAATGCAATCCTGCCTCACAGAAATGCTGCCTCAGACAATGTGAACAATGTGGAGATCCATCAGATTTAAAAAACAGACTACTGGACATATTTACAAACAACTTCATTGATATCATAAATTTTAAAAAGTGGACCAATACAGATCGGTCAAATCTTGAATCAGTAGAACTGAATACAGATGAATATATTGACCAATTCTGTAACCAACTGAAAGAATACCAGATACATGACTTCAAGACAAAGATGCAAGCAACTTATTACCGTGAAACAAAAATGTCTTTGAAAGATGGTGAGGTCCTTGCTGTGTGTGATTTTGCTGAAAATTATTCCTTTATTCTTCAAGATGAGGTTCAGAGCTTTCACTGGAACAATGAGATGGCTACTCTACATCCATTTGTTATTTACTATAAAAAGGAAGATGAGATTGCTCACCTTAGCTTTGTTATTATTTCAGAGTGTAACATCCATAACACAGTTGCTGTACATTTGTTTCAAAAGCATCTGATAAAATTCCTAAAAGATAATATCTCATCCATCGGTTCCATCCACAAAATAATTTACTTTTCAGATGGGTGTGCAGGACAGTATAAGAACTGCAAAAACTTTTTGAATCTTTGCCATCACAGAGATGATTTTGGAATTGAGGCAGAATGGAATTTTTTTGCAACAAGTCATGGAAAGGGACCCTGTGATGGTGTTGGAGGCACAGTTAAGAGATTAGCTGCAAAAGCTAGTCTACAACGACCTTATGATGAACAGATCCTTACTGCAGAACAGTTATATACATTTGCAAGTGAAAATATTGTAAATATAAAATGTCATTTTTCAACCAATAAAGAGCATGAAGAGGAAAGCCAACTTCTCCAAGAAAGACACTCAACTGCAAGGACTATTGCTGGTACACAGAAATTACACCATTTACAGCCAGTTTCATTGACTTCTCTTAAGGTTAAACATTATTCATTATCAGATTATTCAAATATTGAGAAAGTTACTGAAAAGGAAGTTGTGGTGACTGAGGAGAAAATACATGGTTTTGTTACTGCTGCATATGATGGCCATTGGTGGGTGGCATATGTGCTGGAAAAGATACCAGAGAATAGAGAAGTAAAAGTCACATTCCTTCATCCTCATGGCCCAAACCCATCATTTGTGTATCCTGGTCAACCAGATGAATTAATCTTACCATATTCAGATATTCTAACACAAGTTGAGGCATCTACTACTAATGGATGAACATACAGGATTTGCAAAGAAGTTACTTTGAAGGCATCCAAAGCTTTGGCAGATCTACAGCACAGAAAGGTAAGAATTCAAAATTAAAATGGTCATGTAACTATATATACACTGCATACATTTTAAGTTGTGATAAATGGAAATCAATGAGCACTATACCTATACATATTGTATGTACATTTTAATATGTTACTTGTATTTGTTAATTAGGTAGCTATCTAGGTATACATTAAAAATTGTTTTCTCTTCTAGAAATCACAATAAATTGGGTGGCCCACAAGAATCTTGTCAACTACTGAAAACCATCACATACATGCACAACATACAGGTGAGGTGGGTAAAGAACAAATATTTAAAAATAAGCATTTGCTTGTTTGTAGAAGGCTGCAGATAGTATGTAGATATGGGTTGTATTTGTAAGAGATTGAGCTGACCTTAGACAAAAATGGTTACTGACATACAAGGTCACAAAGTCATGACTTTTTGAAAATTTTTGTATAAAATGACTTTTTTCAAAATGTTGCTTGAATTCATTATTTTGTATACATTGAACTAGTTATCAGCCACTTACAGCTTCTTGGGATTTTGTTGTACATGACTCAAGGTATTAATGTAAAAAAATTGAATTTTTTAGGAGAAGGTTTTTTTTTTTTTATTCAAGGTCAAAGGTCAACTTTTGAAAGGATTTTTTTATTTTTTACAGTAGAGATATTTAACAAGAGACAATAAACAAGGGGCTACTAAAGAGCTTTAAAATGAGACCAAAATCAATGCTCTAGCTTTAATAGTTGTTTAGTTACACCGTTTTGAAAATAGTCATTTAATGCAAAAAAGGTCAAAATGTCACAACTTTGTGACCTTGTATCTCAGTAACCAAAGGTCAGTCAGCTCTAATAATTTGGGAATTTAAGTTTGGCATGTATATCTGCTATTGTGCCAAGTATGAGCAAAATTGAAAAGGGTGTGTGTTTTAGGTGGCTGACTTGACATGGAATGACCCTATATGTAAATTGAAATTCTTACAAAAATGAGAAAATACTAAAATATTACTTATCATTAACATCATTAATAGTGTATTATTGATATTACTAACTTATTAAATGCACTTTAAAAATTGTAGCACATTATTAATAATTGATAATTAATTAATATTAATTAATAATTTACAACTTGAAATTCAATCAACAGACCTACCTCATAAAACTGGTAATCAGATTCAGTCATTTTTAGTATGGTAAGTGCTTTTTCTCTGTATCTGCCAACAGTTTGTGATCATGTTGATATATGTCAAATAAAACATTTACAGTTTTCAGAAAATCATCCAGATCTTGATGATATTTAGGTCCCCTTTTCTTTTTGTCATATTCAGAAGGCGGTTGAATTCCTTTATTTGGGTTTTCAGTTGGCTCTGTATAGTATTTACTGATATTGGATAAACATTATATGTGACCCACAATTTATGCAATTCCTCAGAAGTAGCTCTCAGTACAGCATCTGTTTTATAGTCTCCGAAATACAAACACCTTTCAATAAACTTGCTTCAATGTAGGCAATTTCCCTATAAAGGAAACTGTTCTGCTGGCATAAAACGTACATCACCAAGTACTTTAGCAACTGTTTTCCTTGTAGAAGTCATACTTTATATTGCAAACGTTGAATTCAATGACAAATTGCAGTTGGAAACTTATAACAAAGGCACCTGAAAAAAAAAAAATTCATGAAGCAGCCCCACCCTCTATTCTTTAATCAAGCATAATGGATGCAAGATAACAAGGAAAAGTCATATCATGTGATCACTATGTCCATGTCAACATCCTTTTAGGGCAATGTTAGTAATCAAAAAGCCAAATCATGCTTATTTTAGAAATTCTTTTGTCACTAAGGTCTGTTGAAAGGGGGTCTATGGGCCCCAAAAATTAGTTTTTCTAAAATAACTCAAAAACTAAAGGTTTTATGAAAAAATACCACTCTTAATAATGTGTTCTAAATCAAATTCTGCATCTTTTGGTGTGCAAACCATCTCTCTAGCATGTTCAGAAGAAGAGATATTGCCATTTTCCTGATTTTGCTAGTGCGGCATTAGATGTTTTTACAAAAATGGGGGTGGCCAGACACACGTTGGTGGCCACCAATTATTTTTTTCAGGAATCTTATTTTTATATCAAAAGCCAACTGTTAATGACTGATTAATTCTATCTTGAGTTTCAGCCCGGCCTAAATTCATATGCTTTCCAGCAATCAGTGTAGATAGTTGTCCCTGGATAGCTGTGTGTGTTGTAGATGTTGAGGTGGCAAAGAGTAAAGTATGGTACTGTACTGTATATCAAAATGCTAATACACCATTCTAATTTCTACATTTATTGAAAATATACAAAAAAGAACCAAGTTTTTATTTCAATTTATTTGTTTTGAAGGTATTTAAAAATTATAAATGGCACATGCTAAAAATACAAAAGCTGAGAAAGCGCTTAAGGGAGATGTCAAAATGAATGGTATTAAGAAAAAAGTTGGAAGAGGAAAGAAAAGAATTCAGAATGAGACAGAAGCTCCTTCTTCCAAAAAAGTTAAAGGTTAGTTAACTTTTTTTAAAAAACTCAATGAATTAGGTAGAAGATTATCAACTACAGTAGAATACATTGATAATGTGAGGTTATCTTCTAAGAGACCTCAGCAGTCTGCACTATCTGTTGTTAAAGATATTATGGGAAAGTAGGCTAGGTTCCAAAGACCCCAAAAATGTATGACTTTATCTAAAATATTAGTCATACTGACCTGTAAATAAAATTTAATAATAAGCATATAAATAGACAAAGGCCTAAATGCAAATCACTTGACAGTTAGTGCCATGTCACACTATAGGACCCTATATTATTCACTCACTCCTGCATCTGGCTGCATCTATCTGCCTGTGGTTACTGTGTACTTGGCTTCAATTTTGCCTGTTTAACTTAAAACATACCATGTTATTCACATCTTAGTCTATGATAAAAAAAAATTGTCCTATATTTTTTGTCATGTTATTTGCATACTGCCTTGCCTTGTTAAATGCTGTCTTATCAGTATATTCTAATGTATTGTGAAGGACTAAAATTTGAGGAAAATGTAGTAACATTTTTCTCAAATTTGGACCTGTTAAGTTGTCTTAAGAGTGACATGGAGAATATAGGTGGTGCATTATTATTTTCTTGTATACCTAATATTGGTATTTACTAACTTAATCATACTTCATTACTAATAAAGTATGATTACTAATGTTGCAATCAGGGATGGGGTCAAATACAATTGCCCAAATACAAATATAGATACAAATACACTTTTTTTTATGGCCAAATTCAAATACAGATACAAATATTCAAATTTATAAATCCCCAAATACAAATATAAATACAAATATGAAGCTTCAAATACAAATAAAATGCAAATACTATTTTTACTGTATTTGCAAATTTTGTACCAATTTCATCCTAAATATAAACGGATAATATTTATTTGACTTTGGCTACCCCTCAAGTAAGACAATACTGGTATAGTACTTATCGTATAAAACTTAACATTGCAATACTTTGGCTCTTATCAAAGTAGACTTCATTTTCACACCAAGGCAAGAAAAGTAACAAATTCCTCTTGTTTATTATTTTTATTAGAGAAAATTATTTCACACTTCTTGATATTTCTGCACTTTTGCATAATTAAAGAAAATAAATTCATATTTCTCAATGTTTGATTTTTACTGTTCATATCAATTTGTAGTTATATAGTCTGTAGTCTGTACAATGGATTTAAAACATTTAACTTAAATTACATTAGTGTATTTGACTGTATTTGAAGCAAATATGGCAAATAAAAGGCTCAAATACAAATTCAAATACAAATATGCAGCTTTTTAAATTCTCAAATACAAATACAAATGCAAATATCCATTTTTGTGTATTTGTAAATACAAATACAAATACGTATTTGACCCCATCCCTGGTTGCAATCACTTCACACAAAATGCTGTTGCTCAGTGTATTTAAGGTACAACCACTAGTGATGCAATATGTGATTTTAGGTTCATTTCAAAAAAGAAATTGTCCATGGTTTTTTATAATGCTGCTCAAAAGTAATTTTATTTAAAATATAAACCTAAAAGTGATCAAATAATATAAAAAATGTTCTTTTGGACATAGCTTATGATTATATTAACTTTTACTGTTGAATATACAGAGTGTCCGAGAAATAATGGTGCAAAACTAATGATAATTTTTCTTGTTATTAATCAATATGTCTAAAATATATATGGTTGTTTACATTTCCACTGAAGTTTAGAATGCTTTCATAAGATGCATAATTTGTTGCTACAGTGAGTGTGTATTCAAAGCCTGAAGCATTTTTGTGACCCTCCTTCCTGCATAAAATAAAGATAAAAACCCAAAGACATTGTCAGGTGATCAAAGTGGCTATGCTATCAGTCTACCACAGCTTATCCAGTGCTGAGGGAAGGTTGTCTAGAAAGTTGGTGAATAACAATGGCATAGTGGGAAGTTGCCCTATCTTGTTGAAAGATTTTGCTTCTAATGTCAACTGCATTAGCCCTTAGTTGAAGAAAAAATGCCTGCAGTATGTTAAGATAATTCCTTTCATTCACAGTACACTCATCAAAGAAAAATGAATTGATTGTGTAGTTATGTGACATAGTACATCAAACATTAACTTTTGGTGAATCTTGTTCATATTGATGTTTCAGTCTGGATAGGTCACCTTGATGATGCAACTTGTGAACCCCTTTAGACTTTTATCTATGTGGTCATTCCATCATAATGGTTGTTACATTCAGAAGCAAGTTAATGGTACCTAGATCATATTGCATTGATCTGAAGATACTGATGCTTCACATATAGTTGCAGTCAGGGTTGTGGAGTCGGTGATAAAATTTGCCGACTCCAACTCCGACTCCAAAAATTTTAACATTCCGACTCCAGAAATCTGACTTGTATAATTACGACTCCGACTCCGATGGAATGTTAAGGCCAAATTGATTATGATTAGCTTTATTAGGCCAATGGAGATTCATAAACAAGGCATTTCGTCACCACCACATGACTCATCAGGTTACTTAGTGGCTGTAACTATGCCTTAATGGCTTTTTTTCTCTCTATTCAAAAATTACAATAAATCTCAAAATACAAACTGATTGAAGCTTAAACAAAATAAGATTATTATTGGTTTAGTAAATTAATAAGATGTTTTTGTATTATTATAAACAACCGTAACAAAATGTACTAACCTAAACTGAATTTGTTCTTAAAAAAAGGATTGCTTCCATTAAATCTTCTTTCAGTGATGCTCTTAAGTCAGAGCGGATGATTTTAAAGGCTGAAAATAAGCGTTCTACACTAATTTGAGTAGGTGGCAAGGCCGTAACAGTCATAGAAGCATCTTGGACAATTTTGGGGTATTTAGCAATTGCTTCTTTCACAGTCAACTTTGATGAACAATCAATCTTTTCCACCTCCTCCAATGATTTATAGAAATTGATTTTGAATTTATCCAATGCACTCTTGGGGTGTTCCTCCTGTTCCAATTCCAATCGCCTTTGCTTTGATCGTTCTTGTCTGTCCAGATGTTTTTCAAAATCTAATTCTTCATCAGAGCCTGAATTTGATGATGACGACTAAATCGTATGACTGCCATGAAGTGGCCCAACTACTGCCTCGGATTCATCATGACCATGATCTTGTAGACCTTCAATATGTATGGCTACATCACATAAGGCAGCTTTGGCTCTGATTTGCTGCGCTTCTGTTAATGTCACTCTGTACATGGCATCAACATATATAGCAGCCAAAAGAATATCATTGTCTAGCAGAAGCTTTTCTCTCTGTATCATCGAATTCCTTATATCATCGGCTAGTATGCCACCAGTTTGAGAAAGACGGAAAATAAGCATCTTCCACTCCTTATAGAATAAGCCAGGAGTCAAATCATCTGATTGCAATTTTTTTGTCACGTTATAAGGATGGTGAAGTAAGCCCTCGAGTTGTTTTACCTGATCCCACTGAGCCTGTGTCATGATGACATCCGGGGAGGCCATGTCGCTAAGGAAAGGTTTTATTTCAAGAATCCATTGAATCATCATGTATGTGCTGCCCCACCGAGTCGCTTGGTCCAAAATTGCTCCTTTGCCAGCTCGTCGCTTCAAAATAGTCTAGTTTTGGCATTCTAGCTGCCACAGCAACTTTTCGTATTCTTCCAATGAGATTAGCTGCATGTTGTCCTTTCAAGCCATCGCGTATTGCCAACTGCAGTGTGTGGACACTGCAGCGCATATGATGGATTTTGGATATTCTTGCTGCAGTATCCACAAATGAATCTAATGTATCGTGACTATCATGATCATCAACCACCATTACTTGTTCATTATCTTCAGAATAATCATCAACATAATCATCACTGTCTTCTGAATCTTCCACAACTTCTTTTTTGTTAAATTTTTCAAGTGTTTTCACCATGTTGGAAGCATTGTCCGTTACAATTGACAATACCTGGTCCTTTCTGATGTTAAAATCATTTAATACATCCATTAGTAGTTTTTCAAGATAATCACTGGTATGCTGTGCTTTAGTATCTCTTACTGCTAATGTCCACGTGACTACTTCTTTTTTATCATCAATAAAGCGAATATTAATTGCAAAATAGTTTACTCTATGGCGAGTACAGGAATCCATCTTTAAGAACAGGATTCATCCTCGAAGACATTCTTTTAGTGCATGCTTCTGCGATTCTTCCATTATCATATTACGAATGTTGCCACATTCTAATGAAATGCCAAGTATATTTGCCATTTCCCCATTCAGATTAGCAAAGGCTGGGGTTGAAAAAAATGTTAGAGGGAGAGAATTCTTTACAACCATTTCAATTATGCATGCTTTAAATTTGTCTGCTGTCATAGTCATTGTGACTTTTTCACTCATAAAATATTTTGTGACAGTAGTTTGATGAGAACTTGTGCTTGAATTGTCATCAGCCTTCTTTTTTCTTTCATCATCCTTTTCATTCACAATTTTGTAATCCTTTGGATGATGCTGTTGAAGGTGACATTTTAGATTTCCTGCTCTTGTTGGAGCATTGGATCCTTCACCTGAGAAGGCACTAATTTTGGCATCACATATTTTTTCCTGATCATCAGTGCCCTTTTGGCACTGACATACGTAATATTTTCCATCAGCAGTGAGTGAAAAATATTCAAAAACAGCAGATTTATACTTTTGATGTGACATTAGGCTGTTATCATTACTTATCAAATTGAAATCTAAAAATCTGAAAAAGATTTAGGGTTGCTAGTACAAAATTTTTAAATTTCCTTATTATTAATTGTTAATTAATTAATTATAATCCTTATTAATTATAAGCAACTATATTTATATATTATTTATATTTATATATTTATATATTATATATTTATATATTATTTATATACAATATTATATTATATATTAAAACATTAGGTTAAATCTATTTTATTCATAAAATTGAGCTAGGTCTAGGCCTAGGCTGCTATGGTTATAGTTGAAGGATTTGCACCGACTCCGACTCCATCCAACTATGCACTTCCGACTCCGACTCCACTCAAAATTGACTGACTCCATGACTCTGACTCCACAGCCCTGGTTGCAGTAGACCTAGGGCTATACAGGGGTATATTTGTTTTGAAATTTGATAGGTATTTTTTATTTTAAAGTGAAGCAAACATAGTGTAATGGTCATTACACACATGCAACCTCAACTTTCACTATGGTGCTAGGAATATTCAGTCTTGGAAAATTTGGTCTCAGAAAATTGAAGTAAATCTATGAGCTCAGATAGCAAAAAATATTTAAATCATATTTGCCAAGTATAATGAAAACATAAATGAGAATTTGAAAAGATTTATTAAAGGAATTGTTTTGTTTAATTAAAACTTAAAACTAAAAAAGATACCCTAAATAATGGGTAAAACATAAAAAGATTCGGTCTCAGAAAATTTGGTCTTGAGACTCAAAAAGAGAAGTTAAAATGAAATTAAGCTATGAGCAACAGATTTTAAGAAGGCAATTTTATAATTTTCAACATACTTTTGCACAAGTATTTCGATGTGCGAGTCAAGTGTTTCATATTTTTTCTTTTTACTTGGCTTGTCTTCTCGTTGCAAATGTGAAATTTTAGTCTGCTTGTAACTGATGATTTCAATGCGAACTGAAATGCTTCAAGGGCATTATTAGTTCAGGGCAATTTTTCTGACCTACCCTAACATAACCAAAATTTTCCAAGACCAAATTTTCCAAGACCAAATTTTCCAAGACCAAATTTTCCAGACACCTCACTACATATGACATTTGTCCAAAAATCTATGAGTTGGCTTGACCAATGCCAGTGAGTTTTATATCATACATACCCTAGGGGTGAGGGTATGTAGCAATGTGCCATTTATACAGCTAACCCATCTGCATTTAGAAAAATTAAAAAAAAATTGTCATAACAGTTGTTACTGTGCAATTTTAGTAATTTAAACAGCCACCTATTGGTACTAAACATGAACAATATGCAGGGTTGGCACCCAAAACTCACTGGAATTTTCAGTGGGTTTTGGGGTTTTTGTTCCGAGATGTTTATTTTAAAACTAGTGTACCCATGCCATCAAGAATGACGGCAAAATATATATGAGCCACGAAAATGGAGACTGCTGCAGAAATAAGAAGACGATTGGCAAGAGAATGACAACGTAGGAGAAGAGCAAGCTTATTAAGTCAGGAATGATACCTTGAACACTGTTAGTATAAAAAAGGATAGGATCATTATAAAATATATTTATTATTATTACAAAAGATCTTTTAAAACTACATTCTTTGTAAAAATCCTTGATGCAATAAGTTCTCCTTGTTCTTCAGTTTCTGTAATTTCAACTTTAAGATTGTTTCTGTTCCGAGCTCTACTAAGAGCCACATAGAGTTGCCCGTGGCTAAATACTGGTCTGGGTAGAAACAATCCAACCTTATCGAATGATTGGCCCTGAGATTTATTTATTGTCATTGCTAATGCAGGTATAACTGGAAACTGTCTCCATTTCATTACAAAAGGCAATGTTGTATCACTTGGCATGAGATCTAGTCTTGGTATGAGCACTTCAGTGTTAGCATGGCTCCTGGTTAATATTCGAGCATGAATGTAATGTTCATTTAGTGACAGTACAACCAGACGGGTGCCATTTAAAAGTCCATTCCTTGGATTAAGGTTTCTCAATAGCATAATTATGGAACCTTTCTTTAACTTTAACTCATGAGGAGGCAATCCTGATACAATTTGTTGATTTAGGAACTCTACAGGGAAGTTTAATGCCGATTCATCATCATCAGCCACATGTGAGTCTGCACTTTTATATGTTACAACATCACCTACTATACGGTCCAATAATTCGTTGTTAAGACTCATTGCATCTTTGTTTTTACATGTAAGAATTATTTTGGTAGCTAGTTCAGCTATTGCTTCAGCACTACTAACTTCAATCGAGTCTCCATATATAACTTCAGGTAAATGATTTTTAATGAGAATATCTCTTGGAATTTCAACAGTACTTGATCCCATGCTAACATCACTTATTAGAGTTCCATCACCAATTTTAAGAAGCCATGTAGAAAATTCATTTTGTCCTGCTGCTCTCATGTTATCACTAAGGGTGAATGTTTGAACATAATTCCAAAGTGGCGAATGCTTGATACATGACTCTATGACATCAATGTTTGAACCTCTTGGGATAACATTGGCTGTTTGGCGAAAATCTCCGCCGAGGAGTAGTAGTTTGCCTCCGAAAGGTTTGTTATTATTCATGATTTCCTTTAGTAGCATATCAATAATTCTGAGAGCATTTAAGGAAAGCATAGACACTTCGTCGATAATGAGCACAGAAGCCAGGCGTATACTATTGGACTCATTGGAAGGAATTCTCATTGAAGAAGTTGATGTTTCCATGACTGGAACAGGTAATCTGAATCCACTATGTACATTGTACAGTGCGTCCACCTAACAGATCTGCAGCGATTCCTGTGGTTGCATATGACAGAATCATTTTTCCTTTTCGTCTCGAGTAACACATCACAGTATTGTATAGATATGTCTTTCCAGATCCTGCTGGTCCATCCACGAAGAAGAATCTATGAGCAGCTGTCTCATCATTTTCTGCAGTGATGATCCTTTCAAATATTTCTTGTTGCCTGATATTCAAGCTACTGATTCTTGCTTCAAGTTGATCATGTGGTAATAGATCATATTGCTGAGTCAAATTATTATGAGATACTAATCCGGGATCAGGTAGCCCTATTGCCGCACATTTTAAACCATGTATTACCAAGACACTTTCAATATGTTTTAGGCACTCCATTCTTGCTCTTTCAATAGGATATTCTTGGTTGTCATAATCTTCTAGCATTTTTTCTTCAAATTGCTGATAGAGCTGAACTGGGTTATTAGGATTATTCAATGCGCAAATTAAAGCAAACAAATGTCTGATGTGATGAGGAGTTTGGTCCATTGAAGCCTCAGTCAAACATCTAATCCATTCATCATCATTGCTAATCAAATTTCTCTGCTTAGCAGCTTCTTTATAAGTTGCATAAATGACCCCATTAACTGTGCGCAAACTTGTGAAACTAACAGCACCTTTTACATGTAACAGAAGTATCCTGAGATGGTAACGTTGTGAGTCCTTTGGACTAACAGTATACATGCGTGAAATAATTTTTCCAGCACCGCGTTGTCGAGGCTTCCACAAAGTAGTATTGTTATTAAAAACATAATGATATGGTATGGATGTAAAGGGTGGGGCACGGGAATCAAGTGTTTTTTGAATAGCTAGTAATCGGCCATTAGGAATGGGAGGGGCGTGCGGTAGGTAGCATTCCATTCCTGGGTTCATAGCATTTAACTTTAACTAACACTCACCTTTATCTTTCAGGTGCCATCATGGAGCAGTGGACGTTAGAACACCGCATGTTCGCGTATGATCATTTTGTTAGGAGTGGCGAGTCAGTGACAGCAGTTCAGCGTGCGTTTCGCCACAGATTCAACATTCATCGAAATGACTCTGTTCCCGCTCGTGACACAATCTTACGTTGGGTTAACAATCTTCGAACAGGAGGCTCAATAATGGATAGACCATAGGGTCAAGATTTGGACTCAATATGTTCAATGTAATGAGAGGAGCTTCATTATTTCATGGATATACACGAAAATCCCTGTCAAAAGGAGGTTCTCCATCATTATTTGTGAAAATCATAGCTACCTCATCCACAGATGGTAAATTGTAACGTCTTCAGTCACTGTTTCTGTCTCGGTTAAATACCATGTTAACAACTGGTGTCGGAATATTGTGTTCTGATGCTCATTCATTTTCTTCTCTTTCAACTTCTCCTAGCATTTTGTATGCCAAAGCATAAACATTATTTGTCCTGATCATTTGGTCCAAGACTGTCATTATTTCTGCTATGCACCTAAAATTATTGTGATTACCTAATCTAATACCAGTAGCCATTCTCGAGTCCACTACATATAGCTGGACATACTGTCGTGATTCACCTTCATTTGGATGTATATTTCCAGTTCGATGGTATATTTGGCCGTGTACTCGAAAGCAATATGGCCCATGACCAGGAACATGGGATAACTGTGCTCCCATTGAAGCGAAAGATAATGCAGAATTATAGGACCTGATGTTATCGTTGAAATGTCTGTAATTAGAATTCATTGGATTACTCATTAAGTCTTGAAGATATGCTGGAGGATCTCTTCGGCGTGGTAATATTACTTTGCCCTTATGGCAACAGTTGTTGAATTTACCATCTGTCGGACATTCTACCACAAAATGCTTAGCATTGCAATATTGGCAAACAATATTCATAGGTCCGCATGAGTGTGATAAATAATTTTCCTCATCAAATGTATTGTTATTAACTCTATGAGCCGGAAGTAATGTATTTCTTCTATTTTGTATCCTTCGAGACGCTCTAATTCTTTCAATTGCTATTCTTGCTTCAGTTTCTTCCTGTCTTCTTTCGACCATCCTTAATCTGGCTGCTCCAAGTCTTGCTTCAGTTTCTTCCTGTGTTTCTTGTTGTCTTCTTTCAACCATCCTTAACCTGGCTGCTTCAAGTCTTACTTCAGTTTCTTCCTGTGTTTCTTGTTGTCTTCTTTCGACCATCCTTAATCTGGCTGCTCCAAGTCTTGCTTCAGTTTCTTCCTGTGTTTCTTGTTGTCTTCTTTCGACCATCCTTAACCTGGCTGTTTCAAGTCTTGCTTCAGTTTCTTCCTGTGTTTCTTGTTGTCTTCTTTCTATTATCCTTAACCTGTCCGCTCCACGTCTTGCTCCAGTTTCTTCCTGTGTTTCTTGTTGTCTTCTTTCCATTATCCTTAATCTAGCTGTTTCATGTCTTGCTTCAGTTTCTTCTCGAGTTTCGCTACGTCTCCTCTCGGTTATTCTTCTCATTTCAATTTCGTTCCTGCGAGTGATTCTATTTTCGCTGTGCACAACAGAATCAATATCTTCATTTACATCAACCACATCAATCGTAGTGTCTGAGTTCCGTCTTGCTTGGGTACGATTGTATCTTTCCTGAGCTCTTTGTCTGGCCTTCCTTTCTCTTGCTAAGCGACGTCTTCTTTCTGCGGGGTCTTCCATGTTTTATATTTCACAACAATATATTTTGTGGTTGAACAACAACAATACTCCAGCTAAGTAAAAATTTATTCCAAAAGCTTTTAATTTATTTGGAATCCTATCAGTTTAATTAACACGTATCATAGTTACTTATAATAAAATAAAACAAATAATTAATCTCGGAAGGTGAGCTTGGGCAACATTTTAATTTGCTAAGCAATAATTCATAGCTTCTAATTATTCCTATCTAATTCCTTCAGAGCGTGACACAATTCTGCAACAGACAGACAGACAGACAGATAAATAAAACTGGGCTATTATTATAATGGGGATTGCAGACCTCATTTTCACTTATATTGTTTATAAAAAAAAGCCTCGCATACCACCGAAAGTGTTCTCCCAAGAGAAATAGTATTATCGTAATCGGTAAAAGTTTTATCACCATTATTTATAATCTGCTCCGCCGATGTCTCATTTCCTTCGTGAAGCGTAGAAATTTTATCGATGTTTAAAATAAAGTTGATGGCTTTCGGCAAATTTGACTTGCCATTCGTTCCTCTATCGGAGGTGCATCGGAGCTCCCTTATTGAGTGAAAGTTGCTTACGAAGTCCATGGTTATTTAAATAATAGTGTACCCGTGCTGTCAAGAATGACAGTAAAATATATATGAACCATGAAAATGGAGATTGCTGCGGAAATATGAAGACTATTGGCAAGAGAACAAAAACTTAAAAGAAGAGCAAGCTTATTAAGTCAGGAATGATACCCTGAACACTGTTAGTATAAAAAAGGATAGGATCATTATAAAATATAATAAAAAAACCTGTAAAAAAAATTTAAAATATTAATTTAAAAAAACCTGTAAAATTTTCAAAATATTAATTTAAGAAACCTGTAAAAAAAATTCAAAATACTAATTAAAAAATGTGTAAAAAATTTTCAAAATGTTATTAATAAAGTGTATGCGGTGCTGGTTAAGTGTGTGGTCTACCTATGATTGGTTAGGTTTAATCATGATATTTTCATTAAAACTAACGAAAATATCATGACTAAACCTAACCAATCGTCAAGGGTGATTGACAATGGGATGTAAACAAACAATTAGTAAACAAGATAAGAAGCTATAATTAAAAGGTAGACCGCCGAATCGTAGGTAGACCGCACACTTAACCAGCACCGTGTATGCTTATAGATATAACATAGCAGCTCAAACAATCTGTATAAAAATGTGAACCTTATCAAACGGTTAGGTTTTTAAAAACGTAACGGAGGAGAAAAAGAAGAAGGAATGGAGCTTTTTATATATAGTTCCTTCAGAGCGTGACACAATTCTGCAACAAACAGACAGACAGACAGACAGACAAACAAACAAACAAACAAAACTGGGCTATTATTATAATGGGGATAATTGAAATTTTTCTGATTGCTACATTTTTCAATTATAGCTAATTAGAATGATTTGGCATGTTGATTATTTCAAGTAAGCTGACTTATACCAGAGATTAACAAACAAAGAAGTGAGAAGAATAGCGGAAGCAAGCGGGAACATACTTGAGAAGGTGCAAAACATAGAGAAGATGGTTTGGCCACATCGTGAGGATGGATGGAGAGAGGTGGCCAAATGCACTGTTGCACAGAAGGGCCCATGGTCACAGACTGAGAGGAAGACCAAAGACATTGTGGTTCAAAGCATTCAGAGGAGCAAATGGCAAATTGAGCATGAAGGAGCTGTTTGATTTGGCTGGTGACCAATGGGAGTGGACAAGATATCAATATGACAGATGGGACCCAACCTGACAAGAGCTGGATGGGATTTAATGATATATATATATATATATATATATATATATATGAAAAATTATTTCACGAAAGTGACACGTGAAAAGTATTTATGATGAATAAAACCACGAAGGAAAAAAGAAACACAAAGGGGTGCTCAAGCGCTTTCGTCTAATGACATCCTCAGGAACACTGGAGTGAAAGGACAGATCAAGGCAATATATAGGTTACAAAAATAAACATACATACATACATATTCACATATATATACATATATATATATATATATATATATATATACATATATACATATATGAAAAATTATTTCACGAAAGTGACACGTGAAAAGTATTTATGATGAATAAAACCACGAAGGAAAAAGAAACACAAAGGGGTGCTCAAGCGCTTTCGTCTAATGACATCCTCAGGAACACTGGAGTGAAAGGACAGATCAAGGCAATATATAGGTTACAAAAATAAACATACATACATACACATTCACATATATATACATATATATATATATACATATATATATATATATATAAATATATACATATATAGTAAGCATAGAAAAAAATTGTGGGAGGAGCCAACATTTATATGGTCACAGAAGAATAAAGAATAAAAATAAATATAAATATAAATTGAGAAAAAATTAATTACAAAATAGTGCCTTAGTGATATATATGTCACAGCCTAAATAATCATAAAGAAATAAACAGGCAAATAAAAAAACCCATAAATACATATACATACATATATATATATATATACATATATATACACATACATATATATATATAAATATATATATATAAAGACACTTTTAGCACTTTGGCCGACCTTCCATATAAATTCAAATGGCTTTTTTATGGAACAGGTCACAAAAGAATAAGAAATAAAAATAAATATAATATTGTAAGTGGAGTCTACCAATTCAAGCTCAAGAGGGAGGATTTACAATCGATTTAATAGATGCTGCCAAATTGATATATATGTCACATTATTAAAAAATAAAAATTGAAAGATAAATTTTAAGAGAGGCACACCAATTTATAAGGGAAAAATTACCACATATGCATATTATAGTCACAAACGAATACAAAAGTACAAATAAATAAATATAACGAATAAATATAAAGTGCTAAAAGTGTCTTTATATATATATATTTATATATATTATGTATGTGTATATATATGTATATATATATATATATGTATGTATATGTATTTATGGGTTTTTTTATTTGCCTGTTTATTTCTTTATGATTATTTAGGCTGTGACATATATATCACTAAGGCACTATTTTGTAATTAATTTTTTCTCAATTTATATTATATTTATTTTTATTTCTTTATTCTTCTGTGACCATATAAATGTTGGCTCCTCCCACAATTTTTTTCTATGCTTACTATATATATGTATATATTTATATATATATATATATATGTATATATATATATATGTATATATATGTGAATGTGTATGTATGTATGTTTATTTTTGTAACCTATATATTGCCTTGATCTGTCCTTTCACTCCAGTGTTCCTGAGGATGTCATTAGACGAAAGCGCTTGAGCACCCCTTTGTGTTTCTTTTTCCTTCGTGGTTTATTCATCATATACATATATATAGTAAGCATAGAAAAAAATTGTGGGAGGAGCCAACATTTATATGGTCACAAAAGAATAAAGAAATAAAAATAAATATAAATATAAATTGAGAAAAAATTAATTACAAAATAGTGCCTTAGTGATATATATGTCACAGCCTAAATAATCATAAAGAAATAAACAGGCAAATAAAAAAAAACCCATAAATATACATACATACATATATATATATATATATATACATATATATATATATATATATATATATATATATATATAAGACACTTTTAGCACTTTGGCCGACCTTCAATATAAATTCAAATGGCTTTTTTATGGAACAGGTCACAAAAGAATAAAGAAATAAAAATAAATATAAATATTGTAAGTGGAGTCTACCAATTCAAGCTCAAGAGGGAAGTTTTACAATCGATTTAATAGATGCTGCCAAATTGATATATATGTAAAAAAAAAAAAAAAAAAAAAAAAAATTAATTATTAAAAAATAAAAAATAATAATAAATTGAAAGATAAATTTTAAGAGAGGCACACCAATTTATAAGGGAAAAATTACCACATATGCATATTATAGTCACAAACGAATAAAAAAGTACAAGTAAATATAAATTGGAAAACAAAATGATGCCTAGATGATATATAAAGAACAATAAAATATATATACAACATATATACGGTATATATACGAAATATAAACGCAATATATACAGAATATAATATATATATATATATATGCATAAGGGAAAAAAAATTACCAAATTTGTTTTTATAATTATTGTCTGAGAAAATGGTAGGTCGCAAAAGAATAAAGAAATAAAAATAAATATAAATTGAAAAAATTACAAATAATACACGTACACATGTATACCCACATAACCAAATATATATATACATATACACACATATATACAAACACACATATATACAAACACACACACACACATATATAATATATATATATATATATACAAGCTTGACCTTCACGAAATGAGAAATCATCCCGCAGAACCTTTGTGAGGTTGTAAGGTAAGGTAAGGTACATATATATATATATATATATATATATATATATATATATATATATATATATATATATATATATATATATATAACTGCATACATACATACATACATACATATACACACATACATACATACATATACACACATATACATACAAACACATTTAACTGCAATGACCACACACATACTCACATACACATACATACATACACATACACGCATACAGCAAAAAATTGAAAAATAAAATTGTAAGGGAAACAACAGACAAAAACAAATTTTTTACCAAAGATTTAACAACCTGCCCTTTTTGTTTAAATCCATTCTGAAGGAATTCAGAGCAACAGGATCAAGTTGAAACAGACCTTTACTCATGTTAAGGTTATTTGTAAGTTGAATTATAGCCGACTCAAGAATATTTCTATTAACAATGTTGCTAGAGTGAAACAAAACTGAAACATTATTCCAATCAATACAATGGGATAACTCTGACAAATGGACAAAAAGGGCACTGGACAACTGTCCCGTTCTAACGGAATATTGATGCTGTTTTACACGCGTTTGCAAATCCTTTCCCGTCTGACCTATGTAAAAGGAATCACATTGCTTACACCCAATTTTATAGATAATGCCTAAATTATTGGTAGGGCTATTTTTTACTATGATGTTTTTCACAATATTGTTATATGAAAAAACTACACTGATATCCAAAAGTTTAAGTACATTAGCAATGCCTAAGAAGCCCGGGAAAAATGGAAGTACTAAAATATTCTTTGACAAGGTGCGAGTGTTATTATTCACACGATAGAAGGTTCGTTTAGCCTTATTAAGACAAGATTCCATGAACGCAGATGGGTAACACAACTCACTTCCAATAACGTTGATATTTTCCAATTCGGCATCGATGTATTCCGGACTGGCGATCCTAAGAGCGCGGAGAAACATTGAGGAAAATATGGCCTTTTTAATAGGGGTGTCATGTCCAGAGTAAAAGTGTACGTAGGACAAATTGTTTGTTTTTTTCCGATAGATACTAAACTTAAAACCCGGGCTATCCCTATGAACACGCACATCCAAAAACGGGATTGAGTTGTCTTGTTCCACTTCTAAAGTAAATTTAATGGAGGGGACTTGGTCATTTAACTGAAGGAGGAAGTCATCCAGGTCACGATTCATGGGCCAGATACACAAAATATCGTCGACGTACCGCAACCAAGGGATGCCAACCCCCAGGATTCTCGGAATGTAAGTAATTTCAAAAAACTCCATATAAATATTGGAGAGAAGGGGCGACAAAGGGTTGCCCATGGCCATCCCAAAAACTTGTTGATAATGCTCGCCATTGAAAGTGAATTTACAATCCTTGATACAAAGCTTAATAAGCTCCAAAACAGTGTGTGCAGGTAATGGTAAATCATAATTATGTAATTCTCTGGCGAGAAAGTCAAGCATATCATCAATCGGCACTTTTGTGAACAATGAACAAACGTCGAAACTGATCAATCTATCGTTGGTATTAATGCGAACATTATTCAATTTTTCAGTGAGATCCATGGAATTTTTTACGTGTGAATCAGAGACAGTTCCAAGAATGGGGGACAAAACATTAACAAGCCATTTGGAGAGTTTATAGGTAATAGAGCCCACCGAGCTAATAATAGGGCGCATAGGATTACCCGGTTTGTGGGTTTTAATAAGACCATAAAGATAAGGCAGAGCAGGTGAAGTGGACAAAAAAAGGGGAATTAAATCCTTATGATCTTTGAGAATGCGTTTCAAGCCACTATTGAATGATTTGATGACATCATCCTGTGGGTTCTTCCTAAGTTTCACGTATGTGGCGGGGTCCTGAAGCAGCTCATTCATCTTTCCAATGTAATCCACTTTGTCCATAATGACTAAGGTGTTAGCCTTGTCTGCTTTAATAATATGGAGCTCACTATCTTTTTTTAATTGTGAAAGGCTATTGCGGAAACGTTTAGGAAAGTTATCTTCGTAAGAAATATTCGCAGCACCATAGACCAGGCCTTTAACTATGTTAACTAAAAACTGAGGTAGTTTTTTCATATAACAATATTGTGAAAAACATCATAGTAAAAAATAGCCCTACCAATAATTTAGGCATTATCTATAAAATTGGGTGTAAGCAATGTGATTCCTTTTACATAGGTCAGACGGGAAAGGATTTGCAAACGCGTGTAAAACAGCATCAATATTCCGTTAGAACGGGACAGTTGTCCAGTGCCCTTTTTGTCCATTTGTCAGAGTTATCCCATTGTATTGATTGGAATAATGTTTCAGTTTTGTTTCACTCTAGCAACATTGTTAATAGAAATATTCTTGAGTCGGCTATAATTCAACTTACAAATAACCTTAACATGAGTAAAGGTCTGTTTCAACTTGATCCTGTTGCTCTGAATTCCTTCAGAATGGATTTAAACAAAAAGGGCAGGTTGTTAAATCTTTGGTAAAAAATTTGTTTTTGTCTGTTGTTTCCCTTACAATTTTATTTTTTAATTTTTTGCTGTATGCGTGTATGTGTATGTATGTATGTGTATGTGAGTATGTGTGTGGTCATTGCAGTTAAATGTGTTTGTATGTATATGTGTGTATATGTATGTATGTATGTGTGTATATGTATGTATGTATGTATGCAGTTAAATATATAATATATATATATATATATATATATATATATATATATATATATATATGTACCTTACCTTACCTTACAACCTCACAAAGGTTCTGCGGGATGATTTCTCATTTCGTGAAGGTCAAGCTTGTATATATATATATATGTGTGTGTGTGTTTGTATATATGTGTGTATATGTATATATATTTTGGTTATGTGGGTATACATGTGTACGTGTATTATTTGTAATTTTTTCAATTTATATTTATTTTTATTTCTTTATTCTTTTGCGACCTACCGTTTTCTCAGACAATAATTATAAAAACAAATTTGGTAATTTTTTTTCCCTTATGCATATATATATATATATATATTCTGTATATATTGCGTTTATATTTCGTATATATACCGTATATATGTTGTATATATATTTTATTGTTCTTTATATATCATCTAGGCATCATTTTGTTTTCCAATTTATATTTACTTGTACTTTTTTATTCGTTTGTGACTATAATATGCATATGTGGTAATTTTTCCCTTATAAATTGGTGTGCCTCTCTTAAAATTTATCTTTCAATTTATTATTATTTTTTATTTTTTTAATAATTAATTTTTTTTTTTTTTTTTTTTTTTTTTGTGACATATATATCAATTTGGCAGCATCTATTAAATCGATTGTAAAACTTCCCTCTTGAGCTTGAATTGGTAGACTCCACTTACAATATTTATATTTATTTTTATTTCTTTATTCTTTTGTGACCTGTTCCATAAAAAAGCCATTTGAATTTATATTGAAGGTCGGCCAAAGTGCTAAAAGTGTCTATATATATATATATATATATATATATATATATATATATGTATGTATGTATATTTATGTTTTTTTTTTTATTTGCCTGTTTATTTCTTTATGATTATTTAGGCTGTGACATATATATCACTAAGGCACTATTTTGTAATTAATTTTTTCTCAATTTATATTTATATTTATTTTTATTTCTTTATTCTTCTGTGACCATATAAATGTTGGCTCCTCCCACAATTTTTTTCTATGCTTACTATATATATGTATATATGTATATATATATATATATATATGTATATATATGTGAATATGTATGTATGTATGTTTATTTTTGTAACCTATATATTGCCTTGATCTGTCCTTTCACTCCAGTGTTCCTGAGGATGTCATTAGACGAAAGCGCTTGAGCACCCCTTTGTGTTTCTTTTTTCCTTCGTGGTTTTATTCATATATATATATATATATATATATATTATATATATATATATATATATACCATGGAATTGTTGGTACAGGTATTCCCTTACTTGGGTGCTGTAATGTACAGGAGTGCTGTCTTGCTGGAACCATGTTGGGAAATTTCCTTCTTCATTCAAGACACTGGGAAATGCTTCTTCCTTGAGCATACGTAGGTAAGTGCCTCCAGTGACATGTTCATCAAAAAAGAGGGGGCCTATGATGCAATCCTTCCAAATGCCACACCATACCATCACCCGAGATGCATCTTGTTCCTTTGAAGAGGTATATCAGTGAGGGTTGTTTTGAGACCAGTAGCGGGTGTTCTGTTGATTTACCTCACCATTTCCATAAAAAACAGCCTCGTCACTGAACAGAATGGTGGATGGGAAATTGGCATCCTGAGCATATTGTTCTGTAGCCCATTCACAAAAATCCATCTGCTGGTCTGGATCATCTTCACTTAATTTCTGTAGGATCTGAAGTTTATATGGATGCCATTTGTGAGCCTGAAGAATGCGATGGATGCTACTTTTTGACACTCCTGTCTCGGTGGACAATCACCGAAGAGACTTATTGGGACTTCTATTAAAATGAGCCAGGATAGCAGTCGCTGTATCATCATCAGTGGACCTCCTTGAAGGCCCACTGCGTGGTTTATCTTCTATGGATCCTGTTTCCTTAAACTTTGCAACAAGTCTGCTAACACAACTCTGTGTTATTGGCTCACGGTCTGGATGCAGTCTGTTAAATTCAGCAGCGGCCTCTCTCTGACTCTGATTTCCTATGAGTAGAATTATCTGGATTCGTTCTCACACACACACACACACACACACACACACACACACACACACACACGGTTCTATTCCTGAAAAAACTGGGGGTGTCAAATTGTGCAGGTTGGAACTATCTCCCCACAATATAATTGGGGATGGGGGTAAAAGTTTAAAAATCATATAACCTTGTTTTTGCTTCTGCCAAAATTGTTCATTGTGATGAAGGTCAAGCTTGTCACTCCATCTTAGACCTACAATTTAACATGGAATCTGAACCATGCCCCACCAGCAGCCCAGTGTCTTAACCACTAGGCTACCCAGCATACCCATTTATGTACCAACCAATCCTTTATTGTGTGGAAGGATGAACAGCTTGGTTTTGCTGCATGCTGGCTGCCATCACTGGGTCTTGATCCTGGGGCCAATGAATTCGTAGTCAACAATGCTAACCACTACACCACTGAGGCACATATGAAGTAATTTTTACCCAAATAAAAGCTTTTAAATCATTGTACAATAAATGTATATAAATAATGTATATAAAATAATATATAAAAAATAATATATAACAAGAAGTATAAACATGAGTAGTAAAAACTTGTAAAAAAAAAACAAATTTTGAAAACATCACTATAAAAATGTAATAATCCAGAGGAGTGTGAGAAAGAAGATTTGATATGAGGCGCTCTGTGCGACAGTGATGAGCCTGTCATAGTCCCAAAAATCCATTTTTTGTGGTACCAGAAAGGTCTACCCATTGTCTGTCATAATACATGGTCCTCATATGGTGGGCTCATCTTCATCACCTGGTAATTTTCCATTGTTTTAGAAGGGGTGGTGGACCATGTGCATGAGCTTTAAAACTTTAACGCGAGTTTTCTCAAAACTTAAATTTGGCACATCACTATTGGATGGAGTGCCTTGTATAAACGACCAAGATGATGTCCCATCGCAAGACCACTCGACCTGAACTTCAACTTCATAATTAACATTAAAAGATCCAACAAAGGTAAAAATTGCAACAATAACTTCTTCCACTATAAAATGGTGACAATAAACCACTTAACTATATATATATATATATATATATATATATATATATATATATATATATATATATATACTATATAGAAGGAAAGGGAGAGGTAGGTGGGAGGGGGGGTGACATTTAGAAAATCTGAAATAAACTAAAAAACATTTAATATGGATAAACATAATACTTAGGATTGGCATAACCCAACAAGGTCAACATTTATACATGCAGTTGGCAAAGAAAGTATGTAATGGTCATTACATTGTGCAACTGTGAAGACCATTACAGTGATGTTGCAATGACTATTACGTGCATTTTCTTTAAAAGTGAAGGAGGCAGAGGTAAGAACTTATTACCGGGTGTCTCAAAATAGATGGAACCCATTGACATGATAATAATTTATTACTCAGAAAATAAACTCCAAAAACAATTACATTTCCTGGAAGCTGATATGATAACAATTAAAAACTTAAGATTTGAGGTCTCTAGATCAAAGGATACATTTATTAGAGCACATGTTCCAAATGACTGCCGTTGCGCCGCAGACACACTTGAAGCCGACGAGCGAAGTTGTCAATCACCCTGATACACACTTCCTTCCTGATGGCACGAATCTTCTGGGTGATGGCCACTTTCAGTTCAGCAATGGATTGAGGACGATTCTCATACACGTGGTCCTTCAAGAACCCCCAGAGATAAAAATCTGGGGGGTTCAGATCGGGTGAATGCGGAGACCACTCGGGTTCGCGGCGCTTGCTGATCAGCCGATCAGGGAATCGGTGGTCCAGCCACTCCATCGTGATGTTGGCTGTATGTGGAGTTGCCACATCTTGTTGGAACCATTGCACATCTCGATTCATGCCACGACGTGTCCCAAGTGCCCTCCAGAACTTGTTGAGCACCACAATGTAACGCTCCTTTGTGACAGTGACTGCCTCCTTGTCTGTGTCTTCAAACCAAAATGGTCCGATTATGCCATGTTTTGAGATGGCCACCCAGGCCATGCATTTCACAGAGTTCAAGGGCCTCTGAAGCACCTCGTCTGGGGCTTGTGTTCCAGACACATTGTTCTTGCTATTGACATACCCACTGAGCAAGAAGTGTGCTTCGTCGCTGAACCAAACATCATCAGAAAGTCAGGATCCTCTTCGATCTTGTTCTCGAACCACCGGCACATCACAACACGTTTTTGCCATGTCAGCTGGTGTGAGTTTATGCTTGATCTGGATCCTGTATGGGTACAGCTGAAGATCCTTGATCAAGATTCTTTGCACTGACGCACGTGAAAGACCCAGATCTTGGCAACGTCTTCGGATTGACTTTTTGGACTCCTTCCGACAGAATCTCTCACCGCATTCACATTGTCAGGAGATCTTGCAGTCACCTTCCTGCCGATCTGGGTGTTTCTGCTTTCTTGTTGAGATTGTTTACTGATCCTGTGGCTTGAAATTTGTGTGCCCAACGATAAATTTGGCTTTTCTGGGGATAATTGTTGAAGTTGAACTTCCTGCGAAATTTCGCTTGCACAGTTTTGAATGATTTCGTCTCCAAGTAAGTAGTGACGCAAAATATTTTTTCCTCCTTTGTCCAAGGCATTTTGATTGATAATTATTAGTTGTTATCGTCTCCTCTCTTCAAATCTGAAAAAATAGAACGAGAACATTAATATTGGCAGAATTATTAGCAGTGACATGGGTTGCATGTATATTGAGACACCCTGTACCATCCTATGTCTCTTTGATAGCTTATTGATGATATATATTACTATAGATCTGCTTGCTTTCTACATTATACTATTAAAGAAAAAAAGTAAGTCATTACATAAGAGACATGGTTCACTTCCATAGGTATATGGGATGGCACTTTACTGGTGGAGAATTTGCCCTAAAAACTTTCAGGGTGCCCTTATTTCCGCATAAGCACTCTATGTAGCATAAAATAACATAAAGGTTAGAGTATGAGTAACATATATTAGTCTTTTTGATATAAAAGAGAGTACAATTTACAAAAATAAGATAAAATGTTGCTACAACATTTGGGTCATTCCATGACAAATCATGCAGTGGTCAAAACCACACCCTCATAGATTTTGCTTAAGTTTGGTTTATAGAATGGTCTATGCTAGTAAGTACCAAATTTCAAATATCAGCTCAATCAGAGTTACGGTTCAAAAGTTATGCTCCCCCCCTTTTGGGGGGGGGGTGAAAACTGTAAATATTCAAACCATCATAACTCAGTTCCTAATTGACATAGAACAGTGATTTAAAGTGTTTATGAAAGGTAATTGCACACATTACAAATTAGCATAAGTAGAAAAAATGGCTAAAATTAACAGAAAAAAAGTTACACTGTTCCATTTGAAGGGGTCCTGCCCCCCTAAATTAGTTTTTAAAATTTTCATATATACAAAAAATGAGTTTCAACCTTATTCTATCAATATATGAAAAGAAGTATATATGTATTTGCATATAAAATAGGTATTTACAGATTTCAAAATGGTTACTTTTACTTAAAAGACTAATTTTTACAAATTCATGTAAGCTGTTAGGTAATTAATACATTGCAATTTACACATGGTGCAATAATTCTTAATGCTAATAATCTATACCTACCTAAGCTTATATATAGTTAATTTTCAACAGATTTTTATCCTAGTTTTGGTTCCAAACTCCCACTAAGTTCTTGAACTTGCTTTGGATTGAAGGAGTAAATAATCTTAACACCAGGCTTAATATTTGGTGTCATCATGATAGAAATCATATCACTTTGTTTTATCCAGCAAACATCCTCTTTCATCGGAAAATAATACTGAGTGGTAGATCCTGATGAGGTGAGGCAACTGATTTTATAATCACCATATTCTTCTGAAGAGTGTAAAATAATTCCAAACCAAACTTTATCATCATATTTACAGGCAACATACTGGTCAATGATACTCATCTTTTTCAACTAGTTGACTCTCTCTATCTGGTTCAGCCCCAGTACTTATTCTAAACAATTTGCAATTATCAGAATCAGATGTCTGATAAGCTTGTATTAGGTTTTCTGACTCTGGTACAAGCCTGTGGAAACCCTGTGTACCTTTAACAGGTAAAGCTTCATTAAACCTACTAGAAAGATTGAATTTATTCCATGAACCTCCTCCTTTGTAACATACAAACAAATAATTGATTAAAGTGTTCAGTGCAAAAATCATAGAAAGCTCTTGGTGTTAGAATATGACCAGTATCAGTACGTTGCAAACTAGCCTTCACTACAACTCTTTTAATAGTTCCTCCAATACCATCACAAGCATTTTTCCCATGATGGCAAAGAAATTCCACTCAGCCTTCACACCAAAATCCTGTTCATGATAGCATAGATTGCTGAAATTATATTTGTTTTTGTATTGGCCTCCACACCCATCAGAGAAATAAATTACTTTTTGTACATTGGTGAATTTCTGTTTAATATCCTTCATTAAATATTGCTGAAAAGTGTGAACTGCTGATGTTGAGTGCTCAAGACAATTGCTAATAATACAGTAACTAGTATGAATTAATTCCTCATCCTTCATGTGATACACCACAAATGGATGGAGGGTCACCTGGTCATTTGTCCAGTGAAAACTTTGTGGTTCATCTTGAGTGATGAATGAATAGTTTTCTGCAAAATCCCCTAGAACAAGTATTTCATCACAGTGAAGATTCTGTTTCATAGTCTTCAAATACTGACTCTGGCTTTTTGCAATGTAGTGGTGCCTAGTAAGAGAAAAAATGTTTTCTGAAAGGTGTTCAATAAATTCATCTGGAGAAGCTATATGAGTTTCTAATGTTGATCTATCTGTCTTAGTCCACTGAACATATTTGACAAAATCTCTGCTTGTCAAGGAAGGTATAGTATTTAAGAAATTAAATATGCCTATGCTACCAGGACATTCTTGACATCCATGTAACATGCATGTAGAAGAATTTATATCACAAACACTTTTTTCCATGTGTGTGTAATAGGTGAAGTTTTTCTCTGCAATTGCTGATACCATGAGTTTAGGATTCTGGTGGTGGGTGCAAACACAAACTGAGTGGGTTCCTTTGCCTCCAGCATTTACACACCATTTAGGCCTCAGATTGGCAAAGGTAGAAAACCCTATGCTATTATCATTATTTTCTTTATATTTTGAATATAATTCTTTTAAATTTCCTAGTAATAGACGTTTTTGCTTGTTCTCTTTTTCACCATCTTTATTTCTTATGCTAACACAATCAGATTTCCCTGCACACAAATGACTGACTTCATCATCATTGTGGAGTTCCTTTATTTCAGAGATTATATCTTCAATTAGTTTTCTTCCTTTACTGTACATAGGAATCTGTGGCATAATACCAAGTGTATGTTTCAAATGTCTGGCTTTATCAACCATGTATCTGGTTGCACCAAACAAATCCATTGTCCTAGAAATAGAAAATGGTGAGTGTAAGTGTCTGAAGCCTCCTTTTGTACAATGATGTGGATTTGAAGTCTTGGACAAGATCACTCATGAGGTTTTCATACCTATAAAAAAAACATAACCCCAAATTACTGTACAATATTAAGGATGTAAGGACATTGTTGCGGGGGGAGCAAAGAAATAAATAGAATACCGTAACTTGGCTACTTCTTGATGATGGGAAAAGGGAAGGTCCCGGGTGGTGAAGTTTTTCTCACCTCCACTGACTGTCACTGAGGGGCAAATGAGACTCCCACACTGCTGAACCAAGAAATGGACTTGACCCGCTAGCTATCTCCAAAGATTAACACTATGTCTGAGTCGGGTCCACTTGAGAACCTGGAAAGCCCTGGCTTCAGGAAAGGTGTGTGCAATGTACACCCAGCAATACTTGAGGACCTCAACCGAATATGGGCATACACAACAAGCAAGCAAGATTTTAGCAGACTGATCGTGAAGTAAACCAAATGTGGCTGGATGAGAAGAACAGATATTACCCACTGAAATGTTTAATAAAGAGAATCTGGAGGTATTGTCGATTCAAGGACCCTGGGTTGTACATCCTGTTTAGGTGGATTACCACAAGAGGGGATATCAACTACCTTGTGAAAGGGTTGTTCGAACCCTCTACAATGCTCTAGTCACAAGGAAATCCTTGAAAGTAACGACCCCAGTCTATAAGAAAGTAATGACCCCAGTCTATAAGGATAAAGGCTGAAAAAAAACTAGTTGGTAGAATTCTAAGGGTTTATTAGAAATTAACTTGAATTATTTACAAGAACTAGGATGGGTTATGAGCTTGAGTCTAGACAGGGCTTAAGATCAAGAAATGGAAATCCAAAAACCCTGAAAGGGTATGCTATACAATGGTGCTTATGATTACAATGACAAAAGTACTGGACAACAAAAATGGAATTTCCAGAAGATGATGATAAAATTTAACCTATGCTAGAATGGTAAAATTAGACAATACAATAGACCTCACTGGACCTAACATCCTTAAGCTAGACTTGAGGTCAATCCAATCGCACCTATCTATTATAGTTAAGCCATGGAGAAGCAAAACCTGAAGCTATTGGTCCTAGAAATACCTTAACCTGCACACCATTATGCACAGGCAATGTCCAGTATCACAAGGCACTCTGTTTTTCTTGAATTTTCTTTTTCTTAACAAATTGAATTGGCAGGCTAGAACTTCCACAAGCGCGAGCCAACTGTGACTTTGAAAAATGAGCTTTTTTTTTCTAAAAATTGAAGGCAAAATTTACTGATACCAGAATAAAAAAACAAGATCAAAAAAATTCCTCAAAATGGGTCTAAACAAAACTACTGAGCTAGTCAGGCATTAAGCAAAACTAACTCTATCAACATGGGGGTTACATAGTGGCCAATCCTGAAACAAGAAGAAAACAAGATGTTAGTCATGACAACCCCACTACAACATTATTTATATTATTCAAGAATTAAGGAAGTATTGTACTTCATGAATTTGAACATATACCAGTATATTTAGTATATGGGATGATGTCACATTTTAGGAAATATAGCTAATGTCTACATATATATCCAAACATGACAACCTATAATACTGTACCTATATATATTATACAGGTATTTACATACATACATTAATAGTTCAAAGTCATCTCATTAATTATTTTTAGTTTCTTACCTCTCCAAATCTGCTTCTTTGAGATGCTGTTTACTCAGTGG
This sequence comes from Bathynomus jamesi, assembly GCA_023014485.1. Classification (NCBI taxonomy): domain Eukaryota; kingdom Metazoa; phylum Arthropoda; class Malacostraca; order Isopoda; family Cirolanidae; genus Bathynomus; species Bathynomus jamesi. Next base: position 60,945 of record JAJOZX010003761.1, on the reverse strand, counting down.
TTCACCAACATCTTGAACTTCAGTGGCAAATGCAGTTTCCAACTTCCTCTTGAGGGAGGTTGAAGCTTTTTGTATTTTTGTGAAACTGCCTTTGATCTGCTTCCACTGCTCAGGGCATCTGAAAAATATTTGAAATACAATTAATTAATAAATATAAGTATGACATATCTAGTGGCAACAATCTGAATTTCTGAACTGAAGTATATATTTTTAGATAGTCTATATATATATATATATATTATATATATATAGGTATAAGACAACTATATCTGAATTAAATTTCAGCTGACCGTATAAAAATGCATTATCTGTACACACATTAATACACCCGCCGCAAAATGACTTTGGACCTTCGTGCGATATTCCGCTGAGAAAGCAGTCTGAAATCGATTTGCATTTCTCACGCTACCGAGTAAAACATTTTGTCTGGAAGTATCTGGCATGTTGTTAGTCGATCCCTTTATGCTACCGCAGAGGCAAAACTCGTCAGTGTTTAGATAGAGGTGACGTGGGGGTGTTGTGTTTCTGTCGTACTGCATCCAGAATTCTTGGATTTTTGTGTGCAGTCGTTTGTGTTCTTTATTTTTCTTAAAGTGCAGTGGACATGCCTGGGAAGTATTGTTCTGTTGAGGAGAAGGCCTGTATTCTTGCGTGGAGGCAAGAAAATGTCCCGATAAAGAAGATATGCGAGTGTACTGGTCGGGCGAAGTTGACCATCATGAAGCTGCTGGCGGTGGCTAGAGGCCTGCCACCCAACGTCGTACTGAAGCACAATTTCGGTGGTGGAAGGCGAAGGAAGATGTCTAAGGCCATGGATAACCTCATAAAGAGAGAAGTGTTAAAGAACCCTCGACTTACAGCGTCTCAATTGAAAAAGAACCATCCCAAGCTGCTGGAAGCCATGTCTGTTCGAACGATCCAGCACCGGCTGCAAAAGGACTTGGGGTTACCATGCTGTACCGCTGCCAAGAAGCCACTTATCACCAACCGCATGAAGAAGCAGCGTGTTGCCTTTGCAAAGAAATACATTCATTGGCACAGTGAAGGAAGGTGATGTTTTCAGATGAAAGCATGTTCCAGGTGTTCCAGATTCAATCTGCCAAGGTGCAACGCCCATCATCTGCTAGTCAGTACCACCCAGCCTACACGGTACTGACTGAGTCAGTGATGGTGTGGGGGTGTTTTTCTGGTGAGAAGGGAAATGGGGGTCTGTACTTCCTTCCCAAGAATGTGATGATGAACGGTGACTGTTATATTGACGTTCTTAATGACCATTTGTTGAACCACTTTGCCATTCACGGCAGTGAGATTTTTATGCATGACAGTGCCCCCTGTCACAATTCCAAGAAGGTGACGAAGTGGCTTAATGGGCGGAAGATTAAGGTGTTAGAGTGGCCTGGCAATAGCCCCGATCTCAACCCCATTGAGAACTGTTGGCATTACATGAAGAAGATCATGGCAGAGAAGACTCCTAACCTCGCGAACCTCAAGACGGAGCTGATAAAGGTGTGGTGCAAGGAGATGACATTGGACTACTTCAGGAAGCTCAGTGATTCCATGCCCAAACGGCTCCAGGGGGTCCTCAAGAACAAGGGGAGCCATGACTTCATATTGATGTAACTAAGTTTTTAAATATATTTGGTTTTTTATAATGATGATTGTGCTTTTCCTCCAAAATGGTAGATGGTCCGAAGTCATTTTGCGGCGGGTGTAGCTAGTTACGTAATTTCATTGGGGGGTCATTCCAGCTCAATTGGTACAGGGGTGGTTGGGTGACCATCTCCGATTTTCTTCAAATTTTCAGGGTTGATTCATACACCATTCAATAACTTAAATCTAAAATTTTAGCTTCCTCAGTCAAAAACTTTTAATTTTATGGTCGCTTAAATGGCCCCCACTTTCGACAAAAAATGCCCATGTTGGGCTTGATCAGCCAATGCCTTCATTTTGAGAGGCCTTGAAAAGTGTCTTCTAATAGGAGTAGAAGCTTCAAATTTGTCATGCCAATATAACTTCTGGTGGGCTTTTCAATTTTGCAAGCAAAAAGGCTGTGGAACAAATAGTTTCTGAGTTACAAGGGCTTAAATATGGCTCCATTTTGAAGCTTGCATCAATTCCTCCCACTTTTACAACTCTACCATTTTCAAAAGTTTTAGTTCTACATCAATCACAGCTGTTTTAATACTCCTAATAGTCTCTATGGGTTGTAAATTTATGAGTGAAATAAAAAAAATAACCAAAAAAGGATTTATTTATATTTTTAAAAATTTCCAAAAGTTGATATTTTCACAATTTGCAAAATTAACATCAACTTTGGGGCTTAATATAAAGGTGTCCGAAATTAGTCAGGGAGTTGATACTTCTAGTAAAGAAAGATACATATGTGTAAAAAAACATATATTAAGGAATAGATCTCAACTCAACTCCTTCATATAGTTTTGGTGATTCAAAGAAAAGTGCTTTTTGTGAAAAATCTCAAATTTTTGCAAAATTTGTAAATTTTTAAATTTCTATTTATGACATTGAATTGTAATTTGACTTCCATTTTATTACTTATTAAGTTGATTTACAATTGTAATAATGTAAATAAGTCTAAAACATACAAGAAATTTAATATGTCTGTCAAAACAACCAGCGACTCAAGGGCTCTGGGTAGCTCATTTCGCTTTGTATATTCTTATGTAAAACATGATGGTTAATCATTAATGTCCAGGCCTATTTTATAGATCATGATCTTTTATTTTCAGAAAATTTAACTAGAGCAATTAACTTAATTTTACTGCCTGTAATAATGGCTTATTCTAATCAAGAATCAAAGTGCAGCTTTGGTATGTACTTGGATGATCCATGTCATGAACACAGACTCACCAGGAAGGTGGGTATGTATACCTTACATGAGCTGACAGATGAAACAAGGAAACTGCTATTGTGGAGAACAAAAGCAACTGTAATCAACCCAAATAGTGCTACTGTATGCTACCACCATGAAAAAATGTTTGGAATGCATTACCAACAAATGCAACGTAGCTGCCAAGATCCATGGAGAAATCATCGAAAGAAGATAACAAGTAAATATAGGTACTAATATATTTATATTTCATAAAGAAGTTTATATTGTAAATTGTAACCTAAATTAGCTATTTAATTTTAATAGGGTAGGCTATATACTGTGCTACTGAATGCATATGTTTTGAATATTTTATACGAATAGCCTATAACCAAATGTTGAGGTTTTAAAATTATTTTCCAATGTGTTTAGAGTTTACATTACCCTACTTTATTTGCAGAATCACTACAAATTATTGACAAAGACATAGCAACTAGACTGAATCTGATACCAGGACAGAAACTTTGCTCAACATGCTTCTCTAGAGCCAAGACGATTGAAGATGAAAAAGACTCAGGTAGTGATGAATATGTTCCAGAAGAAATAGTTAAGGAGACATTTGACGAAACGTTAGGTTCACTAGAATGCTCACCCATTAAGTATGTAAGAGCAAGAGATCGAAAGTTTTACGCGAAAAGGAAACTAAAGCAAATTGAAACATCAACAAAATCAAAGCTGTCAAAAGTACTTCATATGAAGCCTAGCATTTTGGATGAGGAAGCGGAGAAACCTATAGAGAGTGAGGAAGAAAAGTGTTATCAGCATATGATAGAGGAACTGAAAGAAAAGTGTAAAACTAGTACCAGACAAGAAAAGATACAAATTCAACACTCCTTCCAATTGGTGAAACCTGTCCAGAGAAAGAATTATGAAAGAATTTGAAGTGTCAGCCAGAATGGTTAATGCTGTGAGGGCCTTAAAGAGAAAAGAAGGTATCCTTCCTATAATGAGAAAAAAAGAGTAGCAAGGGTATAAGCGATGAAATAAAGGAAAGAGTGATAGAATTTTTCCAAAACAATGAATATACTAGAGAATGCCCTGGTAAAAAAGACTACAAATCAATAAAAACACCACAAGGGAAGGTTCACAAGCAGAAAAATACTGTTGTTGACAAATATCAGAGAATTATATACGCTTTACAAAAATAAATATCCAAACAACAAAATCTCCAAATCAAAGTTTTTTGAACTGAGACCAAAATGGTGTATGGGTGTGGGGAGTAAAGGATCACACAATGTATGCATTTGTGAAATACACCAGAACTTTAAACTTTTATGTGAATCACTCCCCGTCAAAGTAGAATTAAGAGAGTTACTAGGGAAAATAGTCTGCAACACTGAAACCAGAAACTGCATGATTAATAACTGCAAAACATGTCCTGGTTTAAATGAATTACGGGATTGGCTTCTTACCATTTTTGAAAACAATGATTATGACATGGATGATGAGGTTTCCTTTAAGCAGTGGCTTCATACAGACCATACCCAACTGGTCAGTGGTCACAATGACAAAAAGTGTTTCGAATATAGTAGAAGACATGTGTGAAAGTGCAAAAAAGTTGAAAGTACACCATTTCATAGCAAAAGCCCAATCAAAATATTTGTCTGACTGTAAAGAAAACCTCAATGATTCTACAGCATTAGTGCTTGTTGACTTCTCTGAAAACTATAGTTTTATAATTCAGGATGCCGTACAAGGGCATCACTGGGACAATACCCAGGCTACCTTGCATCCGGTAGTCTGCTATCAAAAAGTTGATGGTGAACTAAAAGTTACAAATTTTTGTAATATATCAGATTCACTTACACACAACACAACTGCAGTTCATTCTTTTTTATGTGAAGCCTTGAAATTACTTAAAAGTCAGAATCCTAAACTAAAACATATTTGTTACTTTAGCGATGGTGCAGCAAGTCAATATAAAAACTATAAAAACATCATTAATTCAGTGTTACATGAAAAAGATTTCCAATTAACATGTGAATGGAACTTTTTTGCCACCTCTCACGGAAAGAGCCCCTGTGATGGTGGTGGTGGCACCGTCAAAAGGCTAGTTGCCTGGGCAAGTCTACAAGCAACAAGTAAAGGTCACATCACCAATCCAAAAGAGATGTTCAATTGGTGCAAATCTAATATTAATGGTATACAATTTCTGTACATTGATTCAGCTAAAATTGAGGAAAATGCTAATTTATTTGTTAGAAAAATGGTATTCCTTAATTAAGACAATCCCAGGAACCCATTCATATCACTGCTTTAGACCTTCATCAACAGGCATTAAAATGTACAAAATTTCTAGTGATGAAAATTTCTTTAACGTACACATACAACTTTCCTTCCTCAATGCTACACAAGAAAATGTGGCTTAGCAATATAAACCTGGTACATATGTGGCCTGTTTCTATGAAGGTGACTGGTTTGTTGGAAACATAGTTGAAGTGTGTGATACTGAGAAGGATCTATTAGTAAATTTCATGAAAAAGAATCCTTTTAAATGGCCTGAACAAGAGGACGTTTGCTGGATTCCATTCCAACATGTTTTGTGTTCAATTGAACCACCTACAGTTGCTGGGAAAATGGGGAGACAGTACAAGTTATCAAATGATTGTTTATCTAAAATTGAGGAGTATTTTAAAAAAGCCTAAGTAACTACAGACCTGTATCAAGCTGAATAATAAATTGCCAATTTATGGCTGTGAGGCCATGGAGTGTTGAAGACAATCAGACTTAAAGCCTGAGTACAATAATAAATTCCTGAGTCAGTGTCTAAACATAAGAGTTATTAGCTATATATAAGTTTACATACGAATTTACATAAAACAACACACATTAAAAAAAGAATATGAACTTATAGCCAATAATTCACATGCTTAAAAACTCAGGAATTCATTATTATATATAGCTAAGTACTGTACACTTGTATTAAGGGAAGTAATACAACAAAGCTACTTAAATTTAAGGTTTTGTACAGAAAATGGTGGTTACTGCTAGTTTATCTGTACTAACTGCATAATTTAAATTACTAGGAAGTGCTTAAAGAGCAGTAGAACACAGTTCTACATGATTTACTTAGGTAGATCCAAGTATTGAGCCTACAAGCTGGTCTATCTGTTGTGTTAACTGTAAATGTAGTAATAATCTAGGTATATATTATGTCTTTTTTATGAGTAAAACTTATTTAGATAATTTAACATTTGTGAATTAACTTACCAAGTAATAAAATGGAAGTAAAATTGCAATTCAATATTGTAAAAAGAAATTTAAACATTTCAAAATTTTGAAAAAATTCAGAATTTTTCACAAAAAGTACTTTTCTTTGAATAGCCAAAACTATATGAAGGAGTTGAGGTGAGATGTATTCCTTAATATATGTTTTTGTACACATATGTATCTTTCTTTACTAGCAGTATCAACTCCCTGACTAATTTCGGACACCTTTATATTAAGCCCCAAAGTTGATGTTAATTTTGCAAATTTTGTGAAAATATCAACTTTTGGAAAATTTTAAAAATAGAAATAAATCCTTTTTTGGTTATTTTTTTATTTCACTCATAAATTTACAACCCATAGAGACTATTAGGAGTATTAAAACAGCTGTGATTGATGTAGAACTAAAACTTTTGAAAATGGTAGAGTCGTAAAAGTGGGAGGAATTGATGCAAGCTTCAAAATGGAGCCATGTTTAAGCCCTTGTAACTCAGAAACTATTTGTTCCATAGCCTTTTAGCTTGCAAAATTGAAAAGCCCACCAGAAGTTATATTGGCATGACAAATTTGAAGCTTCTACTCCTATTAGAAGACACTTTTCAAGGCCTCTCAAAATGAAGGCGTTGGCCGATCAAGCCCAACATGGGCATTTTTTGTCGAAGGTGGGGGCCATTTAAGCAACCATAAAATTAAAAGTTTTTGACTGAGGAAGCTAAAACTTTAGACTTAAGCTATTGAATGGTGTATGAATCAACCCTGAAAATTTGAAGAAAATCGGAGATGGTCACCCGACCAACTTTCTGAAATCTGTACCAGTTGAGCTGGAATGACTCTGGGGTAACATGAAGTTGCTCCAAAGTTGCATTAACCCTCTAACGCCGACTGGGTCGAATACGTACTATTTCAAATACATGCATTTAGACTTAACCCTACAAAAACGTTCGGTGTTAAAGGGTTAAGATCTTCTCGTTGAATATCTTTATCCATTTCAGTACATTTTCTTGGAATTTTTTCTGGGGATATGTCAGGTGAAGTAGTTGTACTTTCAGTACTACTAGGTATTGCTTCTGGCAGTCTGAATAATTCTTCAGGTTTTGCGTGCGTGTTTATTAATTAATTTCAGACAATTTATACAAACTTCTGATTCATCACTGAAATTATATTTAGGGTCACTATTTTCAACAAGCAGCTTTGGAAGTGGCCTCAAGTTTCACAAAAGGCTTTTTGTGCAGTTCAAAAGGGTTGCAACAGCGCTTGTTATAGCTTTTATGTGTAGACATTTTCATCAAACACTTGCTTATTTAAAACACTATGCGTATATGTACATAAATCTGTTGAAAATGAAAAAAAATATATACATTAAATGAGAACACAGTGAATGCCTTGCACATCACAGAAAACAAAATAAAGATCTCTCTAGTTAGGCAATAGTTATCCTGGGTAGGATTGCTGCTTTTTTAATGTCCACATGGGATTTTTTGTTCAACCAATTTACCCAACAATTGAATGGGGGAAGATATTTTATGGTAGGTACTAGTGTTTTATGTTTAGTTCTTAGAATACTAGTTTAACACATGTGTATTTATATTTTTAACAAGTACACCAATCTCTATACCAGAAGTCAATGAGAGTGCTGAACAGTTTGTTAGAAATTATTCTCTCTTAAGTGAAAGTAGTCATTTTCAAATCTGCAAATACCTATTTTATATGCAAATACACACACATTTCTTTTCATATATTGATAGAATAAGGTTGAAACTCATTTTTTGTATATATGAAAATTTGAAAAAATTTGTAATTTAGGGGGGGGCAGGACTGCTTCAAATGGAATAAAGTGTTGTAACTTTTTTTCTGTTAATTTTAGCCATTTTTTCTGCTTATTCTAATTTGTTGTGTGCAATTACCTTTCATACACACTTTAAATCACTGTTCTATGTCAATTAGGAACTGAGTTATGGTGGTTTGAAAATTTCCAGTTTTTGTCCCCCCCATCAAAAAAGGGCCCCCCTCCCTTCAAAAAAGGGTGGGAGCATAACTTTTGAACCATAACTCTGATTGAGCTGATATTCGAAATTTGGTACTTACTAGCATAGACCATTCTACAGGGTGGGCCGTAAGTTTCCATACATAGGAAAAATAAACATTTTTTTATGGACAACCATTTTTATTTATATAATATGCTCTACATGGTTGCCATTGTTTTGAAAACACATTTCAATACGTGTTCCCCACTGTTGATGAACACGCATTAGCACAGTTGACGTTATGCTTGTAATGGCGTTGGTGATACGTTCCTTTAGATGATTTATGTCTCGTATCTTTTCCTGATACACCATGGCCTTCAAGTGCCCCCAAAGATAGAAATCAAGGGGGGTGAGATCTGGGGATCTGGGAGGCCACTCCACAGGACCACGCCGACCAATCCAAGCATCCGGAAACTGCTGATCCAAATACCGACGCACGTGAAGACCATAATTTAAATTTTCCTATGTATGGAAACTTACAGCCCACCCTGTATAAACCAAATTTAAGCAAAATCTTTGAGGGTATGGTGCACTTTATCTTTTTTTTTTTTTTTTGCATGATTTGTCATGGAATGAGCCATTTCTAAATGACAAGCAAAACTATGGCATTGCAGTTGATAGAATTCAGTAAGTCCTGAACTTACATTTTAATTATTAACTACAAGTATAGTAGCAAGTGATTAATTCACCTCAAGAAGTAAAAAAAAAAAGGAATGTCAGGAAAAATCTGCCCTGAAAATGCTCAATTCCCTAGTCCTGGGGGGGCTACTGCCCCCCAGACCCCCCCCCTCCTCATACGCCTATGTTCACTACATTAAAACCTGGAGAAAAATGGTTGGCAGGTATGAACTGTTAAGTGAATACAGTACCCCAATGTACAACACATAGCTACAGTAAACTCTGTAGAATCTGGCATCCTTTGGGATTTGCATGTGCCAGATTTTAAAATATGCCATGTTTTCTGGAGGTCATTTTATGATGATAATAAAGTACAGGGTAAACAAAAAATGAACATGAACTTAGTTTTTATTAGTCCAAAGATCATAGTTATAAGAGCCAATGGGCTGGTAATGTGTTATAGAACATCATTGTCAATTAAACGTAATTAAGGCACTTTATTTATTTGAAAATTGTATTCTAACTTAGTCTAAAAATTTTGTTGCTACAGAATGGGCCCAGAAATAGCAACACCTGACCTTTTTAAAGCAAACCACTTGTATAAAACTTTATCAAGTTGATCTAATTTAGGTTTATGCAATGATTTCTGCTCACAAATGGATTTATTAGTATCTGAAGCAGCGTGACTTATTATTATTTTCATTCGTGATTTCAAAATGTGCTAGATTTTAAAATGCCATTTTTCAAGAGTCTACTGTACATTTATCAGTGATCTCTGCATTCTGTAGGACAATACAACACAATCAACTTCTCTTTAAAATATTAAAATAGATACATTTCCCTATAAAATGGTGTATTATAAGTATGATTTTGCTGAAAAAAGTTTTTGGCTTGGAAGTTGACATCTCCATGGAATGACCCTATGGGGTTAAAATGTATGGATCATGACAAATAGTGGACTGACCAAATTTCAAAAAATGACTGAATGGCATTTTTTGTTAATAGCTGGCACCCATGCTAAATCAATGTACCTGTGGGCGAGGAATAAAATGTAGGTGGATGCCACTCTCACTTTTGGCTTTGAAGGTCATTTTCGAGGTCAAACTGTGCAAAAAATTATATTTTCTAATTTTAATTTTTAAAAAAAATATTCTGAGCCAATTGGTTTGACCAAATGTTTCATTTTGCCACACTTAGTGATAAAGAAGTATGATGACATGCTTATTCCATCCAAATTACCATCTCAAGGTCAAATTCAAGTTAATCACAACTGAAATTGTGCTAAAAAAAATTTATTTTTATTTTAATTGGCAAAAAAAAACTGAACAAGTCTGTTTGTCAAAACATTTTATTTTAACATGTTTAGTGCCTAATAAGTTCGATGGCATGAATTAAGTACTCACAGTAACAGAATTATCATAAAGTAGTAAATATAGCCCCATAACTATACAGTTTACACACTAGTAACATCTACAAGTTCATGTTTCTTGATGAACAGCACCGAAATGCTGCACTGACAGTCACAATTGTATGGATTGCAGTCACTTAAGAATGTGCTATTAGTTCCTTACAGCACATTCCAGCTTCTCTCGATTTCAGCCCGGAAGAGAGAGATAGATCTACTGTCCAGCTAGATTACAGCAATCACTGTCATCACAACCACAAGCTGTTGTACATTTCATCCTTTTCCTGAAGCAGTTGCATCTAGCTGTCTTGCACTTTTTCTTGCAACCACAAGCAACAAGCTCCAGGCAGGCTTCAGGGATTGGAGGAAGTCTTGTCCACACTGGTAGGAGGCTCCCATCTTCCAACTTCCAGGCTGAAGTGTCCACTGGATCTTCAACATCTACGTGCTCTTTGTCAGCCTGGAGCCATATTTTGGCCTGATAGTTTGCCTGCTTGGTGTGGAGCTCCAGGGCATCCTTTGTCAGTGGGAGCATTTCCAGGGTCATCTTGGCCTCCCCCAAAAGGTGAACTCTGGCATCATCAACTGTGTGTTGTTCCAGGGTGCCATATAAATGACACACAAACTTCTCAACATCTGCGATATCCCATCTCGACCAATGGTGTACAGCAGGAGTGGGTGGTCACTGAACACCTTCCAACACTTTTTTTTTCCATGACCACTGAAGGATGAGACTGTCACACCTGGTCAAAGTGTGGAAGCTGACCAGGTTGTCCCTGACTCTGGGGTAACAAACTCTTGAATACATCATGCACAGGGTAGCATTTTCAGTTCTTGGCCATTCCGCACAGCATCCACAATTCAGTGGCCTTGGTGCAAATGAAGTGAATCAGCAGCACCATTACATCAGTATCTCTGCACACTACCAGTATTTGTTCATACCCCTGGGACGCTGCATCACATCAGTGAAGGATAAGCCTGGTGTCCGCCTCTTCATGGTTGCTATGCAGTGGAATGTCATGTCATACCTGTTAACTGTACTTCAGTAGCTTCAGAGAAGCCACCCTGTGTTACCAGCTGACATCTTTCTTGAAGATCTCTGCCCTTCTGAGTGATGATGATAGACAGAAACAAGGCTAGGTCAGTCTTGTTTGTATCCAGGGCCATGAAGTTTTTCCACACTTCAGGCAGTGGAACTTGTGGGCCATCAATGACTTTCCGAATCAGTTTCTTCTTGCTTGCACGCTTTGTCCTGGTAACTGCTTTGATTGATCCTTCCCCTGCGTACCGATCAAAGATGACATCAACTCTTGTTGTGTGTTCATTGAAATAACTTTTCATGGCCTTGAAGAACACCTCAGCATAGTCGCTGAATGTCTGACAGCCACCAGGCTTGCCAAGAGCTTGGATGAATGCATGGCCATTTATCATCACACAGGTCTTCAGATCAGAGGTTGGAACCTCTGAGCTTATGGTCTGCTGAGCCATCAGGATGTTCATCAGCTCAGACTTTGATGTCAAATTCATTTCTCCTCCTGCCTTCACCAGACTAAATGGGACTGGGGACAGTTCATGCTTCAAGATGTTGACCATCTCCACCATGCGACCTGCGGTTGCGGCATTCAGGAGCCACTGTAGTAGCTTTCTGTCAGCTTTGATGGTCTTCTGCATGTTCTGCTTGGTGGAAGCTGTAGCTTTGTACATATCAGCAGAGGTTTTTGACTGATGTTTCTTCATTTCCTGGAAGCCTACTATCTGTTCAATCAGTCTCTCCTTCATGAAGCTGATTACATGCTGCTTTCCTCGATCCTCTGCTCTCAGCAGGTTCTGCACAACATCTGTGGGTGCAGTGTCTTTGGTTGCCAGTGAAACAAGTGGGATGTTAGTGGCAGTATCTGTATCTCCTGCTTCACTCACGTGAACTCTGAAGATGTCAAACTGCTTCAACTGCTGAACTAGCTTCATGACATCATGAGTGTCACACCTAGTGCGAGAAGGCAGACTGTCAACCTGAGTGAAGGTGGCTTCTCCATCATCATCTTGAAGATTGAAGAGGCATCTTGTGTCTTGAGAGATGTGTGACCACTCTGACCATGTGATGAAGAACCTGTCTTTTGCTTGGTCATTCTTTGTGATGCGAATGATACCATTGTGCATCTTGCATGTACGATTTATCCATTTGGATGCCTGATCAGCTGGAACTTGGTTGAAGCTCTTCGCCATCCTCTTGATGACAAAGTTCCCATTACAGAACTCTGCATGAACTTCTGGTACTGACTTCTCAAGACCTCTCATATCAGCCAAGTAGACTGGTCCCCAACATGCATAGTTTGTGTGGTCATAGATAGCAAAGGCTGGAGACTCCACATGCCATCTCTCTAAGCTCTGTTGAAGGCCAGTAGGATCTCTATCATTTTCCATGTAGGATGACCACAGCATGAAGTTGGGATTTTCAGAGTGCTGGTCATTGAATTCCTCCATGAGACTGGAATTTCTCATCTGCCAAAACATCTGAGAAGTTGTTAACAGCATTGCACATCTCATCTATGTCAGCTCTGTCTTTGAAAAGCGAATCAACATTGAGGGCAAGCTGTTTGATGTTCTCATCTCCGTTGCCAGTTGCAGCCAGCCATGACTCAAACATCTGCCACTTGATGCACCACAGTGCTTCATATGTCAGCTGGTGACCTCTCACAGCTCGGTAGTAGGCTTTGCCATCCAGCATTGTCTCAGTGGTGTTAGCCACATGCACACCTGCCTCTGTCCATAAGTCATCAAGTCCCACACTTTCCATGTGTTGATGAATGGCTTTCAGAAAGATGAAGCAGACATGGAGGCCTCCCATCAGCAAGACCACATTGGCAAATTTTGAGTTTGCCCAGACTAGTTCCTTAACCCTGCTATACAGAGGTGTACTTCTGGCTGACATACTCAGACATGGCCATGAAGCGATTGATGATGGTGGTCATGGTGTCATTTCCATCTGCTGGTGCCTGCAGGATTGGCAACATCCCTGCGGTCATTACTGGTGGATCCGCAGTGCTGACAGATTGATTGAATGCTCCCCAGCTTGGAATGGACATCACTTCATCATGGATGTGTGACACTACCCAGGCCAAGTCCTTGGCACGTGCCTGGTCCCTCTCGGGTTCATGTGACAAGTCATCTATGTCAGTGTCGTAGCCAGGAGGAGATGGCCTCTTGCCAGATGGGAAGGTAGCCTGGTCCAGCCTTTGGAACTCCTGTAGGTCATCAGTTTGATAGATTTTGATGTCTTGTGTTTGCTACCCTTTTGGCCATGACTCTGTTGTGGAGGGGGACCCTCTCTGCCATACCATCAGTTGAATGCTGTGGAAGGTGTTCTTCCCATCTAAGGTTGACTCCAAGACATCTATGTTGTCACAGGAGCAGTGAATCACTCTCTCTTTGATGATGGTGTTAGGGATGTAGACACATCCATTCTCAGCATACCTCTCCAGGATGTTCTGAGTGATGGTGGTGTCTATTCTTCTTAGTGTCGATACCAATAGTATGATTTGCTGCGTGGAACAGATCTAGGAGTGCTTCTGAGTGGGTGGCTTGGTGCAGAGTTAGACCCAAGCCCACATCCTTTGGTGTCAACTTTCATCAGTTGGAGACTGCATAGACTATATCCTGGGCAATGCTACACACACACTGCTTCACTTTCTGGTCTTCTTCACTTCCCTCATCCACAGTATCCATTCCCCCAAAGAGCAATCATAGAAACAGGTACAGACTGTCGGGTATGATGCGATCAACATGTTCCTGATCAAGACCTTGCCATGTCTTGGAGTATCTAGGAGTTTCAAGATGATCTTGTTGAACCTTCAGAGCCATGTGTACCATATCTTGGAATATGCTGCTAGTGGCGCACATGCGGACATTAGCATCTTCATCTTCAGTAGACTCTGACTCAGAGGTGACAGGACCTTGTTCACAAGACAGCCACTGCTTTGGAGATGATGAAATCTGAGCTCTCTCCAGGGTAAATCAGCAGCGGGCCCCTTGACAATTGGCGTACATAGCTGGTGTTTGATCCAAGCAGCCTTTGAACATCTTCGTAGAACGTTGTTCTTCTGGAGTATTTCACGGTGATGCCATTGTCATTACACATACTCTCGTATCTGTTGAAATCATCCTTTGAATGACTTTCCAGTCTTTGTAAAACATCAAGATCGTAGGTATCTCCCAGGTTCTTTCTCTCATTGTCCACAGTCATAGTTCTTGCTTTTCCTTCTGCTGATGCTGTGCGCAGGTCACCAGTGCTGCTTTGGCAGAAGCAGCAACAATCCTCACTGACATCCTGACATTTCCTCTTGCGCTTGATGACAGCTACAGGGTCCATTGCTGATGAGCTCCCTATCTGCAAAGACAAGTGGGAATGGCAGTATGTAGTAGCCACATATATATTGAAACAATTCAAAACATACCTATCCTTTAGCAGTATTATTATTATTATTTTACCAGTTGGCACTGTCTGCACTCTTTTACTTGCATATACAAACCAATGTCTGGCCAGCCAGTATACTGAAAATATTCAACATGTGAAAGTATGCTATTACTTGTACTATGGTAGTAGTAGGCACATGTGCACCTCACCCAGCATGCTAAATGTAGTTTTAATGGAAATAAAGACATCCAGTCATAGTTACATTCAATTATTTTATTATCCATAAAATCACGAAAATATGCTTTGTGCTAATGATACACCTTTAAACACATTGTTACATACAGCCACTAGTGAAATGCAAAAATTTGGAATTTTTCAGAACTTGACTTTTGTAACCTTGTATGGGACCTTCAGACCCAAAATTGAGAGTGCCTCTACCCACATCTTGTTTGACATCCTCAATACTACTTATCTAAGGTGGGTGCCTGCTATTAACAAAAAATGCTGTTAAGTATTTTCTAGAGGACTTCAATTTTTGGCCAGCACACTAAAACCCAGGTATCTGGTAGAACTCCATCAAAGAATCAGAGGTTATTAGAGCCATTCCACAAGAGTATCTTGCTAATGTTCCATTGAAGTTTAAGCATTGAATATACAATGTAGCAATGAGTGATGATTGAATGTGGAAGTGTTATAAATTTGTGAACAGTTTGGAAATATAAACCACCATATATATTGTATACGGTACATATTAATTATTAATTAAAAAAATGACTAATTATTTTTGGAGCATGGCTTCTTGGACACCCTGTACTTTGATTATTTCATACTACGAAAATAAGTATGGTAGGTATTTTGCTAATAGTAAAAAACTAGTACGGTAATTAGTTACATACTGTATTGTGTGTATGTACAGTACAATTAATTTCCTACAGGCATTTTATAATTGCATACCTATAAATAAGTACATTAATATAGTCTATCAGTATGCCTGAGATTTTGAGTATGGCATACATATGGCATACTTTCCTCTGCCTATTGCTGCTATTAAAAAGAGGAATTGAAAATATAGTCTAAGATCCTCACAACCCAAGGATCACAGGAAGTGCTCATGGTTTGAGGGTGGTCTTTGGTGCTTTACAAAAATTCAGCCAACATAGAAAAACAGTTTATTTTTCTAATGAAATTTACAAAATATGTAAAATCAGACAGACTATTTTTAAGTGAGAAATGCATATAATATTAGTTTGACAGTTGAAATTATTTTCTGTCAGTTGTAATCATGTTAACTGTTAATACATATTTTTCAATGATGTACTTGTGGCTCCTTTGCATATGTTAATCTTATCTATTCAATTCAGTAGATTGAATACAAAGTAACGCATAAACAGCCAATTTCCTTTGCTTTCTTTTAATTGCAACCATTGATGAGAAGCCCAATTTGCATAAATATGAGGATGCAAATAGAATTAAAACTTCCTTTTCCATACTTTTTATCCAAAATGTACATAAATCTTCTGATAGGCATGATGACTGTAGTAGAGTCTTGTCAGAGGAACATTTAATTAGTTCATTATGTAGGTTTCCCACAAGTTTGGCTGACTCTACCACCCTTTCATTGAATAAATTACATATCCACCCATTACCAAGCCTCCTGTTGTCATGTGGGAAATAGTTCTGTAGCTGTTTTTACATTTGAAGTGTGTACTACAACATCACTTAAGGAAGAGGAATTGTGAAATTTTTTGTCAAAATGGGGTTGCCAGCACAAAAAAGGTTAAGAAACATTGCTAGGCACTGGACTAGGCTTAACATTATTAAAATCATTTATACTTTTTACATGCATGCTAGATAATTTTTGTTTTTATAGCATTTATTAATTAGTGTTTATAAAATTATCTATATTTTTTGTTTGGTCTAAAAAAGAAGCTGAAAAAATGTATGAAGTCTATGCTGCATCCTATAGGTCTAGATTTAATTAGAGGAGGGTCTCTTTTATCACATATAGGCCTATTTTAAATGTATTTTTAGATGTTTTTACAACAAAAGTAATTTATTGAAACCATATATTTATTTTTTATGGAAACATTTTCTATTGCATAAGGTTTTAAAAAATTGCAGTTTTTTTTTTTTTTTTTTTTTTTTTTTTTTCCTGCTGCTGTTTGATAGCTAATTCAAATCTGATTTGCCTTAAATCTAGAATACAACTCTGAAATATATAGAAAATGGTTAATATGAGAAAAATGTATAATTTTTTTAAGTTGTTTTAAAAATATAATTTAAGTTCCTGTTAATGGAGTGACTCCATCTCTCAGCCATGTAGGTGGCTTAGGCTGTTTGTGCTTCAGATAACACCTCTTTAGAAATAGCTTAATATAGCTGTCAAAGACTAAATAAAAATCAGCCTAAGTTTGGGAGTCTTTTATATACACATTTTTTGACTATTCACTTTTTAAGTGGCCATTCATTTTCTTTGTTTTTTCCCTTCTACTCTAGCTGGAGAGTGTTTCTTACTTTGGGGGTTAAACCTTAGCCCTAAGAAATTTTTAGGTACAGCCTAGTACTAGGTGTAAGATAGAGGTGCTGTATTGTAGTATCTCCCCTACAATTTCTCCAGATGTTATACTTATGAGCAGTTGGTCAAGGAACTCTACTGTAGATTTATTTACTGCCCCTGTTGCTTCCACCACTATTGGGATGATCTCAGGTTCTACATTCCATCTTCTTCATATTTCATGTTTAAGTCTCTGGTATTTTAAAACCTTTTCCCTTTTATAGTTAGCTGCATTCCAGTCCACTGAGACCCCTACTTCCACCAAGAGGCATTTGTTACCCTCCTCCTCCTCTCACTACTGTGTCTAGCCTGCATCCTGATACCCTGATGTCAGTTGGTATCATGTTCATATAGGAGCAGCACTTTATCATTGTCCTCTATTCCTTGTGGAATATGTTCCCAATGCTTTTCTGTTTCTATCCCTATTTCATATTTCTTACACAGCTTGAAGTGGATTAGCTTGCAGACTGCATTGTGTCTGTCTGTGTAGTTTCCTCTGTGTATGAGTATTTCATATCCAAATAGTATGTGACTCTCAGTCTCTGGGCTCTTTGAGCACAGTCTGCACATCTCAGTTTCATTTTTACCCTTGATAGTTCTTTTGAACCAGTTTGTCCATAGTGCCTGGTCTTGTGCTGCCATCACCAGCTATTCATCTTCTGGTCTCAGTGACCCTCTTACCAGGAACTCCAGTTTTATCCCTCTATGTATTAGGGTGTGTCAATTTTAGGGAGCAAAGTGAAATCTTTAGATTTTCAAAGACTACTAGTGACTAGGGTTTCTCCTTATATGTAGCTTTCTTCATCCTGGGAAATCCCGGGAATTCCTGGAAAAATGAAGCCAATTCCCGGAAAAATGAAGCCAATTCCCGGGATCTCAGGAAATCTAGGAAATGGTTGTATATTTAAGAGAATGGTAATTTTTTTATTGTTCAGTGATAAAATACCTTTTAGAATTGGGATAACCAATTACTTATGCCTAGATGACCACTTTTGCATTGTAATTCTTGAATTGAGTTTACCAATCAGTGGTAGCTATTTATTATTTATTAAATATAATATTTATCATGCTATTCATCTGCAGGGGACAAATAAAAGGCTAAAATATTATACTCCTTTAATTATAATTAAGTGCATTTGCAAATAAAAAAGAAAAAGAAACTTCATTCAAAAATAATAATTTATACCTTTTATCTCAACATATTTTATCTTAAAATATTTAGCCAATACAAAAAAATAAAAATAATAAAATAAACTTCATTAGAAAAAATAATTTCATCCTTTTATCTTAAAATATTTATCTTAAAATATTTAAAGAGTCAATCAACATTTTTAAAATAGCTTCTTAGAAAACATAAACAATCGATACTTCTATCACTAAGACGAGTTCTCAACTTGGTGATAAATAAACCTGCTGCAGAAAAGGCTCTCTCTGATTCAACAGAGGTTGGTGGAATGGTTTTCAGTGCATCAAATAAATTCATGATGTTTGAAGTTCTGTTCCCTATTGTCTCGAATAACTGCAGAACTTTCTTGCTTCACATGCTTGCTTAAACTCTGCCTGCGATCACTAGATAATTTACTGAGACTCGGTTCCTTGTATTATATGCAGCGCTAGCAACATTCCCTCAGCCAGTTTTTGGCATATGGGCCCACTTTTAGATTGCTGTAAGTTGCTAATGCTAGTAGGTGTTCATTTAAGAAAGCAGAAAAGTAGAATAAAATGTGTTAAATATTATGCAGTTTTCTTTAATTCTATCCAAGAGCATTCTAATAACAAAAGAAAAAACAAATAAATCAATAAAAAATAAATGGTCATTTTAAAATTCCTGGATTTCCTGAGATTTTCAAATCCAATAAAAACAGCCGAGATCCCGGGAAAGAAACCCTACTAGTGACCAAATGATGCATTTTTATGTGCTAAATCAAAATATGGCTTTAAAATCCAGATTTGACCACTCCTAGCTACTTATATTTGAAGTTGAATTTTATGAAAAATCAGCAATTTTTCCAAGTATTTTTTTATTGTATATAACTACATTTTACATACATTACATACAATTAAAGACATTTTGATTGTATTTCAATATTAAAACTTAGAAATATAGATAGATAGGTTTCTTGAACTTTGCCAAGGATGCCATGTCTGCCTTGCTCTTGTTCCTGGACTGAGCTCCCTACTGGCCACCTGGTCACTGATGTACACCTCCCTCCTCTCTTGTAAGTAAACATGTTGTGCTGCTTCAGTTGTCATCCTGACACACCTCTCTACTGACTGTGTGTGTGAGGACCATGCAGGAACTTCCATTGGTCTATCCAGAAACTCCTTGATTGCAGCAGTGGTGAGGGAGCAGGTCAGAGGAGGCTCAGTCATGGCAGAGTTCCAGTCAATAAGCTCCGAGAGTTTGGTGGCATCTGGGTTGATATCAGGAGTCTTCCTGGGTCTGACACTGCAGTCTCCTACCTATGTGTCTTCATCTCCTTCACTTCTGATTTCCAGTATCCTCTTCACTGCCTCCCTCCTCTCCTCCTCCACCTCACTGCACAGCATGGCCTGAAGCACAGCCTCAGAGTGTGCATACCAGGCTGATCTCTTCACTGTAGGCATCACTATTCCTATCACCTCCCTCTGACTTCTGAGCAGCTCCAGCTGGTACAGTACATGCCTGGGACCCTCCACCCAGCTGTGATTTAACTTGATGTTGAACCAGTTTGGCATGTAGACTCCCACTATGAATTCCACAAATTCCACAATTATCCTCAGATTCTTCAGGTTCCTACCCTTCAGCCCATGTTTGGAAATCTACAATCTGCAGAACCTTAGAGCCATGGTGACCCACCTACTGTGACAGACTGGCCCAATCTCCAGGAGAGCTAGACTTTGAGGTACCTCTCCCGATCTGATGGCAGTGATGATTCTGTAGCCATATGATTGGTCTGTGTTGAGGTCCTTGACTACCTCCTGACTGAGATGGGGGTAAAGGAGGACCAACAGTGATCCTCGTGAAATTTGGGTTGATCTCCAGCTCAGTGGCAGTCTAACATCTTCCCTAGGGGCCCAGACCACTTGCTGTTGCTCAATGTCTTGCCATCCAGTGCAGTTACCAGGTGTCTGAGACTCAGCTCCCCAGTGTGCAAGTCACAGACAAAACACACAAACTTCCTGCTAAGCTTGGCCTCCATATAATGCATTACTCCTCCCTCCCAGCCAGTATTCACATTAGTAGTACTGTCACCTCCTATGGCCAAAAGGGTCTGGTCTGCTCCTCTCTCTCAACCAGTTCACCAGATGATCAGCAATGACCTCAGCATGACTTCTCTCCTTTGCAGCTTCCTCTGGTACAAAATGCCACAAATATTTCCTACCTGGTTCATTGCACACAGTGTAGTGTTCTTCCTTAATGAGGCCAGGAAACTCCCTGTCACTGCCCTCAGCTTCCATCATCACTTTGGTGTCATCTCTTTTCCTATCAAAGAAGATACAGGTGATGCCATTTTCCCTAATCTCTTCATCATACTTCTTGACCATCTCCTTAGTCAGTCTCTCCTGAGCCCTCCTCACCTTGTTGTGGTCAATCACCAGTGCTGTGTCAAACTCTGTGATAAGACCAGCATCAATCCAGGCAGCAGTGGCAATCTCTGCACTCTCTCTCAACCCAGTATGATGTCTCAAGCTAGCCAGAGCTATGTTGGTAATATCTTCAGTGGGGTCATTCCATGTCAATTCAGCCACCTGAGAACATGACCATCTCAGATTTTCATGATATTTGGTACATTAGTAGGTATGTGTGAGAAACTGAAATTCCCCAAATTTTAGAGCTGGCTGACCTTTGGTTGCTGAGATACAGGATCACAAAATTTGGACCTTTGACCTGATTTTTTACTTATTGTCAAATTTCAAATTGCTGTAGCCACATAACTAATAAAGCTCGAGTTCTGATTCTAGTGTCATTTTGAAGCTCTTAAACAGCTTGTCATATTATCTCTCATCATAAGCCCCTAAAATGAAAATTTTAAAAAATATCCTTGACCTTGACGTTTGACCTTAAATAAAAAAAAAAATACCATCCCAGAATTTTTCAATTTTTTTTTACAAATGTTCACTTACCAATGTGAAACATGTTCCTAAAAGGTTAGAAGTGGCCAGTGAAAAGTATGAGCAGGAAGTACTTTTAATTAAAACTAACCTTTAAATAAATCCAGATCTTTGAGTTTTTTCATTGATACAAATCTTCTCTCGAGCAGATTATCCATTAGTTTTGTGCCTGAAAATATATGGTTCCATTATTATTATTATTATTATTATAATATTATATATATATATATATATATATGCCTACTGTATATATCTACCTTATATAACTTGAATGTGTAACTTACTTTTCTCTGTTGTAATTCTATGAGGGCCTTGGAGGCCTTAGCAGTTTCCTCCTTGGTGAGGTACCTAGTATAGTCTTCCAGTTGCAATAGATGCCTTTACCTTTGTCAAAACATCAGAGTATGTAATTGTAAGAATATCTGGTTGATGAGGAAAAAATTAATGATGGGTTGGGACCATGAGGATGAAGAAAAGATATTTTTACTTCCCTCTTCTCAGTTGTTTTGTCCAAAATACATGCTAACCACCAAAGGTTATCGTATACAGCAGTGACAAAACTATGTAGTTTCTCTTCAGGTATAAGTTCTTCTTCATTGACTTTCTCAATACGTGAATATCCTGATGCTGAGAAATGCTTAGCCTCTAGTGAAGTTAATGAAACTGGTTTTAAATGGTGTATTTTCTGAGTACCAGCAATTGTTCTTGCTTTTGAATGTCTAGTTTGGAGGAGAAATTCTTCATTTTCATAATCTTCATTGGTTGAAAAATGTGGTGTAATATTATTAATATTACCGTATCTTTGGTAAATATATACAGCTATTGTGCAGTAAGGATTTGTTTATCATAAGGCTGTTGCAGACTAGCTTTAGCAGCTAACCTCTTAACAGTGCCTCCTACACACCATCACATGGTCCCTTCCCATGGCTTGTAAAAAAATTCCACTCTGCATCAATTCCAAAGTCATCTTTGTGGTGGGAAAGATTCAGAAAGTTTTTGCAGTTTTTATATTGTCCAGCACAGCCATCTGAAAAGTATATGATTTTGTTGATGGATGGGATGTTCTCTTTTATGAAGTTTGAGATGCTTTTGAAACAAATGTACTGCATCTGTGTTATGAATATTGCACTCAGATATGACAACAAAGCTTAGGTGAGCAATCTCATTTTGCTTGTTATAATACAAAAAACAAATTGATGTAGAGTTGCCATCTGATTGTTCCAGTGAAAACTCTGCACCTCATCTTGGAGAACAAGAGAGTAATTTTCACGAAAATGCACACTACTAGGACTTCATTTGGTTTCAGTGACATTTTAGTTTTGTTGTAATAATTAGCTTGCATCTTAGTCAGGAAATCATGGATTTGGTATTCTTAAAGTTTGCTACAGAAATGTTCAATATATTCATCTGAACTCGTGTGAATTGATTCAAGACTGGACCTGTCTGTATTGGTCCACTTCTTAAACTGTACTGAATCAATGCAGTTATCATCAAAAATATTTTGGAGTTTCTCTTTCAATGCTTTTATGTCTCCACATTGTTTACATTCCCTAAGGCAGCATTGCAATGAGGGTGGATTGCACTCAATCAAAGTAAGAGACTGTCGTATATGGTTGATAGGATTTTCATTATCTTCAGTTAACTTTAGGGGTGTGCCAGATAGTATTTTTTACTATCTGGCCGGATAATCAAAAAAAATATCCGGCTGGATATCTGGCCCGATACCGGATAATATCATTCAAATAATTCATAATTTTTTATATATTATTATTTAGCTATTACTTTACTAATTGACTATACTATCATTTTAATCACTATTTGATGTAAATTATAGCTATCTTTCAATAACTTTACTAATTACCTATATTTTATCCTTTTCAGGATTGTTTCATTGCCTAAATCATATAGCTATATAGCTAGTTAGTATTAGTTACAGGCTTACAGCAATATTTTAACATTATTTACCCCCTAAAATGGCTAGTTTTATTTGGAAAATATTTACAATACATGAGACTAATCCAACAATAGCTATTTGCTCCCTATGTTCCAAACAGATTAAAAGGGATCAGAGAAATTGGGTGCTAGGTGCTATAGCACAAAACCTTTGCACAATCATGCAAAGATGCTGCATTCAAAAGAATATAAAGAAGTGTCTCAACTTAACAAATCATCTGAAAATCAAAATCAACCTATAGCGACCACCTCAATGGCTCCGAAGGAGAAAAAATTAGTTGCCATGGAAGAGCAACTCACGTTAGAAGAAAGTTTTTCCTTTAAGAAAATATGGGATATAAATGACTCAAAAGCTCAAGCTTTACATAAAAAGATAGGATTAATGATGGCATTGGACAACCATCCTTTTAGTTTAGTTGAACAAAATGGCTTTATAGGACTGATGGCCCACGTACAGCCAAGGTATTTGCTACCAAATCGAACATATTTTTCAGAAAAAGTCATACCCAAAATCTATGAAGAACTCAAAGAAATTGTTATGAATAAATTGAAAGAAGGGAAATACATTAGCTTCACTTCCGATATTTGGACCTGCTCTTCTTCAAATGAATCATTCATTTCCTTGTCAGGTCATTGGATCATGAATGACTACACTCATTGTAATGCAGTATTGCATTCAGCTCATTTTTCAGGATCGCATACAGGAATTAATATAGCGGACAAATTGCAATCTATGTGGCAATCATGGAATATTGACAGATGAAGGCGTAAAATATATTGGTCAGAGATGGAGCTTCTAACATAGCTTTGGGATGTGACTTTGTGGAAATACCTCCTGTTCACTGTTCAATTCATTTGCTACAGCTAGTGGTGAATGATGCATTAATGGCTCAACGATCTATAAAAGATCTTTTGGCAAAGTGTCGATGTTTAGTGACACATTTTAACCACTCCCCACTGGCTACTTCTGAATTTAAAGCTCTCCAAACACAACAGGGTCATGTTCCTCTTCTATTGGTACAAGATGTTTTAACGCGCTGGAACTCATCTTATTTGATGCTAGAATGTATGGTTAAGTTGAAAAAATCAGTTCAAATATACCTTGCTGATCACAGTGAATTACTTATTTCATCTAATGAGTGGCACTTGATTGAAAATCTTTTAAAGCTTTCACAGCCATTTTTTAAACTCACCCAAGAAATGAGTACAGAATATAGTTTACTCTCTACTGTTATCCCAAACATGTGCACACTTGAAAGGTTTCTTTCAAAAATTGGCCAGGATGAATGATCAAGGAGTCCAAACTACAAAAGATGAACTGTTACAAGGAGTTACAAGGAAAAGAAGTACTTCAAAAGGCCTTGCGGCCCATACCGAGGAGGTACCAATGGCAATGGGTGCCAGGGAAAATTTTGTACACACACAAATAGTGTGCAAAATTTGGTCTAACCTTTTCTTGAACTGATCCACAGAGGAACTGTTCACAACTTCTGAAGGTAACCTGTTCCACGTGTCACAGATCTTATACATAAAGTAATTCCCCCACACACTCATCCTAAACCATTTCAAATCCAACTTCCAACCATTGTTGCGAGTTGGGTTATCATTTAAACTAAACATACTTCTAAAATCGACATCGTTGAACCCGCGTAAGAGCTTGAAAACCTCGATCATTTGTCCACGCAGCCTCCGAGTTTCCAGCGAAAACAAGTTCAGGGCGCATAACTGTCGATTGTAGCTCGTATGCCTAACGGAAGGGATTAACTTTGTGGCCCTCGCCTGCACTCGCTCCAGCCTCTCAATATCTTTCCTGAGGGTGGGCGACCAGAACTGCACAGCATATTCCAGGTGCGGCCGAACAAGGGAATTGTACAGAGAAAGCACAATCTCCTTGTTCCGAAACTGAAATTGCCTCCTGATATAACCCAATAGTTTCTGAGCTTTCTTTTCCACCTCTACGCACTGTTTTGTAAACTTAAGGTCGCTGCTAATTAGCACACCCAAGTCCTTTTCTAAATCAGTCACCTTGATATGACTCCCCAACATCGAGTAGTCCGACTTGGGATTGGCGTAGCCAATGTGCATCACTGCATTTACCCAAATTAAATGGCATTTGCCACTTTTCGGACCACTCTCCTATCCTACCTAGGTCCGCACGCAGTTCCTCGATCGCTTTGGGCGTCCAAACATTGCCCCCAAGCTTGGTGTCATCAGCGAATTTGGTGATCCGACTGACGATGCCACCGTCGATATCATTTATGTAAATGATAAACAACAGCGGCCCCAAAACGGAACCCTGAGGAACCCCACTAGTGACTGAGGCCCAACCCGAACTAGCACCTTTAATTACAACCCACTGCCGCCTATTCTTCAGCCAGTTTTCAATCCACCTACCTATTTCCCCACCGATACCCAGCGCGCGCACTTTCGCCATTAGCCGGCGGTGAGGTACCTTATCAAAGGCTTTCTGAAAGTCGAGATAAAGTATATCAATCGCCCTACTCTTATCGTACTCACCCAACATGATGTGGAAAAACTCGAGCAAGTTGGTGAGACACGACCTATGCCGTCTAAACCCATGTTGGGAGTCCCCAAGCAGCTTGTAGGAATCCAAATGATCAACGATCCTATCCGCTATTATCCCCTCTAATAATTTACCTACAACTGAAGTGAGACTAATGGGACAATAGTTCCCTGGACTTTCGTGATCCCCTTTCTTAAAGATAGGGGTCACGTTGGCTTCCCTCCAGTCACCAGGCACCTGGCCCGTCTCCAATGATTTGCTGAAGACTGTAGCCAGGTGGGGAGCCACCTGGTCGCGCACCTCCCGCAACCCTGGGGAGAAACTGGTCTGGCCCAGGAGCCTTAAACACGCTCAGTTTGTCTATTCTATCGGCAATGACTGTCGCGGTACATCGAACACTATCCAGGCCAGCACCTTCGTGCCTCACACCTGGCTCGGGGATGATGCGGGTATCCTCCCTGGTGAACACTCCCGCAAAGTACTCATTAAGCACATTGGTGATGTCCGCGTCCGAGGTCTGCAGAACGCCGCTTCCGTCCTTTAACGGACCTATCATGCTTCTAATGGGCTTTCTACTATTAACATTGTCGCGGGTGACTCGACCCGCAACTACTTCACGTTTGCAGCTGGTCTTAATTTGCGTGAATGTGTTGAACCCCCAAGATGGACACACTGATCTCTCCCTTCGACTTTTTCCCTCTACTCACAATTAACTGCTTTACTTTAATCGCTATTGATTAATCTGTATTAACACCAAAGCAGCCTCGAAGAATTGCTAATATAATTACTTTTAACGGAAACGCCTATGGGAACATTAACCCCCTCTTCAGTGGCTCAAGATGATAACAGGGCAAAACTATACAAAGTTAGGGACCCTGCAAAATCAATTTCATCCAGGATCCAGAGAATGAATAGCGAAGTGGGAATGCGAAAGTCACAGGAAAAAATTGGGTTTATTTGTAAAAAAAAAGTTATTTACATATATTATCTCTCTCTCACCTTCATACACG
Source organism: Bathynomus jamesi (assembly GCA_023014485.1). Taxonomy (NCBI): domain Eukaryota; kingdom Metazoa; phylum Arthropoda; class Malacostraca; order Isopoda; family Cirolanidae; genus Bathynomus; species Bathynomus jamesi. The sequence goes on along the minus strand of JAJOZX010003761.1, from coordinate 34,257 downwards.
CTCATTCACCCACAGAACCTTCCACACAATTTTCATTCACCATACAGATCAAGATATTTTAATGGAATGCTTTACACTTGAATTTTCTTATAAATTTCATTGATACTTATTCTTTACAATATCATATTTTACTATTTCTAATACTTGAGTCCCTCTTGAGATCCCTATCTAGTCCTTAACTGGACTCTGGAAAGTCATTTCCTTGCAAAGGAAATCCTTCCTATCCTTCCTAGGCCTTTTAGGATAGATCCTACGGTGGCCACTCTTAAATTATTCTAATTCCAGGTGTTCTGGACCTACTCAGGAGGTCTCCCTTACGGGGCCCTTTACAATAGTAGGTAATGGTCTCCTGACCACCTAGGCCTATCCTGCCAGTATCTTGAGGAGTCACCCTTAGGGGCCCCTCTTACAAACTGGTGGACTAAATCCATCTACATCAAGCCTGTATAGTTTTTCCCTTTCCTTTGTTTGGTTCTTTAATCAATCAAACCAGATGATCACCTAACATGACTTCTTGAGGTGCTAGGACTGAAGAAATAACCCTGCCAGAAGGATAAATAATATAAATTTTAACACTTACGTTATGTTGTTTGACTTAAATATATATTTCATTTTCTGATATCATTAAATTCGCCCTTTGGGCTACAAAAACAGGGACCCTCACCTGCCAGGTCCTCTTGACACATATTTCCCTTCGAGCCACCACCAGAGGAGGGGATGCCCCCAGTGGCTAGGTATTTATCTCAACATGCTGCTGAAAAATATGCTTCCTGAAAAGATAGATAAAAACTAAGCAAAAGGCTAGGACCTCAGTTAGTTGAGGGTGAAATTATAGGGATCTCTCGGACCCCCACAACATAACTGAAGAACTCCTTAGGGTTCCCCTTGCAGAGGCTTGCCACCCGTAGTTCTTCGTTATGTTTCGCTAGCCTAACCTTCGCCTTCACTTCCCTACACAGGCGGACATACGCTTCAGTGTTCTCATGGGAACGATTGGCCTTCGCCCTCATATACGCTACTTTCCTATTTCGGAAAGCAGGGGTTGACCAGTTGAAGCAGGGGTGACTGGTTTTGAGGGTATGGCAGCAGACTGCAGCACCATAAACTCGTCCTGGAATGCACTCCACACACCCTCAACATCGCCGCCGACCTCTAACCCCATCTCTCCCACGCTATCCCTGAGGCTAACAAAGTTCGCCCGCCGGAGATCGAGCTTACTGCCTCTCGAGTTACTATGTTTCACCCGAGGGACGCACACACGGAACCTAATAAGACTGTGATCACTCCCACCCAACGATTCGTCAATGGTGAGGCCAGTGACGAGGTTGTCTTTGGTCGTGAACACTAAGTCTAGAATGCTTTCGCCTCGTGTAGGCTCATTGACCCACTGAGTGAGGAAGTTCTCATCAGCAAAGTCAACTAGCCTCCTCCCTTCAGCATCAGCAGTCCTGTTTTCCCACTTTATGCCGCGACAGTTGAAGTCTCCTAAAACTACACACACCCTATCCCCTAGCAGGCTACTGAGTTTGGTGTACAGGGCTGTATCCTCCTCGAGGAGGAGATGCGGATGTCTGTACACCAAGATTAACCTATAGCTCGTCCCTCCCACATTCAGATCGACGCCAAGCAGCTCCCAAGCAGGAACTGGCAGTCAACCGGACTCAACGTGTGTCTGACGTATATTAGTACCCCACCCCCCTCCCCATGGGTGCAGTCTTTGCGAAACATTCTATACCCTGGAATTTCGAACTTCCCAACGTAGTCCCTACGATCAGTATGAATCCAGGACTCGGTGATACCAACGATATCCTGGTATTCTGATGCTAAGAGCGCCCGTAGTGTCTAAATGTCTTAACAAATCGGAAGTATGCTCTAGCAACTGTCATTGATCCACGATTTAAAATTTTGTTTTTCAAAGGTCAACAAAAGGAAAATATTAAGACATGGTTAATTGAAGAAATAAATGAAATAAACAACCTAGAGAAAATTAGAGAGAAATATTTTGAAGAACAGGCTCACAGCAGCGACGATTCTAATTCTTCTTCCTCCTCAACAGGAAGAAAAAAGGCAAAGTTTGATGATGATCCACTCTCTGCTTGTTTCAGGGAACTAACACAATCAAATTCAGAAAAGATACCTGGTGAGAAAAAGTTTAAAAAAAGCCGCAAGATGGCTTCATTCACAGAAATAGCAGAGGAAATTCAACAATATGCAAAAAAACCCATATCAGTATCAGACAGACGACTATCTCCACTTGAAATTTGGAAAAATGAAGAATCCTTTCCATCTCTCAAGAAAATTGCTCTAAAATGGCTAGTGACACCAGCATCTTCAGTTTTCTCAGAAAGAATATTTTTGAAGAAAAAAGAAGTACTTTGCTACCAAAGCGAGGGGAGATGCTTCTTTTTATCCATCACAATGGACGAAAATTTGATTTAAACTTGTGAATTTAGTGTCTTGAACATAGTATTAATTTTTATTGTTTAATGTGAGTTTTTACTTTTTAAGGTTTTGCTATTTTAATAATTTCACTTACCTTACTGGTATATTTGATTAGGCTATATGTTTTATTTTTATATCTCAAATCTTAATAAAAGGTTTCGCTAATTCATATTTTTTCATATTGTAATTTGCAATATATATAAAAATAAAAAATAAAAATTAAAAAGTAAGGGAAGCTGGGATCTTAGCTATGCGTCACACTTTTAGCTGGACCAAACATTTTGCCTTTTTAGCAGTGTTAATATAGTTACATACTAGTAGTGGTACATGCTTATTTATCAATTATTTTAATTTTAGATTTTTGTACAACTATATTCAACTTTTGCTAGCTAAAGGCTATGCAAGCTAAGATTGGAAAGGGGCGGGCCAAGATGGTATTCCCATTACAAAAAAGACTATCATAAATATCCAGCTATCTGGCCGGATACAGGATACCGGATAATAGCTGTTATCCGGCCGGATAGTGGTATCTGGCACATCCCTAGTTAACTTATCAAATTTAGTTCCTGCAAACATAAGTTTAACATTCTGATGAATGGTACATACATACACACGGAGTTCCTGATGCTCCAGCAATAATACATTGCTTTGGACACACCTCAGCAAATTTGCTGAAGCCCACTTTTACCAAAGGATTTCTTTAAAAAGCTGATAAGCTTCTTTTAAGTTGCATAGTGGTAGATGCTTCTGAAAATGTTTCCTCTACCCTGAGCTGTCCATAATGCTGACATAATCCTTTTTACTAGGCATTATTCTACTGATATCTTCTGAAAGATAAAATGCTTTGATTTTTTCTATAATGTTTTGTTCAATTTTCTTTCCAGGCTGAGGATTTGGAATTGAAAGGATTTCATTAGTAAGCTTTTTGGCAACTGATGCTTTGTGCCTTGTTGTGTTGAATTCTGTAGCTATTTTTCTCTCATTCCAACTTTTTGGTAATATAGTCAGGATTTGTATTCTTTCACTCCTCTTGGTCTGCAAGTTGCTGAATTTCTCCTTCAGTTGATTTAATATTTCATCATAATCTTTTTCTATCTTAGTTTTTTCTTTTTCCTGTATTAATATATCTCTTCCAACAATTTCTTCTAATTTTCTCTTGACTGTTCCTGTAACTTTTGTTATTTTGTGAGATGCATAAGCCTCTGTCTCTCTTAGCTTTCTTCTCTTTATGGGAGTTTCTCCTAATGATTTTAATAAAGTATTTAAAGTTGATAATTGAAATTCAAGTGCTGTGCTTGTTGATGCCTCATTGATTTAAAGTTCATTTTCAGATGAAGATATTTCAGGAATATTACTAGTTTCTTCACAGCAAGAGCTTTTTTCATCTTCATCTAAAGTTTTTTTTTTCAGGCAATGATTCCAGTATTTCCCTACACTGCTTACAAAGCCTGTGATCAACTGTTAATTTGATTTTAGGCCTTTTATCAATTAAATATTGAGGTACAATTTGTAGACTTTTGGTTCGATGCTGTCCTTTGTGTGATTGAAAGGGATCAGCACATTTATGTTTAAGTTTATCTATTTTTTAAAAATTAGTGTATTGAAACTAGTAAGTTATAAAGGGTGATCAAAAAGTAACGCAACCCATGGGAAAACGATTTATTTCAGAGCAAGTGCTGGAAGTGGGCACTGTTCTGTATGAAGATGCGACTACGTGACATGGCACACCAGACACCAATTTTCTGTGCATGTAGAGGTGACTCATGCAGCTCATGTGGGTTTTCCGTGGCCCATACTCGACTATTCTGTGCATTGACGTATCCATCAAGATGGAACCACGTCTCGTCTGACCAGTACCAATCATCCAGTTCTTCCCCATCCGGCGTTACAAATTCCATAAACCATCGACAATAAGATTGGCGAGATTCATGGTCTCGAGCCAGGAGTTGATGGATGGCACGCATTTTGTAGGGGTACATTTTCAATGATCTTCGCACCGCGGTGTGGGCACTGCCATAGGAGAGCCCGGACTGGTTTGAAAGGCGTCGCAGGGACTTTCGGGGGCTCAGAGTATAGGCAGCTTGCACGTCGATCAACTTGTCCTGTGTCAACACCTTCGGCCGACCGCTTCTCATTACGTCATCGACATTCCCTATCTCTTGAAACTTGTCGTATAGTCGCTTGATAGAGGATTTGTTTGGAGCACCTCTTCCATACATTTCCGTGAAGGCCTCCTGCATCTGGGCATAGCTTCTGGAGCGAATGTACTGCGTGACAATGAATATACGCTGCTCCAAGGTGTATTTCATCTTTTTCATATATTCACCACCTGCAACAGAAGGAAAAAATCAATTATGTGCGTTTCTCCATGGGTTGCGTTACTTTTTGATCACCCTATATTTAAATGGCATTCCTTAATAGAAATTAATTTAGAATATTAAAACTAGTAAGTTATATTTATATGGCATTCCATAATTTAGAAATTCACTTCAAATATTAAACAAATATTTTCTGAAAAGATGAAAAAAACGAATTATTTAAAGGTTAATTTTAATTAAAAATACTTCCTGATCATACTTATCACTGGCCACTTATAACCTTTTAGGAACATGTTCCACATTGGTAAGTGAACATTTGTAAAAAAAATTGAAAAAATTGGGGATGGTATTTTTTTTTATTTAAGGTCAAAGATCAAGGTCAAGGATATTTTTTTAAATATTTTCATTTTAGAGGCTTATGACGAGAGAGATAATATGATAAGCTGTTTAAGAGCTTCAAAATGACACTAGAATCAGAACTCTAGCTTTATTAGTTATGTGGCTACAGCAATTTGAAATTTGACAGTAAGTAAAAAATTAGGTCAAAGGTCCAAATTTTGTGACCCCATATCTCAGCAACCAAAGGTTAGCCAGCTCTAAAATTTGGGGAATTTCAGTTTCTCACAAATACCTACTAATGTACCAAATATCATGAAAATCTGAGATGGTCATGTTCAAATTGACCTTTTTTTGGCTGAATTGACTTGGAATGACCCAGTGTTGTATTTCTTCTTCTTAGCCACAGGCAAGGAAGAAGTCGCAGCCTCTGGTATGAAGTCTTTGTCCTCCTCTCTCCTCCCTGCCTCCTCCAGTATATCTCGTCTCCTCCAACTCCATCTCTAGCAGTAACTCCTCCCTCAACTCCTTTCTTGGCTGACTCCTCTGCCTTCCTCCTCTTCTCCTCGGCCTTCCTTCTCTGCTCCTGTTTCCTGGTCTCAGGGTGATCAGCTAGACCCATCTGGTGTGCCCCCCACATGCCCACCTTCTCTCTCTGATCTTTAATGAAGGCAAGCTCCTGCAGCTGCAGTCAGTGTGAGCCTCACTGTTAGAGACAGGGTTGCACCCAAGCTCACTGCAGCTCCTGATATCACAGTAACAGGTCAGGATGTCCACCAATTTGTCCAGTTTCATCATGAACCTATCTTTGACCTCTAACTTCACATTCCCAATGGACACCTTCACTGCCTCATCCCACAGTGCCTTCACTTTAGCCATGATCCTGACCTCAGTGTTGATTACAGGTCCTGTGAATAGAGCGTTGGCCTTTCTCCACTGAGCCAGTAGCCCTGAAACAATGCCATTGTTAATCAGGTCATTAACTGGATAATTCCTCTTGTCTTCCTCACTCATCTCTCTCCTCAACAAACCATACCTCAGCAGATCTCTGGCTATGGGCAGCTCAGCAGGGGGAAGTTCCCTCCCAGTTCCCACCAAATGACTTATGTGACAACTTTATTTTCTTTGGGTTCTGATTTCTTTCTGACTCATCCTGTGGACCTGTGAACAAAAGAAATGTCAATGAAATTTGGATAGGCCTACTGATTATGATTACATAAAATTAAGTTAATTGAAATTCTTAATATCTTATAAGCTCAGATAAAAGGTTGTGTTGTTATAGGTACAAGACTAAATTATTCGAAGTAATGACAATTTCATATATATATACCCTATCTATCATATCGAAATATACAGAAAGTTTGGGTCACACACATCATTTCAAATAATTTGAATTACACAATATTTACATTACGAAGAAATCAAAATTGTCAAAAAGGACGGAAAACACATGCATTCACAATCAAAACTCCAGCATTTGTGACTGTGTGAAACTTAGAAACCATACTGCACACCAAAAATAACCAAAGTTGACCACACGTATCAATGGCACATTGATATACGATGCTGCAGTCATATTTAGGTTATATTTCAAACCTTTATGGTCAAATATAAGTAGGTAAATGGCATTTTTAAACAACACTAAAGATATTTCTAAGTTTGCTAGATATGACATCATTTGAGCATTAGTAGTTTTTGAATTGTTGACTTTACTAAAATTGACACACCCTACTATGCAGGGTTGACAAAAACCCAGCAAAAACCCAACTGGGTTTTTGCTGGGTAGTTGGGTTTTTGCCAACCCTGCTACTATGTATGCTCTGTTTAGCACATCCTCTTTGTATACTTTGCTGAACTTGTGCTCTTCCCAGTTTTTCTCCTTTTCTTCTGATCTTTTCCTGTTATACCTTCTTTTTATGGCGCCTATCTTTTCCATGAAGGTTTATTTGCAGTCTTCAAGCTTTTCAGATCCTATGCCAGTGTCCACTAGATAATAATTTGCCTTCTTTGAAAGTGATGTTGTTCGAGGCTTTTCACATTCATGGTTTCTTACAAATCTGACTAGCCTTCCTTCCCCTTCCTTTATGTACTGTGCTAATCCTATTATTGTGGCTTTATGCACTTGGTCTATTAGTGCAAACCCTAATCCGCCAATCCTCCTCCACAAGTATAGCCTTGTTGTGCATTGGTTTTTATATGATCTTATGCACATGGAGCATTTTTCTGGTGATTGTATCCAGTTTGTTGATTTCTAGCTAGGTCCAATTGATTATGCCAAAATTATATGAAAGTATGGTTACTGCCACTGAGTTTATGGACAGGATCTTATTTTACTGTTTAGGTGGGATTTTAGGATTAGTTTTATTCATTTTTAAATATTCTTTCTGCAGTCTTTCTTTCATGATGTCATTTTCCATCTTTTCAGATCCTTTATGTATGAGCCTCTTTATGAACACCTGATTTGCAAAAAATACTAAGTCCATAAAACCAGTTTCTAAGATATTGGCACATTTTACATTTTTTTTTTTTACCATAGTCTGTCCTTAAAGTAGTTTTATTTTCACATTAATGTTGGGAGTGAATGCCATTAAGCAAAAAAAAGTGTCTGAATAAAATCTAATACCCATGGTTAATTTGTAAATGTTTTTTGTTTGTAATTGGTGGTGGACTTAGCACCTTTTGGAACACAATCAAAGACATGTTGTCCAAAAGATTTCTGCATTACACCAAAACAAACCCAAAACATAGCCAAAACAAAACCAGTATTATTTATTTCAATATCTCTACCATTTCAATCAATCATATCAGATTATATTAAGCCAAAATATCATCCTGACAATGAACCACACACCACTCTTGATTGAGCCCCTGCCATGCCATGCCTGTGTTGGACTTAGCATGCTTAGTGTTCACCACACATCCTCTGTTATCTCTCACTGTAGATGTAGGTACATACAATTATACTAACATTGTAGTTTATAGAGAGTGCTGTTGGTGAATTTGCGGATTTAGACCCTTTTGAAAACAAAGTGAATTGAACTTTGCCCCTTTTAGAAACAAAGCTTTATTATTATGTCGTTATGAAAGGGATATATTAATACCTTTTGAAACTAGTCCATAACACACCTTGATGCACATGGGCATAACTGTTTTTTTAGTGGGACAAACTCAACTTTGACCAAAAATGGACTTAGCACCTTTTGGAAATGAGCTCTTCATATAGAATGATCTGTTGACAGAGCAGAGACCTAATACAGCCCTTTGCCTACTCATATGTTTAGCCTAAGAGATGTACTGGGTTATTAACTACCGTACTGTATTTGGAAAGGAAATAAAGTTCTCTCTCTGATTAGGCAAAATTATTTATTTTTCATTTTTTCAGTTGATTTACAACAACCACAAGTGGATGGTGGTTTAATTTTAACAGTAGGAACAGGTGACATTGGTCAGCTTGGCTTGGGACCAGATGTAGAAGAAAAGACAAAGCCATGTGTTGTTCCAGATTTTTCAGATAGGCCTATTGTAGCTGTAGCTGCTGGAGGATTGCACAGTTTATGTCTCACAAAAGAAGGAAAGGTTAGTTAATTTAAAACGAGCTATTTAAAATTTATTTTATGAACTTGCATCTGAATTTGGTGCAGGATTTGACAAATAATTTTTTCAGGTTTATAGTTGGGGTTGTAATGATGAAGGTGGTTTAGGACGCTCCACTTCCTCTGAAGAAGAAAATTTTGAAGTTGGTGAAGTAAAGTTAGATGGAAAAGTAGTCCAAATTTGTGCAGGAGATTGTCATTCAGCAGCCCTAATGTCAGATGGAAGTGTCTTTGCTTGGGGATCTTTTCGTGTAAGTAGCTACTGTAGCTTGTGTGATTATTTTCAATAGAATAAAGCAGCAGTTCTCAAAATTTTTAAGTTTATATACTCCTTTTTTGCTACCATAGTTTTCGAAGTACCAGTATTGAGTAAGGAAGGTGGAGTCATCTAACCAGGACTGTAGGGTTTAACCTTAAATTTTCAGCCATTATCTAAAAAGCTATATTTGTTCTGGTAAAATTCATTGGCATTTGTACTGAATCAAAATCTTTATTTTGGTTTTGCACATTATCATTAAATAATTTGAAATCTTGTTCCAAATTTAATGTTAATGGAAAAGTTGGCTTGTTTCTGGATAGCATGCAAGCCAGCAGTTAAAAAGGCTGTGGGTTATTCATTGACTACTAATTGAAAACATTATCATAAAAGTAATTAATTATCAGTTAGCATGTGTATTTCTAACTCTCTGGCATACCACCTGAAAGAGCCCCACATACCACAGGTTGAGAGTTACTGCAGTAAAAGTAAAGTTCTTTGTAGAGTAATAGCTGATTATCCAGTTAAGCATTCTATGATTTAAGCAAGTAAAGCAACTGTCTTCTTTTTGACAGTTTTCTTCTCTGAATGAAACTGAAGCAGACTTCCCTTTTGAAAGTGAGTGAGTGATTAGCATTCAACTTGCTCTCATGAAGTTGATTAGATACAGTATTTTCATGGTCTTCATTCCTTTCACTACTATTTTTATCCCATTTCATAGTGTGGCCAAACTAAAGTTACATGCAAATGCTACTGGTATCTATTGAACTTTGTTAGCAAGTTGAATGCTGAAGTTATGAATTAAGCTTGAGCCAAATTAGTCTTTTTATTATACCATTCTTATACTTCTGTCCAGAGCTTTTTTCTGGAAAGAAAGGTTTAAGAACTCGATTGCAAATTTTGTACAACCTTTGCCAGTTGTTACTCCATTTCACCCTGTGACTATTCCAATCCATGAAAACTTCCCTCCTTTTAGTAAAGGTACTGGAACGCCATTCTGGAGCATTCTGCCAGAATAAAAGCCCTGCTGCTTTCTCACAAACTTCAACACCCAAGAAATTTAAGCAGATTCTTTAATTTAATTTTCTTTGACAAAGTCAAAGTTAGCTATACTTGCTTAACCAAATGGAAGACAGCTTTACTATAGATGATAGTCATTAGAAGCTATAGTTAAGTTGCAGAATGATCAGTAGAGTACTCTGCAATGTAAATTTCAGTGGATTAATTTCTGTATTTCAGGACAATTCCGGTCCTCTTGGGTTTTTAGAAAAGGGAACACTTCAGAAAACACCTAGACAAATTCTGGATGATATTCCTATTGTGAAAATAGCCTCTGGAAATAATCACCTTGTGTTATTGGCTGAAAGTGGACATGTTTATACATGTGGATGTGGTGAATCTGGACAGCTGGGTCGTATAGCTGAAGTATTTGCTAACAGAAATGTCAGAAATCGTAATGGAACAGGTATTTTATCATTAGCCAATATAACCTAAAAGTATACATTTTTGTCTGCAGCTATTTAATTATAAGATTAATAATCTCATTGTAAGAGGCAAGCATAGATCCTAATCATCCTATGCACTTTACTATGACATGATCTAAGATACTACTATATTTTCAGAGAACCTATTAGAACCACATCCTCTTAAAGTTTATAAATCAAGAAAACTCTTACTCTTCGACGATATTTGGGCAGGTGGTTATTCTACATTTGTCAAATCAAAGACCACGGGAGATATTTACGGATTTGGATTAAACAACTATTGCCAATTAGGTAAGGATTAAAGTTTAATGAACATTCCAGACTCATTATCTGATGGCCCCTTCTCCAGAACCAGAAGAGTTGCTTAAAATATAATTAAAAGGGTTTAAATTTTTTTGTATATACACAGCCCTTTTGTGTAATTTTTTTCCTGTGCCAATTCCACAGTTCTCCTAAGTGCAATGGCAGTGGTAAGCAATGATACCTTTAAATAAAAAAAATGTAGAGAAGCAGCTTACAGTAGTTTTGGTAACTTGCCACAGGAAAAATAATAAAAAAAGGCAAAACAAAAGCTTTTATTTACAGAATGTGCTCAATATGTCCACCATTGTTTTCAATACACAAAGTCAGACGTGATACCCAGTCAGCAAGCACACGGTGAATGATGTCAGGAGTAATGGTGTCACATGCCCCAATAATGCGCTGCCACAAATATTCAACACTCCTAATTTTCTCTGCGTATACCAGCGCTTTCAAATGGCCCCAGAGATAAAAATCTAGTGGCGTGAGATCCGGGCTTCTACTGTAGCTGGCCATTCCACAGGCCCTCAACGTCCTATCCAATGATTTGTACTCAAAATTCCAACTATAAAGCCTAGCATTTTGTTCGCTTTATTGACCAATGCTGTACTTTGTTTCAGTACTTTTAAATCACCATTGACTGTAACTCCTAAATCGTTTTCCTGATCTGCGCTTGCTAACTCCTTCCCTGACATACTCTACGTAAAATTACCATTACGTGAACCTATATGTAAAGTTTTGCACTTATCGACATTGGTCGGTCACATGGCAAATGATATTCAATCTACGATTTTATTCAGATCTTCCTGAATTTTACCTCTATCTTCGTCATTTATCGTCCTACCACCCAACTTCGTGTCATCCGCAAACTTTGAAACTGTACTGACTAGGCCGACATCGCTACATTAGCCCAAGAAGACTGCTCCATTAACGACCACCCTCTGTTTCCTACCTCGCAACCACTCTTCTGTCCAATTTATTACTACACCCCTGATTCCATGAGCCTTAGTTTTTTCAACGAGTCCTTTGTGCGGTACGGTTACGGTGTCAAGCGCTTTTTGAAAATCTAAATACACTATATCTACCGCCCGATGACTATCGTAAACTTCATTCATGCTTTGGAAAAATTCTAAAAGATTTGTTTCGCCTAAAACCGTGTTGCCTATTTCTAATCAAGTTATGCAATTCTAAGTGTTAGACTATTCGATCCCTAATTATTGATTCCCGTAGCTTACCTACAGCAGACGTTAAACTGATTGGCCTACAATTTCCCGCCGCGCCTTTATCGCCTTTCTTAAAAATACGTGTTACATTTGCTAACTTGAAGTTATCTGGTATGCACCCCACAGAAGTACTGTAGAAGCATTAAAAAACTTTGTTTGCGGCACAACAGTGCTTTCTTTTAATTCTTTTAGTTGCATGGGATATATGGAATTTTGCCCCGGTGATTTAAGCACTTTCATTTTGCAAATATAGTGCAGAAAACAAATAAAAGATGTGGTAATAACATGATGCTACAGAATAAAGAGTACAAAACTCTGCAAGCCAAACAGAAAACACCAAACCCACAAGTCAAATATCTTGGAGTAATAATGTCGTTGGATGCAGAATTCAGAGAACACAATAACATTAAAATCACAACAGCTAGAAAAATAATAGGAATTATCTGGAGGAGCTTCCGCAGCAGAAAAGCAAACATCATAATCAAATTAGGGAAGAGTCTAATCCTACCAATAATTGAGTATTGCTCACTAGTCACAAGGCCATACAGAAAATGAGACATTGCAAACATAGAAACCATACAAAGGACTTTTACGTCTAAGAGGAAACAAAACGTGAAGACTGTTGGTCTCGATTACAATCCCTGAAACTCGACTCTGGAAAGAAGACGCGAGCGGTACACAATAATATATGTAGCTATGGAAAATAATCCACGGTTTTGTTCCTAACCTTAAAAATGAAGTAGAAACAAATGGAATGAGAGAAGAGCCGGATTCTGTAGTCCCAGCTGCCGTGGGACAGGGGGCCATGAAAACGAGAATGGAAAATACCTCAGAATACGAGGCCCAAAGCTTTTTAATGTCCTGCCAAAAGAAGCGAGGAACCTCCAGCACACCGTCTTCAATAATTTCAAGAACCAGCTGGACAGGTTCTTGTGCAAAGTCCCTGACCAGCCTATATATATATATATATATATATATATATATATATATGTAAAGAACGACGCTTGTGTAGAAGAGCGTTCCGCACAAGATGAGGAGGGAGAACGAACAAGTGAAAAATGAGGTACCTCCCAGGAATCGAACCCGGGATCATCCAATTGCCGGTCGGATATGCTATCCACTACACCAAGGACCTCGATCAATCAGAAGTCGTAATTCTCCTACATACGAGCGGAATCAAATGCCCTGAGGGGGCACCTCCGCATGTCGTACATATACAGAGTGTACATAAAGTCAGGATCTATTTTTGTGAAGCACTTGGAAATTATATGGAATTCAATCATAAAATGATAGTGGTAACATTTATTAAATAATTAAGAGTAGGATTCGACGTGACGCCCATCATTATCCCTGCACAGTTCAAATCGTTCCGCAGCATTTCTAAACACATTCTGGAGCATTTGCGGGGTTATGTTATCTGCAGCAGTTCGTATACGTGTACGTAAGTTTTCAAGACTCGTAATCTTCGTCTGATAGACGTGCGATTTGATAAAGCCCCATGCAAAGAAATCTAAAGGGGTTAAATCTGATCTCGCTGGCCAAGGTCTGTTGCTTCCGCGTCCGATCCAGCGATTTGGAAAACGTCCATTTAGATAATCCTGAACAATTTTGGCATAGTGACAAGGAGCACCATCATGTTGATAGACGACGGTACTAACAATCCTATCCCCGTCGTCTATCAACATGATGGTGCTCCTTGTCACTATGCCAAAATTGTTCAGGATTATCTAAATGGACGTTTTCCAAATCGCTGGATCGGACGCGGAAGCAACAGACCTTGGCCAGCGAGATCAGATTTAACCCCTTTAGATTTCTTTGCATGGGGCTTTATCAAATCGCACGTCTATCAGACGAAGATTACGAGTCTTGAAAACTTACGTACACGTATACGAACTGCTGCAGATAACATAACCCCGCAAATGCTCCAGAATGTGTTTAGAAATGCTGCGGAACGATTTGAGCTGTGCAGGGATCATGACTCCAGATTCCTGGGATCTTGGGAGCATTGCTCCAGTAAATTTGACCATGAGAAAAAGTAAATTTGGGTTTGGGTTTTGTTCATCCGCTAGACGTTATGCAATTTTTTTGCGTATACGTTCTTGTACAAACCAATTTTTTTAAATTACAAATTTAGTTATTTTAAGTTTAGTTGGTAATTCCATATTTAACAATTATTTTTATTTTTTGTTAAGCTTCAATGTTTTGATAATTAAAATTTTATTAAAACGTATATTTTTTTAATATAAAATTATCAGGATTGGACTATGTTCCATTGATCTTCGGCCAGGTTTGATAAATTGGCCAGATAATTACTTGTGCGGTTTTAAGTAATCCACCATGACTCTAGAATTGAAAAGTTTAGTTAAGTTTAAACTTACTTTTACTTACTTTAACTTACCTACTTTTACTTACTCTTCCTTACTTTTACTAAGTTTAAAGCACTTACTTTTACTTACTTTCATTGTACTATATTTACTTACTTTTACTCACTTTTACCATACTATATTTACTAACTTTTACTTTTGTATTTTTTCAGGTAGTCAATAATCAATAATGGATCCTAATATTGATGAAGTTAGAGAGAAAAGTGAGGGTGTTAAAAGGGGTTACTTTTGTGGTCAATGCAAGAACAAATATTCAAAGAAGCAAAACTGGGAGGAACATTTTAATTCCAAAAAAAATATTTGTTACAATACAAGAGTCCCAGAGTTTGGGCCCACAGCTTAGATATTGCAGTAAAGAAATACCAGGATGAAGTGCAGCAAAGAGATACGGCAAAGCAGTCATTTAGTTTGTTCAACTGCTAATCTAGAAAATGAAACTTTTTCACGATGTTTCACAGACTGAAGAAAGTGCTTCTCCTCCACCTAAGAAACAAAAGGTAAGTGAGGAATCTGCGCATCAGACTAACAAAACTGCTTTAGAGGAATTTGAAAATTCCCAAATCCAGAAGACATTGAATGCAATTTTGCGCCTAACAAAAGAAACTCACCAAGCTGTTGTGGTTAATAAAGAGAAGAGTCAAAATATGCCTTCAAGTTAAAGTGTTGCATCCAAATCTAATAAAGCAAAAAGCAGCAAATTTGACATTTCCATAGCCCATTTAAGCAAGTGTAAATCAATACATTGCTGCTGCAATGAATAAATAAACTTAAGGTGAGTTATAAACTGTACATTATTGTATTATTATGTTTAGCTAAAACAATTTGTAATTGGTATGTCGTCAATTAAAGAGTTTACTATCATTAACCTATCTAGTGGTGTAAGGGGAAAAAAAAGTAAATTCAGAGCTGTGCTCCAGTAAATTTTTTCAAATCTGGAGTCATGGTAGGGATACTGATGGGCGTCACGTCGAATCCTCTTCTTAATTATTTAATAAATGTTACCACTTTATCATTTTATGATTGAATTCCATATAATTTCCAAGTGCTTCACAAAAATAGATCCTGACTTTATGTACACCCTGTATACATTTTAACTGCAAACAAAACACAGTATAATTTATGTAAAGAACGACGCTTGTGTAGAAGAGCGTTCCGCACAAGATGAGGAGGGAGAACGAACAAATGAAAAATGAGGTACCTCCCAGGAATCGAACCCGGGATCATCCAATTGCCGGTCGGATATGCTATCCACTACACCAAGGACCTCGATTAATTAGACTGTGTTGTTTGCAGTTAAAATGTATATATGTACGGCATGCGAAAGTGCCCCCTCAGGGCATTTGATTTCGCTCGTATGTAGGAGAATTACGACTTCTGATTGATCGAGGTCCTTGGTGTAGTGGATAGCATATCCGACCGGCAATTGGATGATCCCGGGTTCGATTCCTGGGAGGTACCTCATTTTTCATTTGTTCGTTCTCCCTCCTCTTGTGCGGAACGCTCTTCTACACAAGCGTCGTTCTTTACATTAATTATACTGTGTTTTGTTTGCAGTTAAAATATATATATATATATATAATTTCTCACAATGTAAAGATAATGAATATTAATGTACATATGTCTTTTGGTTTTCTTTAAAAAGGACTCGTAATGCAGAATCTTATTTGCAGTTCAAAATTCTGGTTGGAATTTAGCATTTGAGTTGTTGTGGGTGTGACAAGGCTTCTCATTAATTTAAAATGCTGCAATTTTTTAACCTAACTATAAATTATGTACACATTTTGCCAGCCATATAGACTTCGTACTGTTTTGTCATAGTGTTTGTTATTTCTAAACTCGTTTCTTCGCAGGCTACGTCGTAGCCAATGTCATAACACTGCTTTACGTTGATCAGCGAAATTAAGCGACATTGGGTCGGATAGTAGTTGGATAGGAGACTGTTCGCTGCGTCCAGACTATGTAGCGACCCGTGGTTCGGATCCCACGTAAAATTGTAGGTCCTCTCGTCAAGTTACCTTAGATGTTGCGAAAGAGGTTAAACAACCCCATCATTACTTTCATTTCTTTGCGCAAAATATAAGGAACTTTACATTGGTTGCTATGACGTACCAGATACGTCAAAGGGGTGAAACGGTTAAAATTAGTTTTGACAGTTAAAGTTGTTAACTTGATTTGCTTGGCATAATTTGAAAATAAACAGTCATTACTCGTAATAGGGAAATAAGTAAGTTTGAAAGAACATTTTAATAGGTTTCTGACCCAACATACATTACTTGGCCGCGCACCATACGTAGGAAATAGCGTACTTCATTGAGGATCTTCACTTGAGATGACCGTCAAAATTTTCATGTTTGTTTACGCACTGAAAAACCGGGTAGCGGAACAAAATCGACACGCATAATGTCGATACTAAAAAGTTAATTTAATTTACGTCAGGTCAGGTTAGGTTAGGTTAGATTAGCCATTTTTATCGAAAATCTGAAATGCATATTCTCGCCTAAGGTCGCGCGCGTCGACATTATGAAAATCGATTTTGTTTATGTAACGCTGAGAAGCTCGTACTTCATCAATTTGTCAGTATTGAATATGAATGTTTTTTGTCGGGTAAAATTCGCTCCACAATCTTATCAGCAAAATTCCTCCTTTGATAAAGTTGAATTCAAACCTGGTCAGCTAAATTAGTTTGAATGGTTTGATAATTAATCAATTCAAGTTAAAATATGAAAAAAAATGAGCAAAGACGAAGAAAGTAGTTTGTACGCGGAATGAAGGTGAATATTACGTAATTAAGACTGAAATGAGGTTGATGTATATTTAGGCGTATACATGAAACGTATTAGGAGGCAGTATTTTTTCTTCATTGTTCTTTCGAGGATTAAGGTGTACCGTCGTTATCGGTAAAAACCTTTTATAAACATCGCAAAAATTTACTTTGGTTCCTATTTTCTCGTAACGCTTCTCTCTCGGTTTATCTTATAAATAGCGTAACGCGAGCGCTCTATTTTTGCGGGCATTCGCCTTTCGCCCTCCCCCCCCTTTCTTCCTGTATAAAAAGCTCCATTCCACCGTTTCCCTTCGAGCCGCTTCGGTATAAATTATCGTAAACTGACTCGAGAATTATAGCGAGGTAACATTTCCGCGCATTCAAAACGCTCGCTTATTTATTTATTTATTTACTGTATTAATCCGCCACAGCAAATTGTTTTAACATAATTTTTAGCTTTATCGAAGTGTTTGGGTTTCTTATCATTTATCGGGAATTTGTATTGTCTTTTTTAGTTTGTACCTTTTCTCCTCTTCATTATCTTCCGTAATTTGGATTTGGGCCGTAATTTATGTAGTCCATGCGGGTTAGGTTAGGTTAGGTTATCTTATCTTGATATCTTAAAGCGCGAGATGTTCCTCAGGAACAACGTAGTATTCGTGAAATTGTTCGAGCACGGATTATCTGTGAAGGTCAAGGGTTTAGAAGGTGCCACTGCGGAAGTAGCTGCCTAACAAAGCGGTGCTCCTGTCTGAAAGGCGGCCTTCGTTGCAAAAGTGCGTGTCATAGCCATAAATCGTGTAAAAACGTTGATTAAGAGTTCTCCATGCGTCTTTCATATTAAAATTTTAATGTTTTAGTACAATTGTGTGATTTTTTTAAATTTGCAACACCTAATTACTTAGTTTTCTTGAAAATGTGCGATAAAAGTAATTTCTACATCTGTGAATTTCAGTTAATTTTTCCTTTATACAAATGCACAGTTCATAAATGGGGCGTAGCATATACAGTCGATGATCGATATAAGCACGTTCTCGGGACCAGCACAAAATGTGCTTATATAGGTCATTGTGCTTATATGGATAAGACCCTTTTTAAGAAGCATTTATTGTACAAAAAGTAATCATTTAAATACTGTAATAATAAAGGAATGTGTAATAAAAAACAATAATACTGTATTTAAAATTTCATTTATTTCACAAAATAACATTTATTTAGACAAATAAAAAACAATGATATGTATGTACAGTACATTAAAATTTCACAGTACATACATTTATTTCGGAAAATAATCTAAAATTGATGATTGTCGCGTGCTCTTGTTTTGTATTATGTAAATTTGAATGGCTTGTTGGGTGCTCTTTAACTCCTGAGTTGGTATACCATGTTTTTCAAGAACTCTTTTTACGTCGTCAAGCATAGCAAGTGCTTGCAGTGGAGTAGTGGATATCTCATCAATTTCAACATCTTCCGACACTTCAGTCTCATCATTTCTTACTTCATTCAGTTCTTCAAAGCATTCAAGTTGACGATCGCATTCGATAAACTCTTCATCCAAGTTTGAGCATTCTTCGCTGTCTAAAGCTTCTAATTCAGAATCTTTGTTGCATTTAATTGTTTCTCCCTGATTCAATGGCAAACATTTTCTGAAGCAATTTTGGATAGTGATCGAGGGCACATTATTCCACGCTGTTTTTAGCATGAGAATGGCATCCAAAACAGTTACAGATTTAGCAGCACTCTGAAGAAATTTGTCCTGGCCACTATCTAAGCGTGCAACCAACTCTTTCATTAATTGTTTTCGATAGTGTGCTTTAAGGCAGCGAATAATCCCACCATCCATTGGCTGTAGAAGTGACGTTGTATTCGATGGCAAGTAGACAACCTCTACATTTGTTAACGGAATAATACGCATGTCATGGTGTCGCCTATATTATAGGTAGTTTCCACCAATCAGCATCTTCCACGTATGTGTTTTCCACCAATCAGCATCTTCCACGTCCGTGCTTATAGCGAGTTCGTGCTTATAAAGATTATTCCTATTAAAATATATATGGAAATTTTTGGGACCGCACGATTAAGTGCTTATATAGATTATGTGCTTATATCGAACGTGCTTATACCGCTCATCGACTGTATATATATCATACATTATCAAACTCTCGTTTTCCAACGTATTGGGGTGAGAAGGCAAATAGATTAACGTCAGTTTCCTCGGTTGCCAGGTATTTGCCACTGCGTTTGCCAACTTTATCTACCCCCACTGAGAGAAACGAGTGGAAACGTTTTTAGAATGTTATATTCCTCTCTAGCCGTTTGGCGGTTAGGTTAGGTTTAGATAAGATAATTGTGTTGTGGTGTGTGTGTAAACTCATGATTCACCCCCCTCCCCCCAACACAAATGGGGTGTAACATATACATGCTCTTTATTTCGCCACGTGTCTCCGAATAAGCTAAACTTTTCTTGGGTTGTTTGCGTATTGTAGCAGTCATGATGCTATTTTATTTTCAGGGGATGAAGATATGAACATGAAATTCCAACCAGTCCTCCTCAAATCTTTTCACGGAAAAAAATGGAAACAAATTGTTTCTGGACAGCATCATAGGTAAAGTATGGAGAATAAGTAATGAAAAATAAATAACTGAAGAACGTACGAAGGGAATTCTTTTCCGCTATCGGTACATATTTTTCGAAGTTACACTTTCACGTCGTTTCCAGTCTAGTATAATGGTTACTCGGGCTCGAAATTCGGAGCTTTTAACTGGTACCCTGTCCGAATACGATCATTTTTTTTTCTACCCGAATATCAGAAGTAGAATTTGGTGTTATGAAGATTAAATTCATCAATTATTTCTTGTTCTATCCGAATATTAAAAATAGAATTTGGTGTTACAATGATCAAATTCATCAACAGTTGAATAAAACAACACGTCTGATGAAGTAAAATATTAAAGCTTTGTATTAATTCAAAAAGAACATAGCATCTATTGTGAAGTCTGAAAATAAGATATTTACAATAGCATCTCTACTAATCATGACAATTTTTTTTTAAGACTGAATAAAATTGAAGGCATTATTCAGTAGTATCTCGTACTGGACCATCAGTAAGACGTGATTCACTCTTATAAGTAGAGAGAGTCGCTTGACAGATTACTCTAGAAACTTTAGTAACGAGATCAGTTCAACGCAGAGATACAGCCTTCGAGAGAGGGGTAGAATTTGGAGTGAATTTTCAATCACTCACTCAACTTGATAGGTTACCCCAGCAGCTGATACTTGTATCCCAACGGGATAGAGAAAAGTTAATAGTGAAATTTTAATAGAAATAAGAACTTTGTCTTTGATTTTTATGTTAAGTTATTGTGTACATAAGTTTGAATTAATTGTATCCCTGATTATTATTATTGTAGTCTCGCCCTTGATGAAGATGGAGTGGTTTACGCCATGGGTCGAAATGAGTATGGAAGATTGGGTTTGGGTCAAGGGTGCAAAGACGCCACAAAACCGACCCCAATTCCGAGCCTGGCAGGACAGGTGGTGGTCTACATTGCAGCCGGCGAATGCGTTTCTTTTGCGGTTTCAGAAAATGGTAAGTAAAGCTTCGAGAACTGTTAGGGAAGCGTTTTTAATGTTCATATGCATTGATATTCTTTTAAGTGAATGTATGAAACCGTAGATAGCCATTCAAAACCAGTGAAGTGCTGCCAGACAATAAAGGGCAAGATTAAATTAAGAGCGAGCTAAGAATTTTACGAGTGCCACGTCTTTATTATCTTTTTTTTTTTTTTGTCGCTAAAAGCTACAAATTTAATAAATACTTCGCTAGTAGTCCTTATTTTTGTCATCGTTCAGAAAAACTTTGCTCATTTCTTGTTCTCCCTACAAGTAAAAACCTTTCAATTGAAATGAAATATCAAACAAGTTTAGCATTAATCTCATACACTCGTTGATTCGTATCCGAAGTTAGTATTGATTTAATTTCAGGAGAAGCTTATGGTTTTGGCATGGGTACCAACAACCAGTTGGCTCAAGGGGACGAAGAAGATAGATGGGAACCAACTACCCTTAAGGGCAAACAGCTGGTAGACAAAATAGTAGTTTCGATCGAAGCTGGAGGACAACACACAATCCTTTTAGCTACTCCGAAATAATGATGACAGGCTTTAGGAATAATTTTTTTTATCTCCATATTTACTTTTTATATTTTAGTATCCCTTTAGCGTTTTAGTATTTGTTTGAATGAATAATGTGGTCTTAAGCTAGTCTTTGAATCCGAAACAGTTTGGAAAATATTCCTTTAAATTTATTTATTTCGTCAATTGTTCGCAGTAAATTGAAATTAAGTTTTCTTACGTTATTTGTAAACAATTCCTAAATTCTCGTGTCACAGATTTAGATTAAAAATATTGAATACATATTTTATTATTTTTTTAGTTTATTTATTTATTGATGACATGCGTGTTTTTGTGTACGTTCGGATGTTTTAAACACAAATTTCAATACTTAAATTCGGGCTCTGAGCCTTTTTATAGGACAGAAAATTATTCATTTCGTTCTGAACATTTCTCAACATTAAAAGAAGTAACTTAAATACTTCACAATTCCTTAATAAATGAAACTGTGATTTGTTGCTCATAAATACACAGAAATTTGTTCTTAACTTTTACTTACCTATATTTATAATCATATATATTATTAGAGGTCGAAGTGAAACAAAAGACTTACCAATGATTTTAATGTTTTTAATATAAACAATACATTTTTTATGTTTAACAACTTTTAATTTTTCGTCTATAAAATATTAAAATTCTGCTTTTTCCAACATATTCAATAATAATAATAATAATAATAATAATAATACAATTTTCATCTTTTAACATCGCCAAAGTTAGAGGAATCAGGAAGTCTCTACACTTAATCTACTGTTAGGGATGGGGGAATAATGACTTTTTTTGGAAATTGCTAACAAGACGAGTGGTTTCTATGGCCATTCTAGCTGCTGAACACGAATGTGGCTGGTTCTTGGACCCAAAATGAAGTTTTGACATGGTTCAGTGGATTTTTTTCAAAATGGCAGGCAAAAAAATAGTTTTCTCCTTGATGCTTAAGAAAACCGCTACCCCTCAAATGTAATACGTCTTTTCACGTTTTCAGGGTCGCTGAAGTCGAAAATTAACAAATCAGACACATTCGATACGTGGTTCAGCGGTTATAGGCAAAAAAATGGAGAAAGGTATTATTTTATTAAAAAATCATGTACAGAAGAAACACAAGGCATTCTTATCAGTTCCATGATGTAATTCAAATCATGAAATCATCATATTTACAACACATTGTTCAATAAACTATCAATATCATTATTAACATTGTCCTCTGGTTCGTAAGGCATTCTTAATAGAATTTCTCAGTTCATCTACACTAAATTTTTCCATTTTGAATTTCCCGTCTCTCACTTTAACACGTCTCATTTAACGAATATCTGGTGTGATGGTGTCTCAAATAGACAATTTCTGTGAGGAGCTATTTTTCGTTCAGTTTGTACAGAGCATCCAGGTTGTTTGGAGTCAGGGCCTCCATGTTTCTTGCAATTTTCCAAAATCGCCAACATTTTGCCAGCTTTTTTCTTTTTGAACTTTTCTTTTTTCAGTAAGGACAATTTCTTTGCAGCATGCACAGTAGCTAGAAATTTTTTCTCTAATTTCTTCACTTTCTTGACTTTTTCTGAACCCCTGGCCCATTTCCAGGATGCCTTCCTATCCTCAAGAGACTTTGATTCGAACGAAGAGTCTATCAGAAGTCCGTTACTCACAATAACATTTTTTCTCGAGTGCGTTTGAATGGATGTGCTAACACCACTGGCCCTGATTCGGTTGTCAAGTTTTGAAAATTCTGATTCGCATCCTAAATTGTCAGAGGGACATACATGAAGTCTGGATTAGCGTCATCGTCTGATCTTGTTAAATAGTCCATACAAGACGGCTGATTATTTACAGTATCAATGACTTCCTCTAGAACTAGAGCTTCAAGTTTAACTTTACCGTTATCTGGAGCTATATGATCCATGTAAACATCACCAGGTTCTTTGACTATTACATAATGTTCTTCGTACTCCATTCCCTTGTGTGTCTTAGTTTGATCTTTTCTACCATCAAATCCGATGCCTTCAATCTGTGTGATGCTTCTGTTACCACATTTACAGCATGTTCTACTCCTTGGCTGTGACAGGGAAAAGGAATAAGCTTTGCTATGCGATGGCACCCCAGTGAACACTGGCAGGATTGTCGGAGTGCTAAAATTGATTGAATTATATCTGGACAATCCGGTACAATGGCTGATTTGCCTTTTGCATGCAAACGAACTGCCCTTCAGGCACGTATTTGAAGTAATTGATAGAAAAACTTCGGGACCAAACACCTTCAAAGGTTCTCTTGGAAATAAACTCCGAGAGGATTTGACCAAACTGGATATAGTTGATTATACCCCTGTAGGGGGCAACATTAAAGAAGTTTCGGCTGGTTTCGGATAAAGTCTCATCCAAAGGCAAATGAGGGAGCATCTAATTTTTGGTATATCATGCACTTGCTTAAAGGCTTAGATAAAAAGCATCGGATGATTATGGAGCGTGTCCTCAGAAATAACGCCTATTTTGCCCACCCAGAGAATATCTTACTCTCAATGATAACAGACACAAGAAGAGAGGTCACAGAGCTGGCTCTTCAGCACATCATTCGAGCAAGAACTAGGAGCACCAATGCGAGAAATTTTGAGCTGCCAAAAACACTGAACTTTGAAGCAGACGATTATCCTAACATGATCGACTGGGACAACGAAACCATCACCCCTCCACCTATTTTACAGAATTTGACAAATGATGATGATCTTAAAGTTCGAAATGAACCACTTCAGCTTATTCCTTTTCCCTGTCACAGCCAAGGAGTAGAACATGCTGTAAATGTGGTAACAGAAGCATCACAAGATAGAATTGGTTACGAAAACAGACATAAATTTATTTTGAATGTACTGGAGTCGAGAAAAAAAAAAGCTACCTGTGTTCGAATGCAAAGGCCAGTGGTGTCAGTAATTTACGATTTTAAATTTCTTAAGGTGAATATTTTGATTTTAGTATGCTTCAATTGATTCTTTAAGTAATATACGAAGAAAGATTTATTTTATATATATATATATATATATATAAAACTTACTTTAACTACTTATATCATTATTTACTTTAATCTTTGTCATTTATCAGGTTTTTTATTCAAAGAATTGGTTTCAATTTCATTTCAATTTAAAAAAAAAGGGGGGGGGTGGCCGCATAGCGGTGTAATTACAGGATGTTGTTTAGGGCCCCAAAGGAAACTCCGAGCAATGTGTAGAATAAGAATACAAAATTTCGACCCCCCTTACAAGTTCACGTCGTACAGCCGGCAGCCTTGGTCGTATCGTCGAGTCCTACAGTCACAACGTTATTCTCTTTGTTGAGGATTTGTTGAGCGACATACTCGGATTCAAGTATGAAGCATCTTCCAAGTATTGCTAGATTGATCTGCGGCTCGGAAAACACACGTCAAGTCTGAATACAGGTGACGGACTTGTAACTCTTCGTCTTCACTCTCCATCTCACCCTCACAATCTTTCTCATTATAATCTGCATTCAGCTTCCAATCTTGATCAAAAGCCATGTTAGCTACTCTTACTATCACTCTCGAAAGTTCTTCAAGAGAAGTTCTTGTCTCGGCAAGACACTGAACTATACACCGCATAAGTTTTTGTTCAGACTTTTTTTGCCAGTTCTGATTTTCACTGTCGGAAATGCAGCTTGTTGTTCTTCACTCTCCTCCTTGCTTAGGTCTTCCGATGAGCGAAGTTTACGATCAGTAGAAGGAACTGTCTTTGCCGTTGTTGGTTATTCAAAACTCGGATCGTTTTCAGAATCGAGTGAAGTTGCTAACATTTCAATAATTTCTGATCCCTCTAGCTCCCTTTGTTCTCTCAAGTTGCTTTCTGTTGCTTTTCGCTTTTTCTCCGCTGATCTTTCACGCGTTTCTTTCCTCTTTTTCTGTCTCGCGCAATCTTTTGGTACTGCATTTGTAATATGGCCTTATACGCACCAAAGTAATTATCCCAATAAAAAATCTTATCCTCATCAGTCATTTTGACCCCAAATTCTTCTGCAAGTTCTGCTTCGTAATCCTCATCGTCAGTTCTAATGTTGTAGGCGTTCTTAGTGAGCTAATTATTAAAGCCGCTCGCTCTTTGGTACCATTCGACACTTTTAGGTTTTCGGTGGCAGCGTTCATTCTCTGTTTGTTAAAATGTTCATAATCGTCTCTTATTTTTTTCGCCACTGTTTTTTCATGCATGGGATGGACATTTTTATTAATCCAATCTCGTCTTAGTTCATTTGCAACTATCTTTGCTATCTTCAAACATCAGAACAGGCCAAAACACTAAAGTAAACCTAAATAAAACATCAATATTACGACACACTAGATACTTAACACCATTGAAGAATGAACATAACCATGATTAAAAATATAGCAAGCATTTATCAACTAATTATTTTTTTCTATCAGTTATAAAGGTTTGGAGGTGGGAGGCCTCAAGCCTCATTCATCCTTTATGTTCGATATGGATCGGGCATTTTTTCAAATTTTTCGTCATCTATCTGCTTAACCACACTCCGAATGTGTCTCATTTGTTCATTTTCGAGTTCAGCTACCATGAAAACATATGAAAAGACATATTACACGGGAAGGGTAGCTGTTTATTTGACCATTAAAACAAAAACTCGAATTTTTTGGCCGCCATTTTGAAAAAAAAACACAACTAGGTAAAAAATTCATTTTAAGTCCAAGAACTAGCCGGATTCGTATTCAGCAACCAAAATGATCATAGAAACCACTCGTCCTAAAAAAAAAAAAATGTTAGATTCCCCAACCCATAATACTGTATTCTTATGCCTTTTCAGAGAGTATGCTATATAGTGTAAATAATCAATTACACCGGTCTGCATGAAAATCGATTTCTTTATTTTGAGTTGTGATTCTGAAGCAGTTCGCTGCGCTGAATTCAAAAATGCTACCAGTTTTTTTCTATCACCCACAGTTTTAAAGTTATTAGCAAAACAATTTTGGGGCGTTTTGTAATTTTTTACCTTTTTTATCTTTAATTAATTTCGTTTTTTCATATTTTTCAGATAGATAATTCTAACATTACGTCTTTAAAATTTTAATAATGGCTTCTAGAGGATGTACCCATAGTCCAGACATATTTTGTTATATTTGTGGTCGGTATGTTGTTGTAAAACAAAGGACAAATGTAACGACCTTCATTAAGAGAGCTTATCATGCTTATTTTGGAATTAAATTAGATCAAGACAAAAGTTGGGCTCCACACAAGGTTTGTCTACGTACGTGTGTTGCGGCACTAAGGAATTGGAGCAAAGGTAAAAAGAAAAGTTTGCCATTTGGGGTCCCTATGGTATGGTGCGAGCCCAGAAACCATACCGACGACTGCTACTTCTGTTCTTGCAATGTTAAAGGTCATAATGCAAATAATAAAGAGAGCCTTCAATACCCAAGTCTTCCATCTGCAATAAGGCCGGTACCCCATGGTCCAGAAGTTCCTATTCCCCGCCCACCCGAGAGTCTCGATCAATACAATTCAGATTCTGATTCAGCTCCAAATCCAGACAATGATGATGTTTATTAACAGCCAACAGCTGACCAAGATCCTCCTAAACCATTAACCCAAGCCGAACTAAATGACTTAGTCAAGGATTTGAATCTGCCTAAGGACTCTGCAGAACTTTTGGGGTCTAGATTGCAGGAGAACAATTTATTGGCATCCGACACATACTTCGCTTGGTACAGAAATCGTGAGAAAGACTTCGTGCCTTTTTTCGAAGAAGATGGTCCCTTGGTATTTTGCAAGGACATCACAGGATTAGTGTGAAAGCTAGGCATCGAATACCAAACCAGTGACTGGAGGTTGTTTATAGATTCCTCTAAAACCAGTCTAAAAGGAGTGTTACTGCACAACGGTAACAAATATGCATCAATCCCAGTGGCCCATTCTACTCATTTAAAAGAGACCTATGATAATATGAAACTGCTTCTGGAAAAAATTCAGTATCAAAATCACAGATGGATATTGTGTGGGGATCTCAAAGTCCTTTGCATGTTACTTTGGCAGCAATCAGGATACACTAAGATGCCATGTTTCATCTGCGAATGGGATAGTCGAGCACGACCAGCACTGGAAGAGGAAAACTTGGCCTCCTAGAGAGAATCTTACTCCAGGATCAAAGAACATTTTACATGAACATCTAGTTGAACCAAATAAAATCGTCCTACCACCCTTGCACATTAAGTTAGGCTTGATGAAGCAGTATGTCAAAGAATTGAATAGAGAAGGTGAGTGTTTGAAGTACATTTGTTCAAAATATCCAAAGATTAGCTACGAGAAAATAAAGGAAGGTGTTTTTATAGGTCCTCAGATTAGAAAGTTATTGACAGACGATCATTTCCTGAACACAATGACCAATAAAGAAAAAGAAGCATGGCTTGGTTTCAAAGATGATGTTGAAAACTTCTTGGGAAACTACAAAAGCCAAAATTATGAAAGACTGGTGGAAAATATACTTAAAAAGTTTTGCGCCTTAGGCTGCAACATGAGCCTGAAAGTTCACTTCTTATTTTCGCATCTTGACCGTTTTCCCGAAAATCTCGATGTCAGTGAGGAGCAAGGGAAACGATTTCACCAGGACATCAAAACCATGGAAAGAAGATATCAAGGAAGATGGCATACAAATATGATGGCGGATTACTGCTGGTGTCTGCAACGAGATCAGCCTAACGCACAGCATAAGAAAACATCAAAGAAGCACCGGTTTAGTCGTCATTAGTCAGATCTACCTTCGTAGTCTTAAGACTTTGGAATAAGTCCTGAAATGTTTGCAAGTAAAGGTAAATATATTTTGTTTCTTTATTTTTTTATTCTTTCATAAACAAGCAATATGCTTGTCCAAGAGCTAGGAGCTATTTAATTCTGCTTTAATTAGGTTTTACTCTATCACCTAAAGATTTCGTGCTACAAGGGGTGTTGTAATACCTCATCTGTCCCCAAATGTTAACCACCCATTGATGGGAGGGGAGAGTATATTTTGCTGGGAACGGGACTGGTTGTTATATATATTTACCCTACATTATTATGTAAGCGTTACTGTAGTCTATAATAACAAAATTTATGGTTTAGCATGTGCAATCCAATGTTGGTCTCGATAAGATGGTTCACATTTGGGGAAAAATGAGGGATTTATGACACACCCTGTAGTAAGAAAACCATACGTGTAGGGAAAAACTAACTATATTTTTGAGATCAGCGTACTCAAATTATATAGAATCACCAACTAGTTTGTAAAAATCGATCGACAAGTTTTCAAATGTGTACTGGTGTTATTGAATCCCTACAAGAAAATACAGTAGTATGGGACAAGTGTGAAATAAAATATCATCTATATATAGTTTTAAAAAATAAATGCGAACTGGCAACTAACCATACCACATGTCCACCACTTTGGCTCGTGAAATCAAGATTTCTGGGGGAAGGATAAGCGTTTTGTCCGGTTCTGCTGATAGGCTAATATCGCTTATATTATATATTGAATGCTTCACACATTGTGGATTGAGCATTGTTAATACCGTTATTTGAGAAGGAACCTTCTCCTGTGGCCTCAGCCCATGAGGTTCTAATTAACCCTTTAACGCCGAACATTTTTGTAGGGTTAAGTCTAAATGCGTGTATTTGAAACGGTAAGTATTCGACCCAGTCGGCGTTAGAGGGTTAAAATTCTATTAGCGCAACCTAAGATAAAGTACTAAGCTAAACTGGTGGAAAGAACTATGAGATCATGAATAAATAGACGAAAAAGTTTGATTTTCTTCCTCTTCAGATATGTATAAATAGAGAGAGGGAGAGATTTAAAAATTGTTTATATGTAACACGGGTTGCATAAGAAAACAATAGAACCACTAAGCACTTCTTGAATTAATTATTGTTTTGAATCTTGGTTTTCTGTCTTGAACAACTCGAACTATTAAAATAATTATTACTGATTAATCCTATGACTATATAACATCTCTTGAAATAATTCATTTTAATATTTGTTTCTCATAAAGGGGGAAAATTGGGGTCCCACCCCCGTAAATATCACGGGGAAAGACCAACTGCATGCAGAAATTATTTTAGTAGACTTTCATCAGGTGGGATGATAATATGCTCAAGGGTTTGATCGAAAGCTTGTACACCATAATTTCGGTAAATTAATTAACTTTCATCGTGGCTTTTATCACATTTTGTGGTTTTGTGCTTGATGTGGTAGTTCTAAGCAACCACTACAGTGGTATTGGTTTAGTAATCAGAAGAAGAGGTACAAAATATCTCCTCATTCATTCGCACCAAACATACTGTTGGAAACCCATTGTTTAGTAGACATACCAAATTATTGCCCTTGTAGGAATAGTTAATGACGACAATAATAACAAAAACAAGAAAGGAGTAATACTTTTAAAAAATAATGTTTTTAAAGTAAAAATAATTTGTACAAAATATTACAAAGTCCCAATGTAAACTGACCATAATTAGTCTGATATAAAGTCGGCTCCCTGTGCGTAACAGGGTTTGAGCTGAGGTTGGGGTCGCATTTATGGAGAAATACTCTTTCATGAATAGCAAAACGAGCCTCATCCTCGGGCAGCGCGCTGGCAACGGTGCCTTCGGAAGTTTTTGCGGGTTTGTATAATTGATTTGTCTCTATTCAGTCCCGAACTCAAGCGCCATGCCCACCCATTGAGAATGGAAAATTGATTCTTAGGTTATGTATGTATATGTATGGCCTATAAATATTGACCTATTTCATGATGACGTAATAGGGCACAAGACCTAGTTACTAAAGTTTGTTTTTTGCAAAACGGACACTTATAAAACAAAACCCTTCATAACTTACTAACACTAAAGAGGAGTTCCTTCACTATTTTCAATTTGGAGAAAAACTGCATTGGTCGTCAAAAGACATTGTTTCACCATTATTGGTTCGGACAGATTCTGGTCGGAAGTTCACAGTGTCGATTCTTCAGTCTGAATCGTCGAGGTTCCGTTCACAGAAACAATTCTGTTCTGTTCTGACTTTTTGTAACTAAGTCGTGTAGTGACTTGTTTTGTTATAATAGATACCCTTTCGTAAGCTTGTGACAGTATTAAGTACTTTTTCGGTTTGATTACAATCAAGAAGAGAAAGACTCCTTGTAAAGCCAGAACAATGTCGACAATCCGCCTTCGAAAAGAGAAATTTATTTTAGTTTGTCTTAGTATTGAAACACACACACACACACACTGAATGTCAAAATCAAACAAGTTAATAGATGTTACACACCTACAAGGAAAGATAAAATGAGTTTCCAAGGCCTTTAGTATATTCCACCATCTCATCAGGGAATG
The DNA here is from genome assembly GCA_023014485.1 of Bathynomus jamesi. Lineage (NCBI taxonomy): Eukaryota > Metazoa > Arthropoda > Malacostraca > Isopoda > Cirolanidae > Bathynomus > Bathynomus jamesi. Next base: position 3,656 of record JAJOZX010003761.1, on the reverse strand, counting down.
AAGCAAGAAAAGAAGCAAAAAATGCAGATAAAAAGAGAGAGAGAGGAGGAATTAGCAAAGGATTAGCATGTACTGATTAAGGTTAAAGAAGTATTTTAACAAGATATGGTCCATTTTATATGGTCTCGATTATTATTATTATTATTATTTACAAAGTATATTCCTAGAATATTCCTTTATTTTTTTTTTATTAGAACTTTTTAACTTTCTCAATTAATACTGTGATTATTTCTGTATATATGGTTAAAGAATGTATTAGAATTATTCGCGGTGTGCATGCATATTTATGCTATTTTTTACTCTGACATCTCAAGTTTTACCAGTTTGAACTCTACGAGTATACAGGGTGTTTCACAACCGGTCTGCCATACTTTCGGGGTTGATATCGAGTAAAAAAGTTAATACAACATCGGTGCTATTTCCAACCGTTGCGGAGCTACGGACGTTTTAAGGTGCACGGAAAAAAATAAACGATAGTAGTAATCTGATGTATTTATTGCTACATTTTACGAGATACACCCAGTGATGGGCATCGATACATGAAAATCGCTAAAGCGATACCGATACATCGATACTTTCTAGATGTCTTTACCGATACATGTATCGCTGGTACATTTTTATAATTATTCATTTAATATGTAGGTATTAGATATTATTGTTTATACTAGTAATTTGTACGCACTGTAAGTAAAATCAACGACATTTTAATGGGTTTTATAGATGTACATAAAAACAATTGCTTTATTTAATGAAAGTATGTTTTAATTTTGTAGGATACATGAATGACTGAAAATATTACACTAACAATTAAAAGTAATTACTATTACCCTTCAAAAATACCAGCTGGCTAAACATCTGGTCAGACAGTCTATTCCTTTTTGGAGCGTGAATGTGACCAGCCAAATTAAACAACCGTTCTACAGGAGCAGAGGATGGTAGTGGTGTGTTATACTTCAGGAAGACCCGTAGAATTCCTGGGTACTGCCTCAGAGATTGGAGAGAATGACTTCCGTCACCCAAATACTGTAAAACTTCCATCTCAGTGGAATCTTGGGTTGCAGAGACATTAGTGGAAGCAAACTCATAACAGAAGAAATCATCTGCACTTCCGTCAGATGCAGCATCACTTAGTTGTTGTTGGGGGGTCTGCTCGCTGAGGCTCTTAACAGCATTAACCAACATTTCTTGAACCCTCTTTTTGACAATGTTAGTATTAAATTTGCTTTTTATTGTCATCCACTTTAACTTGAACAGAGGATTTGAAGACGATGCCAGTATTGCTGCTTTACACTCGTGCGACGCATCAAGGCACAGAAACTTTTCAAACCGCTTAGTGAACCCTACTGTGACTGCATTGAGAAGTGGCTGACAATGACGCAATGCTTCCGAATTCAAACGCTCTAGCTTCTTCTCTACAGCTAACAATGTTTCTATATTATGGTTAATTAATCTCAATAACACGAGTACAAACGTGTTTAAACGTTGCGCCGTACTGTGTGACGTGACCAGTACAGTAGTAGTCATTAAATATTTAATATTATTCTTATTTATGTATATTCATAAATATAACTCAGTAGTGTCATATTATAACATCTATTTAAATATTTAAAAATTCTTATTAATGTATCGAAGTATCGATTTTTTTCGATACATTTAAGAAAATTGACCTTAGCGATACCGATAAATCGATACTTTTGTCAAGTAGCTAAAGCGATACCGATACATGTATCCAGATACTGCCCATCACTGGATACACCTTATAAATGTTCAAAATATCCACCTCTGTTTTCAATGTACAGCCTTGCTCGTTCGAAACAGGAGTCCACTGCCCATTTGAATCATTTCTGGGTCTTCTTGTATGTAAGCAGCGGCATCCATAATCCGACGCAAGAGTTCCTCTCTCGTTTGTACTTTGGTCTTGTCGACCCTCTCTTTCATAAGGCTCCATAAAAAGAAATCTAACGGGGTTAGGTCCGGAGATCTCGGGGGGAGGGGCCCACGATATTGGACCAGCACGACCAATCCAACGATTGGTCTATCGAATTACACACAAGTAGGGATTTGTTGTTTGCGCATCTTAAAACGTCCGTAGCTCCGCAACGGTTGGAAATAGCACCTATGTTGTATTAACTTTTTTACTCGATATCACCCCCGCGAAGTATGACAGACCGGTTGTGAAACACCCTGTATACTACAATTAGTAGTCGACAATCTTTTTCAGTCACGTTCCTCTTCCTTCTAATAACCTAATTGGCACCTAATTTCATAAATGTAATTTTAATTTAAATTATATCGTACTTTTTTAAAGTTATGTGAAACAACTAAAGTTTGTTACGATTTTTTAAATTAACCTCTCACCCTTTATGGTCTAACTGGTACTATTTGGTAACGTTTCAAATATACGTATTCAAAACTTTACCCCGCAGAAAATTCCGGTGTTAAAGCATTAACAGTAATTAGCATTTTCTAATTTCACCATAAATAAGATAAAATTAATTATTTTATTCGGGTAAAACAACAAAATAAATAACCCTTAATAAACAACTTAAATAAAGTATTTATTAGAAATATAATTTATTTTCATTTTATGTCGTTCAACCCAACTTTTATTATTTATTTTCTATAAATTTTTCCGCGCGTTCCCCTAAACGACTGTTTGCGTACCACCGCATCATATCACTCTATTTACATCGGCACAGTAGCCACACCCGACTGCTTTATTATGGGTTTTTTCAATAAGCGAGATTTAATAGTATTTTATAATTAAAAACTAAGTTAGGAAGGAGTTTAAAGTTTACATGATGAGGAAGGCTTAGAATATTTGGAACGAATGTAGTTTACGTCCCCCTGTGGGGCCCGGAAAGAGGGGGGATAAAATCTCAAAGTATTAATAAAGCAATTGATTAAATAACTGAGGAAATATAATTAGTGAACATACAGTTTAGAGATTATCATAGTCAAACTGAAACAGATAAAATATTATCTGCGGTCCACCAATGCCCAAGACCGACTGACAGATCTGGGAACCATCGTAATTGAAAGCCAGTTAGCCGTACTTTAAATTTCATCAGAATCATTTACCACTTTGCTAGAGAGAAGGCAAAGAAAGTACACTTCTAATGAAAATCTTGCAGTAAACAATTGTCTTGCCTGCATGGACTGGTACTGCATTTGTAAATTGTATGGTGATAGAATTAATATAATTGATTCGAAAAATAAAATGGTCATTTTTCTCTGAATTGTTTATTCATACTGTATGTTTGAATAGTGACTTGGACATATAATCAGTTTGCTTGTTATGTACACAAAAAACACATACTAAAATACTGAGTAAACAGGGGGGCCCATATACCAATCTTTCCCCGGGGCCCGTGGCAGCTCTCGGCGGCCCTGGACTGGTGCCTAGTGTAGTTTACGTTTGCCTACATTATCCTAGTGTAGTTTACGTTCCCCTATATTATCCCAGTGTAGGTTGCGTTCCCAACTTTGTCCGCGTATACCTAATCAAATAAAACGTTAAAACTAACGAAAATATTACGACTTAACCTAACAAATCATCAATTTATATTTATATATATATATATATACAGGGTGTCCCAGAAGGAAATGTCAAGAATACACCATTTGACTCTGGTATTTCTAAGTAGAGTATTATA